>JANFOE010001139.1:0-136118 GCA_025667525.1 Glebionis coronaria
TATATATATTATATATATAATATATATATATATATATATCATATATATATATATATATATATATATATATATATATATATATATATAGTATATATATATATATATATATATATATATATATATATATATATATATATATATATATATATATATATATATCTATATATATTATATAATATATATATATATATATATATATATATATATATATATAGTATATATATATATATATAATATATATTATATATATATATATATCTATAGATATATATATATCTATGTATATATATTAATATATATATATATAGTATATATATTGAATATATATATATATAATATATATTATATATATATACATATATATATATATATATATATATATATTATATATTATATATATATATATATATATATATATATATATATATATATATATATATATATATATATATATATATATATATATATATATATATATATATATATATATATATATATATATATATATATATATATATATATATATATATATATGAAGGCTTTAACAGTAGCTTTAAGATTGAGGCCAAATGTGAGAGTTAGCTAACACATGTAAGGGCATAGGGTTTCTTTTACAGGGCATGTTATTTTGGTTAAGGGGGTGTTCGACCCATAGTTTGAAGTATAAAATACGGGACTGTTTTGGGTTAAATGTTAACTGGGTGAGTTATGAACTAAACTAAGTTAAGGGCTTTATAGAGGGATGTAATGAGATGCATATGGCATATGAATGGGGTTAAGTGGTAGGATAAGGTTATATATCCATCATAGATTGGTGAGCCATTTTGGTATGTGGTTCATGTCTTGATTGTATACGTTTGTGTGTTTAGATTTTTGCTAGAGCGTGGATATTTGGAGAAGCTTGTTCAGGTGAGTTTCATAGTCCCATGTCTTTGGTAAGTGGTAGACCTGTTACCTACTTATCTAGACGCCTGCATTATTTGTGATATCTTCATGACATTGTGTCACCATTTATGATATTTCCATTTCATTTAGTTATCTCTATAGACACGCTATTGTTGTGATGATATCCATACGTCGTGCCCCATATTCCGCCATGGTTGGGTGTGACATGCATACGGGGAATCCTAATAAGGAAATAATGTCCATATTGAAAGGACGGAGAATCCGTACCTTATGTCCAATGAACGAAGAAGACGAACGGAATAGAGTCCTACTTCGATCTCACTAATGCTACATAAATAATATATGTGTATAAGTGTTCTGATTACTGTGTACGTAACTGGTTTTATATCATGTCTTAGCTTGTTTTATATGTTCATGTCATGTTTTACTGATTTTAACGTTATGCTATGTTTATCATGTATTCTGGATATTCTGGTTAAGTATTACTTATATTTCTTGTATTATTATACTTGTTGTGTAATAATAAGTAACTTCTAAAAATTGCAGGTTTCCTAAAATAGAAAGTTTCCAAAAATAGAAAGTTTCAAAAAATAGATTTACTGCTTAAAATAGATAAATTTCTAAAAACAGAAAGTTTCCATAAATAGATTAGCTGCTTAAAATAAACAAGTTTCTAAAAATAGAAAGTTTCCATATTTAGAAATAAGCTGGATTATTAAGCTACTAAGATAAGCTTAAGTTTTACTGATTATAATTCTAAGTCATGTGATTAATAGTATAGTTTATTAATTAATACATGTAAATTAAATAAACCATATGTTATAAGATTTAATTAAATATAGCATGATTTAATTAAATTAAAGTGTATGTAATACTTAGGTTAAAACATATATTAATGTTTGTTATTAATATAACCTAAGTCATGGAAATTAATTAATTATATGTCATGTTCTAATAATTAATTAATTACTTTAGTCTAAATTTCATGATTAAATACTTAGGTTAAAATTATGCATTATTAATAATAATAATAAACCTAAGTCATGTCTTAATTAAATTAATTATATAACATGTTAAATTAATTTAATTAATCTTGTAAATAGTTAAACTTGTAAAATTAATTAGGCTTGTAAAATTAAGTCGTGAACCGGACCCGTGTGTTTAATCTAGATATGTCGTGAACCGGACCGTGTTTACCCTTGAACCGGACCAAACAAACACCCCTTAACAGTGGCGAACCGGCTTGGCCGGTTGCCACTGTTTGTGTAAAATTGCCACCGGCTTAAGCTGGTGGTTCCCTTAGTTCTCGGCTAGCCACTGCCGCGACTTGAGTTCCCCCTGCTTGTTCAATTTAGCCACCGGCTTGGACCTGTGGTGCTTGTTTGTTTTTGTTGAGACCCCCAAAAACCACAAGGCCACCCCGACTCACGTCGGGGTCTCTTGTTTCACCCTGCTGCCGAACCACAAGGCTACACCGAGACACAAAGGTCTCGGCTGTGGTCACACGTGAGACACCGAGAGCTTCGGCTCTCGGTTTGTGTGTGTCGACCGAACCAAACCACCCAAAAACCACCATGTGTATTTACCCCCATGATTTAATTAACATGTTTTTAATCTGATAACTTTCCATGATTTCATGTGTTCTTAATTAATAACAGAATTAAAAAGAAAAAGGTTTAACGATTTCCGAATGCGTGAAACAATTAGATGACAATAACACGAACACCACACTTGAATTTAATCAACCAAGATCAACAAATACCTTATCCTTATGGTGTTAAAACCGGCGGCCAAAGGGAAGAAAAAGGGATGCTAGGGTTTTGTTATTTTCTAAATCTTCTGTAATATGAAAATATGTTTTTCCCTTTTTCTTATTTTAGCAAAAATTAAAGTGGGCTTGGCCCTTCCTTGGTCTTTGTGTCCGCGGGTATGTGGGGCCCACAAGGGGAAACCCGACGTTTTTTGTGTTCTAAATTGTTACGTGTTCTCGTGTTCGTTTTTACGTGACTTTTTTCTTAATTGTTCGTGTTATAATATATACTTGTACGTAATCGTAATAATAATTACGTAAATACATAATAATGGTTCGTGCTTGTTTACGTTCATGTTTTCATGTTCGTGATTATAATTATTGTTGATAATAATTATCGTGTAATAATATGCTTTAAATATTTATCGTGTAATAACACATACGTAATACTTGTCATTAACATTCGTGAAACGTAAACATGTTATATAAGGAAAGTTTTAATCATGTACGTACGATTATAAGTGTACTATTCATGGTAAAAGCATGCGGGTTTTACAACTCTTCCCCCCCTAAAAAGAATAATTCTTCCCCGAATTATAGATAACTGATATGAGCTTAAATACTAATATCATTTATATCAATAAACAATGAATACATGCATAAAATGTTCAAATATTGCCTTGTATATGCTTGTTTTGTTGTTTGATGTGTGTAGGCACCGAAGTTCGCGAAAACCGGCAAAAACGACACGAGTTTGAAGAAAAGATCAACAAAGCCAAAAATCGAGTTCGTTTTAGTGGATTTTAATCTAAATGAAGTTATAAGGCCAAGGGGTCCCACATATGCTTAATGGGCCTTTAAGCCCACTTATGAAGTTTATAGAGATAAATGGAGAAAGGCCCAAGTTCACCCCAACAACTAATAACCATGAAACGGATGGAAGTTTAATCTTGGTCCAAGTTTCGGGTCAAATCTAAGCCCATCAAAGAAAGAATGAAACGAATGAAAAGTTTATTTATAAATTTTGAATCAACAAGTCACGGTCAAAGAAAGTATACAAAGAAAAAAAGACGTGGAAAGAGATTTGGGGAAAAAACGCAGGTCTCAAGAACCCTAATTAAAAGGGGGTCTCTCAAATCAGCTGGCAAGTGTTCATCACGCGCAAGTATTCATATAATTAAGGGCAATCTTGAGCATGACACACACGAATATTCCAAGTACTATGCGTCCACGTGGATCTTTGAGGCGTCACATCTCACATATGATTGGTCTATTTTGTGCCATACAGTTGATGAACCAATAAGCTTTGGCCAAGTAGGCTCCAAACTAACACAACTAGCACAACCTTGTGCCACGGTGGCAATCCGTGTACACAAGGGTTAATTACAGCCTTTGGATCAAGAAAAGATGAAAGATAATGTGTAGATGCCAAATCGAGGGTCGAGATTCGCTCCTTCATCAACAACTCACCCCTCTCCTTCCCTATAAAAACCCCCCATTATTTTCAGTAATGTATCCCTTTTCTTACTTTAATGTTATAATGATAAATTTTAGATAGAATTGTAATTTCTCTTTTATAAATGTTGTAATGGTTGATTCAGTTTAATAAAATTTCATTTTTCAGTTTCATAATCTTTATGTTCTTCGTTGGGTTGTTTTTTTTTAAGTTCTTGCAATTTAAATCTAATAATATTGTTATAATCAAGTGTTGTTTATATAAGCTGGATCAATAGCTTGTGTGAATGATTGAAGTTAGAATAAGGGAATAGTTTAATCCACTGATTAAGCTACAAAAAATGTTGTTGGTTCGAAATTTATTATGCTTCGTGAATTTGTTCGTGGTTCTTGGTTCGAGGTTCAAAGGTGTTAAGGTGGTGTTGAATCTAAGGTAGTTGTGCGCTCACCTTCTTCATCAATGGATTCTTCAGAAATGGTTAAGCTCCATTTAGTTTTTATAAACTTTTAATATAATCTGCGTCTATTTAAATTTGGTGTGTACTTTATAGTTTTTTTGAGTACTTATGTTAAATTCTGCTAAAACTCTTCGAGGTATATTAAATCTGGTATGTTAAGTAGTGTTAGGCATTTGGAAGTGACTGATTTGATGTTATTCGTTTATGGGGATTTGATTGATTTTCGGCTGATGGAATTGTTTCAGTTAGTAGTTTACAATGATATGAGAGATTAGATCATAGGAATTTTTGTAATTTTTAATTTAAGTTGATGAGTTTTAGTTAATTGTCTCTACTAATTTTTGTTGTGACTGATGATGTTTGGGATTTACCTGTTAAACTAAGGTTACATTTGCTGATTGAATTAACTTCTATGCAAACTGGAATATGTTAGTGTGTTCATCTGCTGCATCTTGTCTGGTTGCTATGATTTCGTGATAGCAGACTTCTTTTTTTTAGTATTTTGTTCTCGTTATTTGAGCTAGTTTTCGGAAGTACTGTTAATCATGAAGAACATTGGGTTGTAAGGATGATTTGAGTTTGATGATTATCATTTGAATTCCTGTAATAGGCTGCTTAGTTGCATTTCTTACTAAACGTTTGTTGATTTGTGAACCTGTATTTTCTGTCAAGTGTGGATAGTGTGGAGTTGGTTTCTTGCTGATAAGTTTATTTGGATGTGAGTAATTGACTGAAATTTATTTGAGTATTTGTTGAATTTTTGGTATAATACTGCTAAGTTTAGGAGCTGAGAGATTTGTTTAGGACATTATTGATTTACTGCCTTCTTTGTATCTTTACTGTTATATTGGTTTTGTGTGATCTGCTGTTTAAGTCTGCATATTAGATGTATTCGTTTAGAAGTTATTTTTGTAGTTGATTCTGATTTGGGGTGTTTGGAGTTCGAGTTTATGTATAATTAGTATAGGGACGTTTGGTTTTGATTTAACCAAAGTCCTCCTTCCAAAAAAGATTAAAAATATTCCACAGAAATTGGTCATTCGCAGTTCTCGAACTCGAGACCTACCGTTCACAGCCAAACGACCCAAACTAACTGAGCTAGGCATGCTTTTGAGTTTTTAACTGTTCCTACAGTCTTATCTACCCTTTAATTCTGGACTGAATTTTGTGTATTAGACGTTTTCTTTTTACTTTAGATTTAAATAGTTTATCTTAAAAGTTATAATTACTTTAAAACAATAATTGTTAATTTTAATTTTAAAAAAATAAAAAAAATAAAAAAATAACTAAATAAAAAAATTAATAAAAAAATAGATAGATTTAATTTGCGACTTTTAGAATTAATTCGTGTTTATGATTCATGCACTTTAGGACTAAAATTTGTACGATTAATTTAGAAAAAAAACCCGAAACCGAATTCAAATCAATTGTCCAAATTAAAACAAACGCCTCAAATTCATAAGATCTTCGTGTACAACGAACTTGGATCGCTCATGTGTTTAATTAATCCGTCTTTGGTAAATTTTAGTCTATTACTTTTTCCTAAAGGTAATTTTCTATTTTACCCTATAACGTATCTAATTTACATATACAATCCACGATACATCAAAACTTTTGGCGCCGCTGCCGGGGATCTTGTGTACGATTCGCTTTGTGGAGATTTGTTGATCGTTGATTTGAAGACCCTTTCCGTCCTCAGAAAGTTTTGTTATTTTTCTATTATTATAGTATGTATCGTTTTTCTTGTTTTTTGTGATTAATATATTGTATTACATAGAACAATAAATTTATCTACTTCCAAATAAGACCTTAGTTGGGATTTCATCACCTAGCTATTGTATTCGAATCCAAAACGAAAAAATGGCAAAATAGATAAATACCAATAAAAAGTTTGAACTCGATTTATACAAACTATAGGGTGGGTATAAGGCGACGTGCTATAAAAGGCTGTCTAAGGAAAAAAGTTTTTAAGTGCTTTGTGCCACCTCGTTTCCCCGCTTGCTTGTGCGTATATTGAGAGGGACGACCGATTATTGGTTTGCCAACTCAAGTAGTATTATATCTTATTTTTGTAGTTTACTTATTGAACCTCGAGACGTTTAGGTTTTCACCTATCGTTTCAAAGTCGACTGAGGGTAATTTACTTCCATAGTAATTATCCTTATTCCTTGTTTTTATCAATCTTTTTGATTGAGCAATACCAAATAAAAATAACAAAAATAATCTTCTTCTTGTCTAATTTCTTTTCTTTAACCCTCTAAATTCTCGTCACTTTGGTTTATGCAATTATGATCTTCTCGACTTTTGATTGATTACAATAGACTTGAAAATATTCCTCGTAGAAATAGAAATCGTCAACAACGAATAGTGGAACCCGAGCTTCCACCTATTGTTGTAGAGATGGCTGATAACCGAACAATGGAGGAATTGCTCCGTGCACCCACCGAAGGGTATGGGGAAGCAATCGTTGTGTCGGCTATTTTGGCGGATCATTATGAGATTAAGTCGGGTCTTTTATCACTCATTCGTGCCGACCAATTTCGTGGCAATGAGACCGATAGCCCGCACTCTCACATTCGGAATTTTCATCGTATTACCTTGACTCTCAAGTTTAGAGATGTGCCGAATGACGCGATTAAGCTCATGCTTTTTCTGTACTCGCTCGAGGGTAACGCTAAGATTTGGTATGAGAAAGAACCACAGGGTTCGATCTTGACATGGGATGATTTAGTGTCTAAGTTTATGGATTACTTCTTTCCACCATCCAAAACAACACACTTTAAGAACGAGATCACTAGATTTGAACAAAAAGTGCATGAATCGTTTGGGGTTGCTTGGGAAAGGTTTAAAGATTTGTTAAGACAATGTCCACACCACGGTTTCTTGGAATTGCATCAAATCAATACTTTTTATAATGGACTTAATATGGTTGAACAAGATTCTTTAAATGCCGCCGCGGGTGGTAATCTTTTAAGAAAAAATCCGAGAGACGTGTGGGGTATATTGAGAATAAGTCTAGAGTGCAATATTCACGAAACACACCGGTTGTTTCCAATGTGAATTCATCTAATAGCGAGATTGCTATATTGGACTCTAAGATTGATAATGGATTTGCTACATTGTTGAATGAGATTAGGAAGAATCCTCATGGATCGATTAATATGGTTGAGAATTTTTGTGTATCATGTGGTGGAGCACATCCTAATTATGCTTGTTCAACCACGGGGTTTGATCAAGCTAGTGCTTTTTCCGCGACGGGAACTTATGGCTCCAACGGTCAAGTTCCTCGTCAAAATCATGTTGATCCACCGGTTCAAAATAGGTACAACAATGGAAACAATGGGAATAATTTTAACCGTGGTAACCAAGGGAATTTCAACCAAGGAAATGGGTTTAATTCTTATCAAAACAATCAAGGTTTTCACAATAATCAAAATGATTTGCCAAGCTACATTAAAACGAATGAGGCAAATTTGAAAGCTTTTCAAAACAATATTCAAGGACAAATGGCAACTTTGAAAAATGAGTTTCAAAATACGATTAAAGGGCAAAATAACAAGATTGAGCTTAACCAACAAAGATTTGAACAAATATTAGAGCAAAGTCAAAATCGTATGCAACAAAGTTTGGAAAAAGGTCAAAACAAATTGCTTTCGATGTTAGAGTCTTTTATGAGCAAACCCTCCTCTTCTTCGGGTGACTTACCTAGCAACATTATTCCAAACCCGAAGGGTGAGATGAAAGCTATAACCACACGTAGTGGGAAGGCTTTAGACGGACCTTTGCTTCCACATGTGAGTACCTCTCCGGTGAGGGAAGTGGAGCAAGAACCCGAGGTGGTTAAAGAAAAGGAAATTCCTATTCCACCAAAGGTAGACCAATTACCTATTCTCGAACCCGAGCTTCCGAAGACTAAATCCACACTACCCTACCCTTCGAGACTTAACCAAGAGAAGCTCCGCGAAAATTCCAATGCTCAAATGACTACCTTTTTAGAGATGTTTAAGAATCTTTATATCAATATTAGTTTCGCGGATGCATTGCTTTATATGCCTAAGTTTGCTTCGACTATTAAGAGATTTATGAACGATAAAGGGAAATTGGTTGAAGTGTCTACATTTTTAGATGCTAATTGTTTTGCGGTTCTTACACAAAAGCTCCCCAAAAAGCTTGGAGACTAGGGCAAGTTTTTGATACCATGTGATTTCCCTAATATGGAAAAATGCTTAGCATTAGCCGATCTTAGCACTAGCATTAATTTGATGCCTCTTTCTGTGTGTAAAAGGTCATCACTTCCCGAGCTTACACCTACTAAGATGACTCTCGAGCTAGCGGATCGATCGACCACCTTTCCAATAGGTATAGTCAAGGACGTGTTTGTCAAAGTAGGGAAACTCGTCTTTCCAACGGACTTTGTAGTTTGCGATTATCCCGAAGATTCTCGTGTACCACTTATTTTGGGAAGACCGTTTTTAATGACGGCTAGTTCTATAGTTGACATGAGACGGGGAAGTTGACTTTACGTTTTGATGATGAGAGTATTACGCTTGATGTTGGTAATATCTCTAAATATTCTTCCAAGTATTACGAGGAATCAATTGATCAAATCGATGTGATTGATGTTACTTGTGAAGAATATTCTCAAGAACTTCTTGGATTCTCGGCTAATTCCGAAAGTGGCAATCCTTCTTTATCGGATCCTATTTTTCCCTTTCGTCTCCACCCCTTACTCCATTTGGGGCTAGTGATTGTATCTTGGAGGAGGTGGATGCTTTTCTTAGCACACCGGATTTGCCATCTACATATGATGAGGATTATCATGATATAGAGGGAGATATCAATTTACTTGAAGCCTTTTGAATGAAGATCCTTTTGAATCGCCACCTATGGATTTAAAAGTTGTGAGTGAAAATGAGACTAAAGTGAAAACATCTATTGAAGAGGCAACCGACCTAGAACTTAAGGAACTTCCCACTCATTTGGAGTATGCTTTTCTTGAAGGAACGAATAAGTTACCGGTGATTATTGCTAAGGGATTAAAGGAAAATGAAAAGGATGAACTTATTAAAGTGCTTAAGAAACATAAACGGGCCATAGCATGGAAAATCTCCGACATTAAGGGTATAGATCCAAAATTTTGTACTCATAAAATTCTAATGGAGGAAGATTATAAACCCGCTATCCAAAATCAAAGAAGGGTCAATCCAAAGATTCATGAGGTTATCAAAAAGTAAGTCACTAAATTTCTAGACGTCGGAATGATCTACCCTATCTCGGATAGTCCATGGGTTAGCCCCGTGCATTGTGTTCCCAAGAAAGGAGGAATGACGGTTGTTACTAATGAGGATAATGAATTGATTCCTACTAGACTTGTGACCGGTTGGCGTGTTTGTATCGACTATAGGAAGCTTAATGATGCCACTATGAAGGATCATTTTCCATTACCTTTTATGGATCAAATGTTAGAGAGACTAGCGGGAAATGAATTCTATTGCTTTTTGGATGGATTTTCCGGCTATTTCCAAATCCCTATTGACCCTCGTGATCAAGAAAAGACCACATTTACTTGTCCTTATGGAACATTTGCTTATCGTCGAATGCCTTTTGGACTATGCAATGCTCCGTGGACATTCAAAAGGTATATGATGGCCATTTTCCATGATATGATCGAGAAAACCATAGAAGTCTTCATGGATGATTTTTTGGTTTTTGGGGAATCTTTTACTTCGTGTCTCTCTAACTTGGAAAGAATGTTGCAACGTTATGAGGAAACGAATCTTGTGCTGAATTATGAAAAATGTCACTTCATGTGCAAAGAGGGAATTGTGTTAGGACATAAGATCTCTAAGGCCGGTATTGAGGTTGATAGGGATAAAATCGACATGATTGCCAAATTACCTCCACCCACCACCGTTAAGGGAGTTAGGAGTTTTCTCGGCCATGCCGGCTTCTATAGACGTTTTATCCAAGACTTCTCTAAGATAGCTCGGCCTATGACCCATCTTTTGGAAAAAGATACTCCTTTCATCTTTTCGGATGAGTGTATTCAAGCCTTTGAGATGCTTAAAAAGAAATTAACCGAATCTTCGATTTTAGTTGCTCCGGATTGGAACCTACCTTTTGAAATAATGTGTGATGCTAGTGATTACGCGGTAGGTGCGGTTTTGGGGCAACGTAAGTCAAAACATTTCTTGCCTATACACTATGCAAGTAAGACTATGACAGATGCGCAAACTAAGTACACCAAAATAGAAAAGGAGTTACTTGCCGTTGTGTATGCTTTTGAAAAGTTTAGACCATATCTCGTTTTGTCTCAAACCATAGTGTATAAGGACCACTCGGCTATCAAATATCTTTTTAGTAAACAAGATGCTAAGCTGAGGTTGCTCCGGTAGATTCTCCTCCTTCAAGAATTTAATTTCAAAGTTCTAGACAAAAAAGGAGCCGAGAATCTCGCGGCCGATCATTTATCTCGACTTGAGAATCCTCACCAAAGCAATCGAGAGAATAAGGAAATCAATGAAACATTTCCTCTCGATACGCTTGGTTTGATTGCTTTTTGTGGTGATGATAGTACCCCATGGTTTGCGGACATCGCAAATTACCATGCGGGGAAGTTTGTGATCAAGGGTATGTCGTCCCAACAAAAACGAAAGTTTTTCAAGGATATATCCTATTACTTTTGAGACGATCCTTATTTGTTTCGTGTGTGCGCGGATCAAGTGATTCGAAGGTGCGTGTTTGGCAAATAAGATCAAGATATCCTTAAAGCTTGTCATGAGGGACCCACCGGGGGACATCATGGTGCCAACGCCACTGCGAAGAAAGTCTTTGATGTCGGCTTCTTTTGGCCTTCCATATATCGTGATGCCCAAGACTTGATCAAGACTTGTGATGCTTGTCAACGTCAAGGAAAGAACTCACAAAGGGATGAAATGCCTCAAAACATTATCCAAGTTTGTGAAATCTTTGACATTTGGGGGATCGATTTTATGGGGCCATTTCCATCTTTGAAAGGAAATAAGTACATTCTCGTAGCTGTGGACTATTTGTCTAAATGGGTTGAAGCTAAGGCTTTGCCTACGAATGATGCTCGAGTTGTGGTGAAATTTTTGAAACAACTCTTTGCTAGGTTTGGAACTTCACGGGCTATTATAAGTGATCGTGGGACCCATTTTTGAAATGAACAATTTGAAAAAGTTCTAAAGAAATATGGTGTCACTCATCGACTTTCTACGGCTTATCACCCTCAAACGAGTGGTCAAGTGGAGGTTTCAAACCGAGCTCTTAAAATGATTTTGGAGCGTTCTATTGGAGAAAATCGCACTTCATGGTCGGATAAATTGGATGATGCATTGTGGGCTTTCCGTACGGCTTACAAGGCGCCAATTGGTTGTACACCATTTAGGTTGGTCTACGGAAAGGCATGTAACTTTCCAATTGAACTAAAACATAAGGCGTATTGGGCTCTTAAGCATTGTAATTTTGATTTGAGGACTACGGGTTATCATCGCAAGGTTCAATTGAATAAACTAAGTGAATTAAGGGGTCAAGCTTATGAAAATTCTTTGATCTATAAGGAGAAGACTAAGAGGATTCATGACTCTAAGATCAAAAACCGCATTTTCAATGTTGGTGATCAAGTCCTCTTATTCAACTCTAGACTTAAGATTTTCTCGGGCAAGCTTAAATCCCGTTGGTCCGGACCATTCACCATTTCACAAGTTTTCCCTTATGGCACCGTTGAGCTTGCTCAAAAAGACGGGCCTAACTTTAAGGTGAATGGTCATCGTGTGAAACACTACTTTGGAGGGAACATACCTACGGAGGTTGTTCCGGATCTTCAAACTTTCCCTAAGGACCAATGAATGCGGGGATCGAGTCGAGCTCATGACTCGGTTAACAAAAACGAGGTGCCTTGTGGGAGTCCCATACATTCTATCTTCTTTCTATTTTCTAACACTAATAAGGCTTGATGTTTCAAGCTCGTGCTCGTGTTTTGTTGTGTTGTGAATCTTAGGTATGACCCTAATTATTGAAGACTCTCGTGTTCGGTTTTTGCCGGTCCACTTGATCTTCCTTTCTTTGATTGCCAAAAAGGGGCACACTTTCTATCCTTTGATTTTTATCGACTAACGTTTTATCTTGAGGCATAATTAATAAACGGCTTATAGATTTGCGTGCTCTTACCATGTTAGGATTTTGTATTAGACTCTTCGTGTTTTAGCAAGGGGGTGTTACTCTTGAGGTAAGAAACATTGAGGACAATGTTTGGTTTTAGCATGGGGGAGTCAACTGATATAATCGCTTGCAATTGCTTTTGTCGTGTCCAAACGTAATTTTTTTTCTCGTTTTTCATAAAAAAATTTAAAATTTTTAGTGTTATTTTTAAGTTTTAATAAATAAAATAAGTGCTTTTGACACGAATGTAGGCTTTCCGTTGGTGAAAATAAAAATAGTTTTTGACTCGACTCGGTTTTTACCTTAGCTTTTCCTTAAAGTGTTTGAATTAAGTTTTGCTAGGCTTTTATATAGGGAACTTTAAAACGCGAAAGCCTTAACTCATACGGGTTAAGAACAAGAACTTTTCGCAAGTTCCTATAACTGATCCTAGAAAGTCGTTTATCAAGGGAACTTTAAAACGCAAATTCTAAAACTTGAAAAAGTATAAGAAGATGCAAGATCCTATCGATGACTTGAAAACCCAAAACTTTGATTTAATAGGCTAAGTATCCATTGATTTCACATTTTCGAAATTTTACAATATGGAGAACAAGAGATGATAGAGTTTAATCATAAGTTTCTAAAATTAATTCTTCTTTGTGCAAGTATTTTTGTGTTTGATTTAATCTCCTCGTATTTATTTTTCACGCTTGAATAATAATTGCTTAATAAATGAAGTTTTTAGCGGTTTAGGCTTGATATCTTAACTCGTAACTCCTTCTTTTTCTTTCCTTGTAATTAAAGTGAGAACACATTAAGGGTGTCAGCATCATGGACTTTTGATCATGGGATTGCGGAAATTTGGCTTACTATAAATATCATAATAATAAAGAAGAATAAATAAAAACATGTTCTCTAGGAGCCTTCGGGTGGGAGTCATGTAGCACTAACCTTGTCATTAGAGCCTTAGGGTGTATGGCAAGGGGACGTGTTTAATTAAAATTGCTTCATCATCATGAGCCATAAGGTGGGATGGTGAATGTCAATTCCCTTGTTTTTGTCCAAGGAGCCTTCGGGTGTGGATTTTAAATAAGGAGCACAATTACATCTTAAAGAGCCACAAGGTGTTATGATGTAGTTGTTGCTAACTCCATTAATAAGGTCATAATTAACTTTGGAGGTTTTTATTGTTGCTTTTAAGTAGTCTTATTAGCCAAATTTCGGGTCCGGGGATTTATCCCTCAAATCGTGTTAAGTTATCCTTGATGTGAGCTTCCTTTAGTGACAACGGTTTTTGAAGTCGAGGTTAGGTTTTGAGTGTTGTGTTTACACCGTTCTTGCCTTCATTTTTGGACTAATAAATATCAAATAAGTCAAATGAGCCTTTACGTGAATGACAAATAAAATCTAGAGATACAATTAGGAATAAAAGGAGATTGAGTTAACACAAATTACTTGTATGAGTTGTTTTAAATTTTGGGGCTTATGATTGACAATGATCTTGTTTTTACACTTGGCATGGAAAAGTGAAAAGTCGAGGACGATGAATCTATTTGAGTTTTGTGATCCTAAAAGTTATTTTTTTAATAATGAAAGCAATACATTATGTCTTTGCAAAATAAAGTCAAAAAGTTGAATAGAAGTGTAGTTAGAGTTTTATCTTATCATTGCGTGAGGACACGGCAATTGCTTAGAAAGGGGGAGTTTGATATGAGCTTAAATAATCATATCATTTATATCAATAAACAATGAATAAATGCATAAAATGTTCAAATATTTCCTTGTATATGGTTGTTTTGTTGTTTGATGTGTGTAGGCACCGAAGTTCGCGAAAACCGGCAAAAACGACATGAGTTTGAAGAAAAGATCAACAAAGCCAAAAATCAAGTTCGTTTTAGTGGATTTTAATCTAAATGAAGTTATAAGGCCAAGTGGGTCCCACATATGCTTAATGGGCCTTTAAGCCTAGTTGTAGTGTTTTACCACACCTTTAGGAAAAGGAGGTAAATAGGGAAAGTATTAAACAAATGATTTAAGAAAATCAAGTGTTAATGACCCAAAGGTGAAATGAAAGTTCGTTTCCCAAGGAGGTATATGTGTGTGACTAAAATGTAGCAAGATTTGAGATTAATATTGGTTAGAAGGGGATGAGAAAATAGAATGACGAAGACGTGAAATTAATTACTATTACGACTAAACGTAAAACCGTAAAAAGTATAAAAATAAAAATTAATTCTAAAAATTCCCAAAAAAATACCAAAAATCAAAATAAATAAACTAAGATTTTACAAATGATCAAAACTTTTTCAAACCTTTTAATTAACTAAATATTAATTTTTAAATGCTAATTAAAGCCCTAAAAATCAAATTAATTATCAAAAAGCCCAAATAACGATTTTTCAATTGGTAGACCTATAAAATGGCCTAAAAAGATTAAAAACAATTTTTAAAAATTTTTAAACTAAGAAAAACTATTTAAAATGATTTAAAAACTATTAAAATTTAAAATAATTATAAAAATTAATCTAAATAAGATAAAATTAATCTAAGAGTTGTAAAAATCCTATTTTAATGTATTAAAACTCAGAAAAATATAAAAAGTGCAAAAATGTGAAATTTGAAAAATAATAATAAAATAATATTAAAATAATATTAAAAATCCAAAAATTATAAAAAAATTCTAAAAACTTGCAAACTAGTTTATTTTAACCTAAATAATCAGAAAAAGTGAAATTACCAAAATACCCCTAATGGGCCCCCAAATGGGCTAAAACCAAAAACAGTCAACACTAATGGGCTTTTTAGCCCAAAAAGTCAAACTAGGCCCAAATGACCTGAAAAAGCCCTATCTGACTCAAAATTTAATTCTAAGCACAAAAGTCTGAAGGCCCAAAAGCTGAATATGAGCTTATCACAGCTTAAATAACAAACAACTTATTCTTATTGGGCGAATAAGCCCATTAAGCAATAAGCCAATGCCATAGGCTCTGCTTAAACACACAACCTTCTTTTGAGATGCCTAAGAGATCTGTAAAAAGAAATTTTGAAAAACCTCACTCAATAAGCCAGAAATAAGCAAAATAAAAATCCACTAAACGACAAAATAGTTGGGTTAGAGTTCTAGGGGGTTTCAGAAGCTCTGGTTTGTTGCAAAAGCTCATAAATAGCTTAACTAAGAATAATCAATCAAGAAAATCATAAAAAGCCAAGTAGAATAAGCTGTACGAACCAATAAGCAGACTGAAAAAGCAAAATAAGCTAGTTTTCTAGCAAAAGCTTAACCAAAAGACTTGTAACCTACCAGACTTGTTATTAAGCTAAGAAAAATGAGTTCTATTACAAAAGCCAAGTTGTTGCATGTACCAATAAGCAGTTCTCAAAAATAAGCCAATTTGTGCTTATTTAACCAAAAGTCAAAGTACTCCAAAGTTCACCAAATTATCAGAGATGGTAAATGGGCTTGTTATAAGCAATTTTTGTGAAGAACTCAAGGAGTCCTTGTGAATCAAGAGGTCAGTTGACCTTTTGATGACAGATTTTGGCAATAAGGGCTTAATAAGCCAGTTAGCTTATAAGCCAGATACAAGGCACACCAAATAGCAAAATTCACTCACAAGCAACACATAAACAAGATCCAAGCAATGAAACAATAAGGCATACACTAGGATTACAAATGCAAGCACCAAATGAGGTGGTCACTTTGCTGATGCAAATGACCACTTCAGCCAACTTTGATAAGCTATAGCACACTCAATAAGCCACCAAATTCAACAACAAGATAACCAATAGATAGCTTATCACCTAAACTATTCCCAAACCAGATTTCAGACCTTAGATCCAACAAACAAAGAAGTTATTGGATCTGATGTGTTTGACCAATTTCAAAACACCTTTTATCAGATTTTTGCAAAACTTGAAATCCCTTTTCCAAACTTTTAGAAACTTAACCAATGACTAAAACTTGTTCAATAAGACTTGTTTAGACTTCCTTAACCCTAAGAACCAAGGGCACAAGGCCACAAGGCCTTATGAACCAATAATCCCAAACAATCCTTTAATAAGCACTTTTCAAACAAACTTCTTAATCCTTCAAACAACCTACTGATTTTAATGATCATATGGCTACACTAGGTGACAACTAATAGATACCAACCATAAAACACAAAACACAAACACAAAATCTCCAAATCACATAACAAAACATAAAACAGACCATATTATGTGATTTTTATAGGAATCTTAACAAGGGGTTATACCTGTCCTCCACAACATCCTAGGAGGACCATCAATGCTCCTTGGACCTTGTTCAACAACTAGAACAGGACCAAGGTACTTCAACAAGGGAGATGAATGACTGCCTTGGTTGATGTTTCAAAGTAGAAACTCAAGGACTTGATTTCTTCAACACAATGAACAAACATCCCAACCAAAGGCTCCAATCCCTTCACAAGCTTGGTGTCAACAAGCTTGTAAGAGCTTATAGCTTTTGGTCAAGGATTAGTACAAGTAAAACAGCAAAATCAGAAACCACTTTTCAAGCTTTTTTCAAACTTGAAAACCTTACCAAACATAAACGTCCTTGAACCACAAGATTCAAGCACACTTATAACATATAATGGAACTCAGAATTAACCTTAAACAACACCAAATTTTAAAAACATAAAAAGGAACTACATTTTTCTTAAAATACCAACTTTTATAAAATTTAAGAAGGAATTACAATGTTTAAAAGGTAAAACTGGAACAAGGCTCTCTCACAAGTTGAGGAGTCCTTATATAGGCCACAAGGGCTGAGATTACAATGAGAAAACCCTAGCTATGAAGTCCCTAAAATGCCCTTGAATCTTCTAGATGAATTTTGATATTGAGCTGTCCAAATGCATCCAAATCTTTCATTTTAGCTTTGTAACCAAGCAAGGAGTGTAGGCTATTGATTTTGACACGTGGCATTCCTTGGAGGTTAAGTTGTGATGTGATGGGTGGACGTCTTAAATGGTGGGGCCCTTTGGTGAGTGGGAGTGAGGGTTTTGGGTGTGGGATAGGTTTCTGCATGTGTGAATCAAGTATGTGCCTGGGTAATTTCCATTTACCCTTTGTTATGAAGGAGATAGTTACTGGGTTCATACGGTGAATAGTAACTATGTTTGATCCGGTTTTGGTGGAAAGGTAAGTATTTGGCGTAATTATCTGAATTGAAAGTTTGGTGTGGCAATAGTAGTCCTTGTATTTTGGTGAAAGTTGTATAACACGTTTTTCAGCAACAAAACATGACTCCCTTTGTTAATAAAGTTCTGATTTTCACACTTTGGCCACCAAACTTTTGCAAAAGGATTTCAAGGGTTATTTTTGCCATGTTTGAATATTTGAGGGACTGATTTTAGACATTCTTGATCTTCAAAGGTCTTCATTGGTTCTTTGAATTTATAAGGGACCATAATTGAAAAATTAGAATTGATGAGGGACTAATCTTGCCATTTCTTCAAAGTTGAAGGACCATTTTGTAATTTTGACAAACTTAAGGGACCAAACTTGTAATTATGAATATACAAGGGTTTTAAGTGTCATTTCTTCATATTTTGATGATCAATCTTGTATATCTTCAAGTCTTCAAGGGTTAATCTTGGATAAATCATGAACTAGGGCCCGGTTCTTTGTACGGCTTCGTTTCTCGTGTCTGTTTTTCCTTGTTTCTTGTGATCTTTTGTCTTTTTCACGATATCTATACCTAAAACAAACAAGTAAACAAATACAAGCATATATATGGTATTTTATGACATTTTATTGCATTTAAAGTCTAAAAAGAACGACGAGATCATGTATAAATGCCATCTCATCACTCCCCCATACTAAGCCATTGTCGTGCCCTCACGCAATGCTAGAATAAAGTATCTAAGCATCACCAAAATTCAGTTTTATTAACCTTTACTACGAAGATGTGTAAAGACATAATGTATGATTTTCATCACGAATGTGACTTTTAGGGTCAATGAATAGAAACAAGTAAATGTCCCTTAGAGTAAATTTCGTCATCCTTGATTGTCATACATTCCATGCTAAGTGCAAAAATGAGATCATTGTTGGTACAAGTCACAATGCTAACACTACTCATACGTCCAAATTGTGTAATACTTTTTCTCCCCGCAATCCTAGTTATTATAAAAGGAAATGGGTTACTAGCATTTTTTAACTATTTGTCATGGATCACAAGTGATTCATATTGACTTATTTGAGTATTTATTAGTCCGAAAGCAAAGTAGCACGATTTAATCGATAGTTAGCCGAAGGACAAGATCTTTTAAAACGGCTTCTCGTGTATCTCCTTAAGTTCATATCTTGGCATAACTCGTTTCACGATTTGAGACCTTTCTCGGACCGATATTTGGCATGTACTTCATACTTCTAATCTTGGGACGACGTTCTTGAAATTATGGTCTTCTCTTTATATTTTGGAATTTCTTCACTTGACGTTTTTGAGAGATTCTTCATATTTGGACCACGACTTCATCATTTTTTTCAATCTTTATTTTGGACTTTGATATACAACTATCCGCCTCCTTTTCGGACTTGGATATATTTATCCTCATACCTTGTATGGGTCTTTTTGGATAGACTTTCTCCATGATATTTAGGGGAGTAATTTCTTTTCGTCGTGTGTCTCGATCCTTCATATTGATTTTGGAATAATGATACTTCACATCATCTTGGATCTTTAGCAAAAATAGAGCTCCTCATGCCTTGTTATGGCCTTTTTGGATCTTCACAAATCTTCGCGTCCCGCTTCAATAAGTTATGCCTTGGCTATGAACTCTATTCAACCCCGAGCAACTTTTAAACGATCTTGTGCTAGAAGCTAAGTAACCTTTCAAATCGTATGACCTTACTTATTGCAATTATTTTTATTCCTAATGCATTGATCTTATGGGAAGAAAAAGCCACAATTAAAAACATATGAGTTTTTGAAAGAACATTTTCATGTTCTACGTTTAGCATGATCACTTGTCTAACTCTATCACTTCTCGTTCTTCACTATATAAAGACCTCTAATTAAAGAGACTCGTGAATACTTAGCCATGCAAGTCAAAATTAAGCCAAATTTCGATTAGCTTTCATTAAGACTATATCAAATCAAAGTTTTGGGTTTTCAAGACACCTATAGGATCTTGCACTTTCTTGGAATTTGTCAAGTTTAGAGAATTTATTTTATAGTTCCCTTGATAAGTGACTTTCTAGGATCAATTATAAGAACTTGCGAAAAGTTCTTGTTCTTAACCCGAATGAGCTAAGACTTTCGCGTTTTAAAGTTCCCTATATAAAAGTCTAGAAAAACTTGAATTGAGCGGGTTAAGGAATGTAAAGGGCTCCAAATGCCCATCAAGTCAAAAATTAGCTCCTATTCTACCCATCGGAAAATATACATTCGTGTCTTAAAAACACTTATTAAAACTAAGAAAATTTTTTAAAATTTGGCCATTGTTAGCCTTATTAGCAACAAAACATTGAAAGTTGGAAAAACGTGAGGGCGTAGCAAAGCAAGTATCTATTCACCCCCATACTAAAAGTAAACATTGTCCTCAATGTTTCGAGTCTAAAGGTGGAGCACCCCCATACTAGAGACGAAGAATCGAATGCTTAGGATCTAGCATGGAAAGGGTGATCAACAATATATCTAAAGTCGTTTATGAATTATGCTAAAAGATAATTGTTAGAACAATAAAGGATATGTCATGGATTCGTGAAAAACTTCTTCAAGCAAACGATGGAGGCTCACGTGAACGAACACGAGAGTCTTCAATCGTAGATGATCTAGATAACATAATCACAAAAACCACGAGACAACGAGTTGGAAGGGCACAAATCCCCTCTAATTATTTATTAGAAAGCATAAAAAGATAAGCATGGGATCTCCCCCACGAGGCACCTCATTTTTTATTACCGAGTCATGAGCTCGACTCGATCCCTCAATGCTAATTATCATTGGGGAAGGTGATGGACGAGGTCAACCATTGAAGGAATTTCCCCACCAAAGTAGTGCTTAAGCCTATGTCCATTCACCTTGAAGTTAGGACCATCATCTTGAGCTAGCTCGATGGTCCCATAAGGAAACACTTGTGTAACGATGAAAGGACCCGACCAACGAGATTTCAATTTCCCGGAAAATATCTTTAGTCTAGAGTTAAAAAGTAACACTTGATCACCAACGTTAAAAACCCGGTTTTTAATCTTTGCATCATGAAACTTTTTAGTCTTTTCTTTGAAAATTAATGAATTTTCATAAGCATTGTCTCTTAGTTCATCCAATTCATTCAATTGTATTTTCCGGTGATCTCCCGCGGTCTTCAAGTTAAAGTTTGCATGCTTAAGGGCCCAATATGCCTTGTGCTCCAATTCAATGGGCAAATGACAATTCTTCCCATAGACTAACTTATAAGGAGTACAACCGATAGGTGTCTTATAAGCGGTCCTAAAGGCCCATAAAGCATCATCAAGTTTGTCGGACCATGAAGCACGGTTTTCTCCAATCGACCTCTCTAAAATCCACTTTAAAGCTCGGTTTGAAACCTCGACTTGCCTACTCGTTTGTGGGTGATAAGCCGTAGAAAGACGATGAGTAACTCTATATTTCTTTAAGACCTTATCGAATTGGTCATTACAAAAATGGGTTCGACGATCGCTTATAATAGCACGAGGGGTTCCGAACCGAGAGAATAGTTGCTTAAAAAACTTTACTACCACACGAGCATCATTAGTAGGTAAAGCCTTAGCTTCTACCCACTTAGAAAGGTAGTCGACCGCGACGAGGATATATTTGTTACCATGAGATGATGGGAACGGCCCCATAAAGTTTATGCCCTAAATGTCGAAAATCTCACACACTTGAATTATGTTTTGCGGCATTTCATCACGTTGAAACGATTTTCCTTGACGTTGGCACGAATCACACGACTTCACAAGTGCGTGTGCATCATGATAGATAGAAGGCCAAAAGAAGCCGGCATCGAACACTTTCTTAGCCGTGAGATTAACACCGTGGTGACCACCCGTGGGTCCCTCGTGACAAGCTCTAAGGATATTAGAAGCTTCGGCACCAAAAACACAACGTCGAACGAGTTGATCCGCACAAACCCGAAAGAGATAAGGGTCGTCCAAAAAATAGAACTTGACGTCACGAAAGAATTTTCGCTTTTGTTGTGTCGTCATACCCTTGATTATGAAATTGCCTGCATGGTAATTTACAATGTCGGCAAACCATGGGGTGGTGTCTTTAGAATTCACTACACCGAGAGTCTCGAGAGGAAATGTTTCGGTGATTTCCTTGTTCTCAAAAACATCTTTGTGAGGATCTTCTAGACGAGAGAGATGATCGGTCGCTAGATTCTCGGCTCCTTTTTTGTCAAGCACGGTGACATCAAATTCTTGAAGGAGGAGCATCCAACGAAGCAATCTCGGCTTAGCATAATGCTTAGCTAAGAGATACTTGATAGCCGAATGGTCAGTATACACGATGCTTTTAGTCAAGACGAGATAAGGTCGGAATTTCTCAAAAGCATAGACCACGGCAAGGAATTCCTTTTCCGTTGTGGTGTACTTTAACTGAGCCTCGGTCATCGTCTTACTAGCATAATGGATAGGACGGAAATGATTTTCATAATGTTGCCCTAAGACGGCCCCTATAGCATAATCACTTGCATCACACATGATTTCAAAGGGTAATTCCCAATTAGGAGCAACAAGAATGGGAGCTTCGGTAAGTTTCCTTTTGAGAGTTTCGAAAGCTCTAACACAATCCTCGTTGAAATTAAAAGGAGCATCCTTCTCGAGAAGGTGTGTCATAGGTCGAGAGATTTTCGAAAAGTCTTTGATGAAACGAAGATAAAAGCCCGCATGGCCTAGGAAACTCCTAACTCCCTTAACGGTTTTGGGATGAGGTAACTTGGCGATGACGTTTACCTTAGCTTTATCGACCTCAATCCCCGCTTTAGAGACCTTATGTCCTAAGACGATTCCTTGTTTACACATAAAATGACATTTTTCCCAGTTAAGCACAAGATTGGTTTCTTCACAACGTTTTAACATTTGTTCGAGATTAGATAAACACGACGTGAACGAATTGCCAAACACCGAAAAGTCATCCATAAACACTTCCATCGATTTCTCGATCATATCGTGAAAAATGGCCATCATACACCGTTGAAACGTACCCGGTGGATTACAAAGTCCGAAAGGCATCCTACGATAAGCAAATTTTCCATATGGACACGTAAACGTAGTCTTCTCTTGATCACGAGGGTCGATAGGGATTTGAAAGTAACCGGAAAAACCATCTAAAAAGCAATAGAATTCATTTCCCGCGAGTCGCTCCAACATTTGATCCATGAAGGGCAAAGAAAAGTGGTCTTTACGAGTGGCGTCATTTAACTTTTGGTAGTCAATACACACTCTCCAACCGGTCACAACACGAGTGAGAATTAACTCGTTGTTTTCATTAGGCACAACGGTCATTCCTGCCTTTTTAGGGACACAATGAATTGGGCTCACCCATGGGCTATCGGAGATAGGATAAATCATTCCCGCGTCAAGGAGTTTAAGAACTTCCTTTTTTATGACATCATGAATTTTGGGGTTTACCCTTCTTTGACTTTGAATTGCGGGTTTGTAGTCATCCTCCATTAAAATCTTGTGAGTACAAAATTTTGGGTCCATACCCTTAATGTCGGAAATTTTCCACGCAATTGCCCCTTTATGAGCTTTAAGAACTTTCAAGAGCTCGGTTTTTTCATCATTAGCAAGACCTTTTGCAATAATAACCGGCAACTTGTCATCACCTTCCAAGAATGCGTATTCAAGGTGAGAAGGAAGATCTTTCAATTCAAGGATAGGCGGTTCCTCGAATGAAGATTTTTGCTCAACACTCATAACCTCCATCGGCGGAAGAAATGGTGGAATAGAAGTATCATCACTAATAATCATCTCATCTTCATTGTCGATTTCATTTGAAGTAAAATATCCTCCTTGGAATGGAGTGAGATTTGGTGTGGAATTAGCAAGAATCGGATCCAAAATAGTGGGATTGCCACTTGACGAGCTATCGGAAAAAACTAACACTTCTTGTGAAAACTCATCGCAAACCACAGCAACTAAGTCAATGTGATTGATGGTAGCGATTGCATAAACATGAGAAGATGTTGAGTTTTGAGTAACGTTTATAACAAGTTCCTCTTCGTTGAATCTCAAAGTGATAGTTCTTGCATGAACGTCGATAAGCGATCTCGAGGTGTCTAAAAATGGACGACCTACAATTAGAGGAACTTGAGGATCCGCGGGGATGTCAACTACTATAAAATCAACGGGATAGTAGAACTTCCCCACTTTCACGAAAACATCTTCGGCTGCTCCACATGCTAAAATCGTAGAATGATCGGCCATCTCGATAGACATGTTCGAAGGAGTAAGAGCCGGAAGTGAAAGCGATTTCCAAATGGAAAATGGCATCAAATTAATGCTCGCACCAAGATCGGCTAAGGCGAGGAATTCTTTCATATCTTGTATGTCTCAAGGAATGAGAAACTTTTCGGGGTCACCAACTTTTTTTGGTATGCGGTTGTTAGAAATACGTTTTAACGTATATTAGAAGTATCGGTCACTCCACAATATGATTTATGTTGTAATAGCTCGTAGTTAGTAATTAGTTATTATTTGCTTATTAAGTTAAGTAAGAACCGGTCCATGGGCTTGTCATGGACCGGCCCAAGTCCACTTATGACTTGGAACTATAAATACCCCTTTCCACTAAGGAAAGGGGTTGGTTGTTATCATTTCTTAATTTCCACTTAATAAAATTCACATAGTTTCTCTCACTTTCTCTCTCTAACTTTCTCTCTCTAGAAATTAACAAACCCCTTCATAGATTCATTGATTATCAATATTCTACATTTGGTATCAAGAGCTATGGGGTGATTTAAGGTGGTGATTTGTGTGGTTTTTTAGTTTTTGATTGTATTAGTGTTCTTTAAGAAAAATCATCTTGATTCTTGGTGTTTTTGGTGTTTTTGTGATTGGGATTAGTGGATAAGTATTAGTTGTTACTTATTTTAGTCGAAAGCACAAAACTTTTTGGGTTATTTGGTCAAAATCTGGGCTTAATCGTAAGTTTTACTGTTCGACTGTTCATCGGACAAAGTTTCTGTTCATTCAGCAAAACTTCCGGATCAAAGAGTTCCGGATCAAGAAGTTCCGGATCAAGGAGTTCCGGATCAAGAAGTTCCGGATCAAGGAGTTCCGGATCAAGGAGTTCCGAGTCAAGAAGTTCCGAATCAAGAAACTTCCGAACCAAGAAGTTCCGAGTCAAGAAACTTCCGAACCAAGAACTTCCGAGTCAAGAAGTTCCGGATCAAGAAACTTCCGAACCAAGAACTTCCGAGTCAAGAAGTTCCGGATCAAGCCAAACTTCCGAACCAAGAACTTCCGAGTCAAGAAGTTCCGGATCAAGCCAAAGTTCCGAACCAAGAACTTCCGAACCAAGAAGTTCCGGATCAATCCAAAAGTTCCGAATCAAGGTAATCTTCCGAATCAACAAAAAGTTCCGAATCAAGGTAATCTTCCGAATCAAACTTCCGAATCAACAAAAAGTTCCGAATCAAGGGTGATTTTGCTTGTTTTTTCGACGATTTTTTTAGAGGATTTAATCTTGGTTTCTTACAACAAAAACACAACACAATTCACAAGCTTTAATTCACTGCTCGATCAACCGATAATCTCTGTTTCTTTGAAGAAAAACAAAATGAATCCAAATTCAATAATGCCTCAGATGACATCTCTTACGGATATATCAATCATAACGGGAACTGATAGTCGTCCACCGATGCTTATTAAAGAGGTGTTTGAGGCATGGCAAGGTCGAATGATGCAATATCTAAAGGGGAAACCGACATACGGAAGGCTTATGGTCAAATCGATTTTGAATGGTCCACTCGATTATGGTACCATTACGGTTGATAACGTGACTAGACCACGAGAATTTGAAGAACTTACTCCAGCTCAACAACTTGTTGCAGATGCAGATGAAAAAGCTCTTCAAACAATTCTCCAAGCCCTTCCCCATGACATCTATAGGATGGTGAGTCAGTATACGGTGGCAAAGGATCTATGGGAACGTCTTAAGGTGTTGCTACAAGGCACGTCTCTCACCAAACAAGAAAGGGAGTGTCAGCTGTATGATTTGTTTGATAGATTCACCTACAACCCAGGGGAAACACTTCACGATTATTACTTCAGATTCACCACACTCATGAATGATCTGAATGTATACAATCTTGTGATCGCACCATTCCAGGTTAACACCAAATTCTTGAATACTCTACCTCAAGCTGAATGGGGTGAGTACATTACTGATGTCAAGTTAACCAGGGATCTGCATAAGTGCAATTTGGATAAAATATATGCCTTCCTTCAGCAGCATGAGAAGCATGTGATTATGCACCGTTCTCCTCGAGGTATGTACCCAGATTCCTTAGCTTTGATGGCGAATCAACCAAGCTTGTCTCACAACAACACACCATATATCTTGGGACATCAAGCTTATCATCAATCACCTTACATGACACCAGCCTTTCCCCAATACTCGATTCTACCACAACCACCCACCTCACATCAGCAACAATATCGGTTCAATGCACCGTCACCACAGTATGCTTCACAACTCCATCCAGCAAATGTTGCATCTTATGCAGCATATCCGACAAGCTACCCTGATCAAATGAGTATTCCTTCTACTGATTATGCAGCTTATCCAGATCAAGCACTTTATTGTGATGATGAGGAAGTCCCAGTTCCTGTATTCCAACAAGGAGCTGACCCAGTTGAAGTGCTAACTACTATGTCTGCTTATCTCACAAGAACTTTAAGCAAACGAGGATTCAGAGGATCAGCTCCTACCAACAATCAGTTGAGGAATTCATCCAATTCTCGCCAACAAGCTACAATTGAGAATGGCAGGGTAATGGTTCAGCCAATTCAACCATATCAGGGGAGAACTTCCACATCAACCAATGTTCGCACCGCCAATCCTGCTCCTGCTCCAATGGTCAACAACCCTCCACGGGCTAATACGGGCAAGTTGAGAATGATTACATGCTATAACTGCAAGGAAGAGGGTCATATGTCCAGGGATTGTAAGAAACCCAAGAGGAGAAGGGATGGACAGTGGTTTGCAGAAAAGATCTATCAGGTAAATGCTCAGGCGCAAGGAAGGGAACTTGATGAAGAGGAGCTTGCATTTCTTGCTGACCCAGGGATTGCTGAACAAGACGTTGTCACTACGCAGAATGCAGCTTACCAAGCCGATGATCTTGATGCGTATGATTCCGACTGTGATGACTTTCAAACTGCAAAGGCTGCTTTCATGGCAACTTTCTCCAGCTTAGGGCCATATAAGAAATCTGAGGTACTTATTAATAACACCGATAATGCCACTGATGCTAGTATTCAACCACATCAAGTTGGGCAAGAGAGTGCTGATTCGAATGAATCTTCGGGGGTGAGTCTTTCAAATGAGGAGACAAACAATGATAGCAATATCAATGTAAGTTCCCAGATTTTGAGTGAATCACAACCGGGATCCATTTCGCATACGCCTACTCCTGCTCAGCAAGATTTGGTCATGGTTCCTGCTACATTACTTAGCCAAATGAATGCTGCACTCTTAGAAACCTTAGCTAAGAATAAGAATTTGTCTGATGAGCTTGCCTTAAGCAATGAGAAAGTACAAACTTTGGAATTAGTGCCTTCGTCTAGTGTTCTCACAAATCTCGAATATGATCACTTTAGAAACAAACAAATGGGTCACTTGCAAGAAATTGAAAACTTAAGAGCAAATCTGTCTAGTGAACTTAGAGAAAAGGAGTTAGTGGTCACTAATTTTCAAAAACTTCAAACTGATTTTGAATTACTCGAATCTAAGAAGACTGAAATGGAGATTAATGCTACTAATAAGATTAGAAGTCTAGACTACTTGCTGTTAAGACAATACGCTGCTTCACAACTAGTTCACTTATTTGATGCTTCGTTTAAAGAGTTTAACTTATCACGTCTAAAAGGCCTTCCCCCTAATCCACGATATGCAAAACAAGCTTTAAGACATAGTCCTAGACTTTATAATACAACTCAATTAGGATTGGCTTTAGACCCGATTGTTTTTCCCAATGATAGAACAAGTAAGGATCTAGTTGGTGAGGATCGGTCATACAATTCTGCAAAATATCCCGAATGTGATTATTTTAAAATGAATAAGGAGCTTGCTAAAACTGATTTTAGAGTTCGCTTCCATATGGATAAAGATCTCATCACAGCACCGACCTACATGTTAGAGGAAGAAAGCCCTAGTACATTTCCTACACTTGTCAACATGGAAGGTCCTAAGGAAATTCCAAAGAATCTTCCACCTGTTAGTACTGTATGGTTAAACTTGCAAGAGATTAACCGATACTTTACTAACTTTGACAAGGTCATCTTGGAATGTACGACTTCAAATGGCTTAAATGCCGGAGAATGGGCTTTCGAACACATGAACGAGGTGTTTAAAACTGAGATCAATCCGTTTGTCGAAAGTCTAAAAAGAAGTTTTGCATCTCTTAAGGAAAATCTTCAGTTTGAAATTGGTGAAGTTCAAAAAGTGTTTTATGAAATGGACACCGCTTACGAACTGCAACTAATTGAAAAGGAAAAGATTTCAACCGAATATGACCGTTTCTTGTCCGAAGTAATCTCGTGTGATGTGCTTACTATTGTAAATGTTAAATATTCGAATGAGCTTACATCCGCTATGATGAATTGTGATGCTGTGAATATTTGTGAGGATATTTGTGATGATGTTTGTGATATTTCTGTAAATGTTGCTGAAACTGTAAATGAGGTAGATAATCATTCTTGTCACGAATCTAACGCTGAGTTTTTAAAGCTACAAGATTCTTATAATTTACTTTCTCAACGCTTTAATCAACTAGAACAACATTGTATATCTTTAGAATTAAAACAACAAGCTCAAAATGAAAATCTTTTGATATCAAATGTTTGTGAAAACGGTGTTGAGACAAGTGACAAGATGATTGCAATTGTTAAGACATTAGAGGAAGAAATCATGAGATTGAAGAGAGAGATATCATCAAAGGAAACATTAAGAATGGAACTAGAGGCCGCAGAGTCTAAAAACCAAGTCTTAGAAATTAGACTATCAACTGTTCTAGGGGAGATGGATCGGACCAGGCAGGGACTATCCGCTCTTTATGGTTCACTAGAAGAACGCTTCGCTTTTAATGCGGCACAGCAACAATATTATGTTGAACAACTGAACCAAAAGTGCGAAGAAATCTCTGACTTGAACATCCTGCTCATAGACAAAAATATGGTTTTGGCTGAGTTAAAGGAGACACTTCTTCTCACCCGACAAGAAGTTGTTGATAACTTAGCTACCGACTCTGCACCGTCCACTAGTGCTCCAACAACCAAGAAAGTAGTGCTTTATAAGAATCCGCTTCATAAGAGAAACCAGCTTACCTATGATGATTATATGAGGAATGCCATTAAGCATGTCGATCTTCTTAGGGATATTTTAGACGATCTTTATGCCTTAGATCCCTTAAGTAGCGACTATTATTCGGCTCATGAATATGTTAAGCGAGTTCAATATTGCTTGGCTTATTTGCAATACATAGGTACACCAGGTTCTGCACTACTTAACAATAGGCCCATTGCTGTCACTCCATTTAATAAGACTCCAGGAGCGAAACCGTCATTGGCACAATCAAGCAAGACACCTTTAAAATCTGCTGCTAATGTTCCCAATTTGCCTTCTACAGGATTAAAAGAGACTACTAAGGCTAAAGGATCGCCACTCAAGAAAGCTAAGATCAAGCCCTCCACTAGTAGTGCCACAAAGAAGAAAGTAGAAGTCCAAAATAGGAATGCTAGTTCAGTTTTAAATAAAACGAATCATGTTAAGACTAAAAGCTCTGCGCCTGTGCAGCAGCCTAAACCATTCGTGAATTCTGATTTAAATTGTTGGAATTGTAATGAATGTATGTTTTCCCAGCGTCATGATTTGTGTCTGATTGATCACGTTAATGAAATGAATGCTATTAAGAATGGTCTTGAATGGAAGCCAACGGGTAGAACTCGTGCCCAAGTTGGCTGGCAATGGCGTCCCACTGGTAGGACCTTTACACTAGATGGAAAAATGTGCCCTTTAACTAGGAATGCATCTATCGAGGTTAGGTCTGAGCGTCCTTTAGTTAGGAACACTCGCACTCAAGTATGGAAACAGCGCCCTTTAATTAGGTCTGCCCCCACTGTAGTGCCTATCAGTGAAGAAATACCTCAGGATTTGAGCCAATTAGAATCTACACCACCAATTAAGAAGAAAAGGAAGGCTAGGAAATCTAAGAAACCTAGTGTTAGCAAATCTAAGATTATTAAATCTGTACCTGCTAATAACAAGGAACACTCAGATTCCGATACCTCTACATTGTCTTTGTGTGGTGATATTTTCAGGTGGTCCAAATCATCCTGTGGTATTTGGACTCCGGTTGTTCAAAACATATGACCGGAAATCGCTCGATGCTCCGAAATTTCGTCAGCAAGTTTCTTGGTACGGTTAAATTTGGGAATGATCATATAGCAAAGATTATGGGGTATGGTGAATATCAGATTGGAAACGTGACGATTTCTAGGGTATACTATGTTGAAGGTCTTGGTCATAACTTATTCTCAGTAGGACAGTTTTGTGATTCCAACCTTGAGGTTGCTTTTCGACAACACACTTGTTTCATCCGCAACTTGGAAGGAAAAGATTTGTTGAAGGGATCTCGTGGTGCAAATCTTTATACTTTGTCCTTACAAGACATGATGACCGCTTCTCCAGTATGTCTTCTCTCTAAAGCTTCTAAGACCAAGTCATGGTTATGGCATCGCAGACTATCTCATCTTAATTTTGATGCTATTAATCATCTGGCTAAAAACGAGTTAGTTCGTGGTCTTCCCAAGCTTAAATTTCACAAGGATCATTTATGTTCCGCGTGTTCAAGGGGGAAAAGCACCAAAAAATCTTACAAACCCAAAGCTGAAGACACCAATCAAGAAAAACTTCATCTTTTGCATATGGATCTTTGTGGGCCGATGAGAACTGAAAGTGTGAGCGGTAAGAAATTCATTCTCGTCATTGTGGATGATTTCTCCAGGTTTACATGGGTTAGATTTCTACGTACAAAGGATGAAGCACCGAAGGCTATCATCACTTTTCTGAAGTTCATTCAGGTACGTTTGAATACCACTGTCCGCCGTATTCGTACAGACAATGGTACAGAGTTCGTCAACCAGACTCTTCGTGATTATTATGAAGGAGTTGGTATATCACATGAAACATCCGCTGCACGCACTCCACAACAAAACGGTGTCGTTGAAAGACGGAATCGTACACTTATGGAAGCTGCTAGGACCATGCTTATTTATGCGAACGCTCCATTGTTCTTGTGGGCAGAGGCTATTTCTACTGCATGTTTCACCCAAAACCGTTCTATCATTCGGAAACGCCATGGAAAAACACCTTATGAGCTTCTACATGACCGCAAACCCGATGTTTCATTTTTCCATGTGTTTGGTGCTCTGTGTTATCCAAACATCAATAGTGAGAACTTGGGTAAGCTTCAACCAAAAGCCGACATAGGTATTTTCATTGGTTACTCACCGTCAAAAAGAGCATACCGAATCTATAACCGTCGTCTTGGCAAGATTGTAGAAACTATGGACGCTGATTTCGACGAGCTGACAGCGATGGCTTCTGAGCAACACAGCTCTGAACCCGCGCTTCATGAGATGGGACCCGGTGCTATAAGTTCCGGATTAGTTCCCAACAATCCTACTTCTACATCATTTTTACCACCATCAAGGCCCGAGTGGGATAAACTGTTTCAACCGTTGTTTGATGAATTCTTCGATCCCCCGACTGATGAAGTTCCAGTAACTGTAGTAATTGCTCCAATACCTGAAGTGGTTGCTCAAGTTAATGAACCTTTATCTAATGCATCTACAATTCAAGTTGAACCTGATGCACCTTCACCAAGTGATTCACAAACTACACCTGAATCATCACCCCTACTTGTGCCTAATGATGTAGAAGAGGATACTACTGATCACGACTTGGAATATGCTCACTTGCAAGAGCTTCCTTTCTTTGGTGTAGCGATCCCTGAAAACCCTTCAGCCGCGTCTACCTCAGAAGAAGCTCCATCTATTGTTCACTCTAGACCACCTAGGATTGAAAACCATAGCACTAAATGGACAAAAGATCACCCAATTAGGAATGTTATTGGAGATCTAGATCGACCAGTCTCTACACGCCATCAACTACAAGAGAGTGCACTATATTGTTACTTTGATGCATTTCTCTCTGAAGTTGAACCCAAAAATTGGCAGCAGGCTATGACCCAATCATCTTGGATTGAAGCTATGCAGGAGGAACTCAATGAATTCAAACGACTAGAAGTATGGGAATTGGTTCCTCGCCCTGACAAGGTTAACATCCTTACTTTGTTATGGGTTTATAAGGTTAAACTTGATGAGATGGGTTCGGTATTGAAGAATAAAGCAAGATTGGTCGCTAGAGGATATAAACAAGCCTTGGGTATAGACTTTGAGGAATCTTTTGCTCCTGTGGCTAGATTGGAGGCGATTAGACTATTCCTTGCGTTTGCTGCTCATATGAACATGATCGTCTATCAAATGGATGTGAAGACGGCATTTTTGAACGGTGAACTAAGGGAAGAGGTTTATGTTAGTCAACCGGATGGGTTCGTGAGTACGGAGTCTCCTAACCATGTGTACAAGCTTAAGAAGGCTCTCTATGGGTTGAAACAAGCTCCACGCGCGTGGTATAATCTCCTGTCAACATATCTCATGTCGGAAGGCTTCTCCAAAGGCAAAGTGGACCCCACTCTATTCACTCTCAAGGACGGCAACGACATGCTTCTGGTACAAATTTATGTTGATGATATAATTTTTGCTGCCACTAACATAGAATTGTCTAAACAATTTGAGAAGATAATGTCCACACGCTTTCAGATGTCGATGATGGGAAAAATTTCATTTTTCTTAGGATTACAGATTTCTCAGAATCCCAGAGGCATCTTTATAAATCAATCCAAATATGCTCTAGAATCTCTTAAGAAATATAACTTTGAGAATTGTGACCCCGTAGACACTCCAATGGTGGAGAAATCCAAGTTAGATGAAGATAGGGATGGGATTATTGTCGATCCGAAACTTTACCGTGGAATGATTGGCACCCTTCTCTATTTGACTGCTAGCAGGCCTGATTTGCAATTTGCTGTATGCATGTGTGCCCGGTATCAGGCTCGGCCTACCGAAAAGCACCTACATGTTGTGAAAAGGATCTTTCGGTATCTAAAAGGAACACTTCATCGTGGTCTATGGTATCCGAAAGATTCCTCGATTGCTTTAATATCATACGCAGATGCCGATCATGCTGGATGTCAAGATACGAGGCGTAGCACTTCTGGATCTGTGCAACTCCTTGGAGATAGATTGATCAGTTGGTCTTCAAAAAGGCAGAAAAGTGCTGCAATATCTAGCACGAAGGCTGAATACATCGCCATGTCCGGTTGTTGTGCTCAAGTCCTTTGGATGAGATCACAATTAACTGACTACGGTCTTGGATTTAACAAAATCCCGATGTATTGTGACAACAAGAGCGCCATTGCCCTTTGCTGCAACTATGTTCAACACTCCCGGGCCAAGCACATAGACATTCGCTACCATTTCATCAAGGAGCAGGTGGAGAACGGAGTGATCGAGCTGTATTTTGTCACTACTGAGTACCAGCTGGCGGATATGTTCACCAAAGCCTTAGATCGAGGACGAATCGAGTTTTTGATCGACAAGCTTGGCATGAAATCATTCACTCCAGCGACTCTCAAAGAGTTGGCAGAAGAATCAGCTGAATAGTCGTGGTAAACTATTCAGAGTATCCTTTGGTTGTGATCATGTATATTATAGTAAATATATAAACCACAAAAAGAAAATACAAAAATATAAAACCAAGAAAAACCATAAAAAATATAAAACCTATAAAAACCATAAAAAATATAAAATCAAGAAAAACCAAAAATATTTTTTCGTTTAAAACGGGCATGTCTTTTAGTACGGTAATATTTACGGCCTTAGAAATGTCGATTAAAATTGACACGGTGCCATAAATAGAGTCCGTATAAAAGTTGTACATTTTTAAAACATGCCCATTATGGCTTGTAGTTATTTCAGACTGCAACCCGGTTTTCATATTAAAGTCACGTATTTCCTTGGAAAACGTTGGCTCAGAACGGGAATTAATTTTCTCGGGCGTGATTTACAAGCCAAATCATGCAAAGGGATCAAGTTTACTTTATAACTTGGTCTGACACGAATTTGTGTACGTCTCAGTGCATTAATTTGTTAAAATAAGAGAAATCTTATTGACACCACGAATCAAAATTTTTCAAGTGAAAAATTGGAAATGCTTTCATCACTATTTGACTCTTTAAACAATGACTACAGCTCTTTAAATAGAAAACGGGTCATCGTTTAAGGGGGAGAAAATAGTAAAATTATCTTCGTCATTAACATTGATTTTCAAAAGTGATTGTGAAAATTAAGGGCTACATGGTAATTGAGTGGTTTTGCTTTAGAAAACGACTTGTGTTCGTTCTAAGTGATAGGCATGGCTTTTAGATATTGGAGAGATGCTAATAGATGCGTTTGCTAAAATGTGTGTACGTTTAACAAGAGTTAGGTGAAATGGAAAAATTAGAAACAAAAAGGAAAAGTATAGATACTAGAGGGACTAAAAGTGTGATTTATTGAAACTTGTCAAAATATTTTGACCTAAGTCAAAAAAACACATCCACCCGCCTCTCACTACTATTTCCTTTCACTGTTTATTTGATCACTTGCCGCCATTGTTGCATAAACACACACACACGCTCTAAACAATCAAATCTCTCGTTTCATTCATCAAGATCCTGTTCTTTCGCTTTTATAAGGTAAATAACATCAATTACTTGAATTATAATTCGTTTAAATCGTGCAAATCCAACTGGTTCATACAGCTAATCCATTTAAATCGAATTAGGGTTCGTTCGCCCCAATTTAAGCTTAATTGATTAGGATTTGTGGTGGGTTTTGAGCGAATTAGCAAGATATGATGATTAAATACCTTAGATTGCCTTAGAAACTCACAAACGCGCTAGATTAATCATCTGAGTTTAGTTTGTAAAAGTTCCGGATGAACGTGGCTTAAAACTTCCGAATGAAGGATTTCTTCTGAAAAACTTCCGAATGAGGAAGTTCCGAATGAAGAACTTCCGAATGAAGGAAGTTCCGAATGAAGAACTTCCGAATGAAGGAAGTTCCGAATGAAGAACTTCCGGATGAAGGAAGTTCCGAATGAAGAACTTCCGGATGAAGGAAGTTCCGAATGAAGAACTTCCGAATGAAGGAAGTTCCGAATGAAGGAATGTTCCGAATGAAGGAAGTTCCGAATGAAGAACTTCCGGATGAAGGAAGTTCCGAATGAAGAACTTCCGAATGAAGGAAGTTCCGAATGAAGGAATGTTCCGGATGAAGGAAGTTCCGAATGAATAACTTCCGGATGAAGGAAGTTCCGAATGAAGAACTTCCGGATGAAGGAAGTTCCGAATGAAGAACTTCCGGATGAAGGAAGTTCCGAATGAAGAACTTCCGGATGAAGAAGTTCCGAATGAGGAGAAGTTCCGAATGAGGAAAAGTTCCGGATGAATATGTTCCGAATGAGGAAAAGTTCCGGATGAAGAGTTTGATTATTCTTGTTTGCATGCTATCTATGTACTTGTTGTTTTATCTTATGAAATGTGTTATGCTTAGAAGTAAGAATGATATATATCTATCTGTTTTTGTGCATCAACCTTTCATGTCTTATCTTAAGCAGATAAAATGACTAATCCAACAGTACAAGCTATCCAAGAATCTAGAGAAGCCGATATTGCTAAAGCCCGAACCCTTAAGTTTATACCCAACAACTATAGGCTGAAGCAAGTTTCTAAATCCACTCACCATGGTTTTAAGGTCGCCATAGCCATTCTTGATAACTCTCATTTCAAGAACGCCCTTAGGAGTACAGCCTCGGTGCCTTATGAGTATATGTTTGAATTTTGGGCAACCAAGGATTTCACTTCGAACAAGATCACCTTCACCATCAACAACAAGCAGCAGACACTCACAGTTTCAGATTTCCGTAAGATTCTTGGTATACGGGATACACCCAAAGGCATGTCTTTCTCAAGGGATCCTACTAAAGATGAACTCGCGGAGTTATTTGACGCACTTGGATGTCCAGAAATACGAGTTGCATCTGAGTTTACTACTGCTAAGGTAGGACAACCCTGGAGAGCTTTGATGGGTATTCTCAGTAAATGCCTTACACCAAAAACGAGTGGACATGATGCTTTGCGCAGTCCAATAATGAACCTCTTCTATGGCATGTACAAAGCTGCGAATTCAGATTATGCTTTGTTGATATGGGAAGAATTCACCTTTCAACTCTTCCACAACAAGAAGCTGAAGACAAACTTCTTTCCTTATCCTCGGTTTATTAAGCTCATCATAAATTATTTTATGAAGCTTGATGCTACTATTGATAGGCGTGCAGGAGGTCGCTATCACACTGAAGAAGCTGATGATACTGTAGATCTGAGGCATGAAGGACCGTCTACTGGTGTGATTCCGGGTCCTGTTCCTGATTACCTTCTGTCAGACAAAATCAAAGGTTCTGCTGATTACAAGCTACTGCAGCTAGAAATCCAAAGGCTGAAAGCAAACCTTCAAACTGGAGAAGACTCATCCACAACGGTTAAGAGTAAAGGTAAACGCAAACAACCAGCTGCGTTACCTGAACCCGAACCAAAGAAGAAGAAGACAGAGGGTAAGAAGGGAAAGGGTAAGGATTTGATGCGTCTACGTGATGAAGAAAATATTGTTGATCCTACTCTTGATAAATCCGAGCAACAAATGATGAAGATTGCTATTAAAAGGAGTAGGAAAGATACAGGCGGTAGTGGTTCAGGTGCGAGGGTAGATATCGAGGATGAGTACGAGGAACCGCATGATGTTGATGAATTTGGATCACCTGAAAACTATTCCACTTCGAAGGAGCCATCAATCCCTATTTCAACAAGTGTGGAAAAGGAACCTGTTGCTCCTACAATCATGGTGACAACTCAACCTTTGGCAACTCTACCTCCACCATTCCAACCCTTAACAACCCGACCAACCCGACCGGCTTCCACACCATTTCTTCCACCACCCATAATCCCCATCCTTAGTACAGCAGTAACAACCGAGCCTATTCAGTCAACCCAGAGCAGCTCTGCAACATCTGCAATGGCTGCATTAGTGATGGCCGAAATGCTTGACAATCACAAACGCGAAATGGATGACCTTCGCCAAGAGTTGCAAAGACGAGCTCAAAGGGAAGAAGTATCTCAGAAAGCTCAAGAAGAGTTGATTGCCAAGTTCTCTGCAGACATGGAAGTGACACGTAAAGCTCATGCAGAAGAACTTGCTCGAGTTAAGCAGGCTGAGGCTGATAAGCATGCTGCACGCATTACCAGACTTCAAGCGATGAGGGATAAATATAAGGAACAAAAAGAAGCACTTGAAGCATCTGTGAAAGAAAGAGTGCAAGAATCCGTTGAATCCTTAATGCCTAAGCTTCGTGACGAGTTGAAGACACTTGCTGCTGACAATTTAATGGTCAAATCATCCAACCCTTCAGAAGCCGCCTACAAGATTGCTTATGACCTGACGGATTTCGAATTGAAGAAGATCCTTAAGGCTCGTATGGTGGAACTTGGGTCGTATGATAAGTCGAGGATTCAACGGGCTCTATATAAATCCCTGAATGATGCTATCATGGAGGATGATAAATTATTCAAGACGTTTGGAAGTGTGGTACCATATCACATCTTACCTGAGGAAGAAAGGGAAGAAAGTGAAGAAGAGGGTACGGGTGAAGAAGAGGAAGAAGAGGAAGAAAAAGAAGAAGAAGAAGGAGAAAAGGATAAAGACGATGATGAGGGTGGTGATGATGATGAGGATGATGACGATGATGAGGATGATGAGGATGATGATGGCGATGATGGTGGTGATGAGAATCAGGAGAGTGCACGGGGTAGTAACGGGGATGACAATCAGGATGATGATGGGGGTGAACAACCGAAAAAGGGAGACAAGGTCACCAGCTCCAAGAAGACTGCTACAAAGACTGGAACCAAGTCCACAAAAGATGCAGCACAGAAGGACAAATCGACATCCTCGGAATCAAGACGAACTAAGTGGCGCCACGATGTGAATGCCACTACAGCGTCTTCGGCTCCCGGTATTTCTATCGCTGTATCTTTACCTGTTACAACTAACCCCATTAGTTCTGCTGTTGTTCCTCCTGTGATTGCAGAATCAGTGACGGAACCCGAAGCTGCACAACACTCTCCAGTTCACGACACTGCTGAAATGCCTGAAACTGAACCAACAGATGTTCGCACTTCAACTCCTCAACAACAAGCTCAACAATCTGCGGTTCCTGAACCAAGCATTCGTGCCTGGGAAGACACGTTGGAGATAGACGAGTCTGCACCACCACAAGCTTGGATCACGGCAGCAGCACAATTTGATCCGATCACAGATGCTGACAGAGATGTGCTGTATCTCCGTATCCAAAGTCCGATTGACTTATGTGCATTTCTTGCTCATGAGTATAAGACTTCGGTTACTCCATCCTTGGTAAAGAAAGCACTGAAAGATAAGAGACTGCGTGCCAAAACCCTATTACCCCGAATGGAGCTCGAGTACTATGCCGATGAAATCCTGAAGGCTCTGAAAACCGTTCAAAGGCCAGGACTTCATGAATCAGAAAGAGCTCCACCTCCAATGGATCCTGCTCAAGATAATCAGATTACTCTTGACTTCTTCGTCACCAATGATCTTGAGTATCTTATGAAAGGGTCATCAAAGTACGCAACATCCCTGACTTTGCTGAAAGCTGCCAACTGGGGGACAATACCCTTCATCGAGGAAAAGGTAAATCGACTCTGGGTCCCAAAAATGAATCGTAATTATGATATGTATGCTGTCATAGGTGCATCTCATTGGGACGAACGAGTCCGAAGGGCGTACAGGTGTTGCTGCTTGATCAATTCTGGAAGCAATGTTAGATCCGACATCCGCATCTCCAGCATCTTAGGAATGAAAACTGAAGCCAAGAACGGCTACTATCATGTGACGGAGATTCGCTTGAAAAGGGAGGATGATAGGGAATACAAAATCCAGCAAGGAGATTTTTCCATCATTCGCCTTGAGGATATCGAAGATATGCTGCTTCTAATGACCCGAGATCAACTTACTCACATTCCTCGTGAAGACCTGATTGCTTTGAATACAGCACTTCGTATGTTCACACGAAGCGTTGTCATCAAGTCACGAGTTGAGGATCTTCAGTTGGGAGTCGAAAGCTATCAGAGGAGGCTCAATTTAACCCGTCCTGTGAATCAAGTGCTACCTCAACACGTAGAAAGATGTCCATATACCGGAATTTCTGTCCCAAATTACGGCATTTTCTATTTGAACAGTCGAGGTTTGATGAAGTTTATGAGGGTGGGGGAGCTCCACAAGTATAGCGATGGCACTCTTATACAAGTCAGAGATAAGTTGGAGCATCTGAACTCGGGTGGGACTTTGCCAGAGATGACGGAGGATTGGCATCCGGGTTACCGGCAGATGGCAAAGTATGTGATCAAAAAGATCGATCAAAAGCTCCGTGAACGTAGATTGATGAGGAGTTTGGAAAGATTCGTGGGTGGAAGACCGTATTTAGTGCACCACAAGCTACTGCAACGATCCATCTGATGGGTCGTACATCTCAGGTCACTTTATATTGGTTTTCAATTGTGAATATGTAAATTTGTGAATAATGTGCTTGAATGGCTTGGTGTAGTGTTAAGGTATGATAATTTTTCAAGAATTTCTCACGAGATTCTAAATCTTTCAAAATATGTCATACCAAAGCACTACAACTATCCCTTATTAACTTAAGGGGAGCAATAACTTGTTCTATGGCCAAACATTGATTTCATTTTTACCCAAAGACCGGTTAATCCATTCAATATACCAAATATTAATGGTTAACATTTTGGATAAGGGGAGAAAATGGGATTAAGGAGACGTAAGTGATACTTGGCTAAAAGATGAAAAAGACTTAATGATAATCCAACTTAATATGTGTTAAGCACGTGTTAAGGGGGAGCGTTTTTGATGATTAAAACACCTAAGGTACAACACTTTTGATTTTAATATCACAAGTACCTTAGGTGATTTTCAATGATTTTTCATGGTGGCAATTCCTTCCCAAAACACGCTTAATTCACGACGGATGTGGTGACAAAAGGGTGGTAGGAATAGGTTTAGTCCAATGATTCATCAGAGCCGATGGAATCTTCCCAAGGACAATTCCCTAGTTAGAATTAGAAGTCCTAGGAAAGATGGAGAAAGAATGTGAACGTAGCTGAATGCCGACCAAGTACTTAAGCTAGCACTGGAACAATCACAACAAGGTGCTAGTGATGACGTATTGGTAAGCATTGAAGGGGTTGAAGAATGAAAAAGAAATGTAAAGATAAAGGGTGTAAAGAAAGAAGCCCTCCTTACAATTTTAGGCAGAAACCGGGTCAATACATATGCTATTGGGGTCATTTTTGTTAATGAATCTCGGTATTGAAGAAAGACATCATGGACCCAGTGATGCAATGCACAACCCTTCCCCAGCTAACTCAAATATCTCTCAAAAGGTATTTGTTTTAATCACACGGAGATCAACACGTTATCTATTGGTTTATTCACTCCGAATAAACTGGTATTGAAAAGGTGGCACTCCTCTCCAGCCATCGCTCACTAAATCAAAACGCACAATCGAGTCTAGAGCCAAGAGATCATTAAAAGTCTCATTAGGACACTTTCCATTTATTCCTTGCTTTCTCACACACTGTGAAAAGTAAGAGATTTTCATGAGTCCTACGCAATATTCCTGTAATATTGCCAGAACATCCGAGTAACACGTAAGTATTACAATGAAGATGGAAATCCTGCTTGAGCCAACATCAAACAAGCTCATGGTAGGTTACACGTGCGGTTCTTTTAGAACCAATCTTGTGAAAAACTGGAAGGTAACAGTGGTTTAATTCTTAATTGAACTTAAACTCGTTCCAGGCCTCTTCGCATTATCATATGATCTTGCCAGAACACTCAGAGTGACTCTTTATTGACCACAGTGACGAGTGGAAATCCTTCTAGTGTCAACATCAAACAGCACTTGGTAGGTAACGTGCAAGATTCTTTATGAATCGAGCTCGTGACAACTGGAAAGCAACGATGGTGAAAATCTTAATTGAAATTCACTTGTTCCAGGTTTCATGAATTGACGGCTTTTAATCACAAGGATGATTTATCCAAGTGATTCACTCTTTATGTTCGCAGTCAGCTTTGGACGGTCGAGTAAAGAGAACGGGTTTACCCGCGAAATCCTGTCAGGAAGTTACTTAATTGAAACTATCCGTCACGGGTACGATATCTAATATCGTCCAACGGTCTTCACCGACCGGAGGTAAAATGCTACCGAATTAGAATAAAATGTTCAAAGCCATTTTATTCGTGTCGTTGCTGTGTACCTGCTAAAGACGGTGGCGTTGCTGAGTACCTGTTGAAGACGGTGGTGTTGCGGTGTACCTGTTGATCCCAAACTTAGATCGATTAGCTTTGTGTATACGAGATTAGATCAAGTACTACACGTAGAGAAACCTTTGCTTATGAATAAAGTAACAAAGTGTTATGCGGAATTAACACTTGATCTAAAACACAATGATGTTAAACAAACTTTCACTTTGATTAGAATAATCGTACTTGGTTACAATGAAAGAGTTTAACAAACGAATACTATGAAAAACTGATATATGACTTTAACCTAAAAGACCTTCTTTTATAGAACAAGAAGTCTTGTACAATAAGCTATGAATCAACTATTCTAGATAAAGATAATAATAGAAAATACAATGTCGTGCTTATCTTTACCATACATAAATAAAGAAACAAATAAACAAAAGATATTCTATCAGTGTCAATCTTCAAGGCTATCAGCGTTGACTTCTATCAGCGTCCAAAGTCAATCTATCAGCGTTGACTTTCTTCTTATCAGCGTTTGGTGATCTGACCCATATTTTATTCCCAACAATCCTCCCCTAAACTTGATATCCATTCCAATGATCAAGTTTCTGAAAAAAAACTAAAAGCTTAGGAGGAATCTTTCAATAACTTCTTATGTTGGTGATAAACATATCTGATCAAGTCCTTGGCCACATCACTCGTATAATCAATCTCCAAGGGTGTCTCTAGCATCTTCTCCAATACTTCTTTGGACAAGAAATAGTCAGCATCCACAAGCAAATATTCTGAAAACTTTGTAGAGCTCATATGAAATACACCACAAGTAGAATATAGCCTCCAATGAAGATTACTGAGATCATCTTCAAGATCCTTCCAAATGGCAGGATCTGCTTCTTTTGGACCACACAAAGTCATAAATGTGTTCCAAAGTCTTATTCCATTAGCTGAAGTAGGTGCTTCAGCTGTATACTTGGCCTCTATTAACCTCCATAGATGCACCAAGTCTTCCCTGTCTATGCTTGCAAATATAGAAATAACTGAAGTGAAAGTATGTACCTCCTTACCAAATCGTCCAACCTTCCAAAATCCACACTCATCTTCATCAAAACTGATGATTGGATTTCTGTCATCTAGAGGTACTACATTTACCAAATCTGAAGCTTCCAAAGGAGAAAGCTTAAGATGCTTCCTTATAACACCTTCAGTTGGAAAATACACATCCATGTCTTTAGGAAATTGAAAAGAATCTCCCTTCTTCACTGGTCTTTGAGCAATCCTTATTTCCTTCTGAATCTGCATCTCTTCTGCAAGCTCTTGTTTTCTTTCTTCTGAAAGAAATTGGTAGACATTCTGTTCTTGCACCTTCCTCCAAATAGGATGTGCCCTATATTCTAACTCCTCAAAAGACAAGGCCAGCAACTTCTTTGATGTCCAATTAGGCTGATGACATCTAAGCAACTTATAGTACAACTGCCTTCTATCTCTTTTGAGCCAGGTCTTGACCTCTTGTGCATTAAATCTCATAATCACCTTTATGTCTTCTTGTACCCTAAGAAGAACTTCCAACCCCCAAATTTGATCTGATAAACTCATACCTGGGTTGTCCATCACCTGGTCTTCCCAAGCATGGTACATTCTGGTGATTTCTGGTAGGTCCCAATCAACCTGATTCTTCAACTCACTCAACCTTTCCTTTGCTAGCTCATCCCCATATTCAAGCCTTTCTGGATCTTCAATAATTTGAATGCTTGAATCTGAGCTATCATCATCTTTTCCATCACCACTTTCTTCCTCACTTTCAGAAACAACAAATGGTGATTTTCTACTCCTCCTCAAATCTCTTTCCACAAGTTGTGCAGCCAACTGTTCATCAAATGCTATTTGTGCTGCATCTTTCTTTGGAACATCTTCTTCAAACAAAATACCTTTACCTTTATCTTTTGGATCAATAATTGGTAAAGTAGAAGAAGAAACCTGTGTGGACACATCTTTAATGATTGTTGATGGCTGGAATACATCAACATCATCTGCAACTTTGTCAGCGTCCAAGTTGCTCCTATCAGCGCCACGATTACCTTTATCAGCGTTGGATGTGTCAGTGTCCAAACCTGTATCAGCGCCCAATGTTTCTTTGAAAGACCCTTCCAAGTTCTTTGGTGTCACCTTGGATGTATCAACAACTGGGTGCTTCTTCAAGTTGGTGAGAGCTTCAGCAATCTGCAAAGATTCACTAAATTGTGAACTCTTTTCTGAACTCTTTTCACTAGCTGTGTGAATCAACTCATCCTCCTCATCCTCTTTTTCCTCCCCTTTGGAAGATTCCTCCATTAGACTCCTGCTACTGGGATTCTCCAAAACAGTTACTCTCTCCCTCAAAGCTTGAAGTTCTTTTCCCTGTTTGTTGACAGTTTGTACAAGACTGACATTTTGCTTTTGCAAGCTAATGACAGCCGCCGTCAATTCAATTATGGTCATAGGTTCCAATCTGCCCTCAGCTAGAATGGGGATTTGACCTCCCAAAATAGGATCATGGGGCATGGATGAGGTCTTAATGATGTTGGGACTGTCTTGACCAGCATCTAAGCCTGTGTCAATAGCCCCAGCCTCACCCATATCACCAGCCACACTTGTGGAGGTGGTTCTCTCTGCTACAAGGCTAGGATCACTAGAGGAGAACACTCCAGTAACCCTTTGGCGTTTAGTCAACCTAGATTGTAATGGGGTAGAAGATGAAGTAGATTGTGTGGGTGTGGGTTGATTAAGGGGTGTTTGGGATTGTTCAGGAAGTGTATCAGTGTTGGGATTGGCTGTGTCAGCGCCCACATTGTGAGTGTCAGCGCTGGGTTGGTCAATGTCCATGTTTTCTGGTGAAGGTGATGGGTCATGAATAGGCTCAAGTTGGGGTTCAGGGTCTGGTTGTGGGCCTGGTTGTGGTTGAGCAGCCTGAATTACTGCAAGCATGGGTTGGGTAAGAGGTATAGGATCGTTTGTGGAGCTCATTTTAGCAAAAATGGTTTTCTGTTGTTTAGGGATCTCATAAAAAGTGTCATGATCCCTAGAACAATATTCTTGTAAATCAACAAATAAACAAAAGATATTCTATCAGTGTCAATCTTCAAGGCTATCAGCGTTGACTTCTATCAGCGTCCAAAGTCAATCTATCAGCGTTGACTTTCTTCTTATCAGCGTTTGGTGATCTGACCCATATTTTATTCCCAACAATCCTCCCCTAAACTTGATATCCATTCCAATGATCAAGTTTCTGAATAAAAACTAAAAGCTTAGGAGGAATCTTTCAATAACTTCTTATGTTGGTGATAAACATATCTGATCAAGTCCTTGGCCACATCACTCGTATAATCAATCTCCAAGGGTTTTGAGATTTTAGGGTTTTTAGGGTTTGGTGTTTTAGGGTTCTGCGTTACTTAAAGATCAAAAGTTTCTCAACAAGCTCTGATACCACTTGTTGATCCCAAACTTAGATCGATTAGCTTTGTGTATACGAGATTAGATCAAGTACTACACGTAGAGAAACCTTTGCTTATGAATAAAGTAACAAAGTGTTATGCGGAATTAACACTTGATCTAAAACACAATGATGTTAAACAAACTTTCACTTTGATTAGAATAATCGTACTTGGTTACAATGAAAGAGTTTAACAAACGAATACTATGAAAAACTGATATATGACTTTAACCTAAAAGACCTTCTTTTATAGAACAAGAAGTCTTGTACAATAAGCTATGAATCAACTATTCTAGATAAAGATAATAATAGAAAATACAATGTCGTGCTTATCTTTACCATACATAAATAAAGAAACAAATAAACAAAAGATATTCTATCAGTGTCAATCTTCAAGGCTATCAGCGTTGACTTCTATCAGCGTCCAAAGTCAATCTATCAGCGTTGACTTTCTTCTTATCAGCGTTTGGTGATCTGACCCATATTTTATTCCCAACAGTACCTGTAAAAGTCGTTCCCACATGCTTATGTCTTTTGCAACAAAAATTCAAGAAAGTACAAGATGAAGTCTTCCGCTGTATCAAACTCTGAAGCTTTCAAGAATCCAACAAAAAGACGTAAGTGTGTGGAACATGAAGTCACGAGGAGGCAAAGTTCACAAGAAAGGCAAAGATCGCACGTGAAAGGCCAAAGAACAATGCTCTCAAGTCAAAGCCAAAAAGATCAAATCAACATATTCACAACAAAAGAAAGAAAAGAAGAAAAGACTACGAGCTAAAGAACGAAGACTTAGTATAGTATGCTAGGTTTAGAACTTTGTAACGTGGAGTGACCTCCCTTAGGGGGAGATTGTTAGAAATACGTTTTAACGTATATTAGAAGTATCGGTCACTCCACAATATGATTTATGTTGTAATAGCTCGTAGTTAGTAATTAGTTATTATTTGCTTATTAAGTTAAGTAAGAACCGGTCCATGGGCTTGTCATGGACCGGCCCAAGTCCACTTATGACTTGGAACTATAAATACCCCTTTCCACTAAGGAAAGGGGTTGGTTGTTATCATTTCTTAATTTCCACTTAATAAAATTCACATAGTTTCTCTCACTTTCTCTCTCTAACTTTCTCTCTCTAGAAATTAACAAACCCCTTCATAGATTCATTGATTATCAATATTCTACAGCGGTTAAGAAAAACCGAAGAACAATTAGCAAGCTTTGAAAGCTTTTCCTTATCGCTCATCATACTTTTAAAAGTGGAGGCAAAACGAGGCATATATAACAACGCGTCGTCTAAACTCACATCAAAATGAACTTGTTGAAACATTTTTATAAAAAGCTCGATTTGTTGTTTGTTACGTTCTTACAATTTCTCTTTGTTTCGTCTCGAAAGGTAAGGTAAGGGTGGTGTGGGTTAGACATTAGGCAACGGCCTTGGAAACTCGGGTTCCATGATTGGTATTGGTTCGACCGTAGGTGTGGCATGAGCGGTACTTCATGGGCTTATGATATGCTCCTTTTCGCCCATCACCTCGAGCTCTTTCTCGATTTCCTTCTCCGTAGAAGTACTTGGACGAGAGATTGGTTCCTTGAAAGTTTTACCACTTCGTGTAGTAATAACCTTCATTTCTCCCTTCGGGTTTGCAAAGGTATCACTAGGAAGACCACCCGAGGAAGAGGGTTTACACATGATTGCTTCAAACATTTTCGTCATTCGGTCTTCAAATTTTGATTGCTTTAAATCCGTTTTTAACAATTCTTGCTTAATCTCATGCTGTCCTTGTTCCATTTTTTGTTGATTTTGTTGAAGACGTTGAACATTTCCTTCCATTTTATTAGCATGAGTCTTAAGTTCATTAGCAAGTTCATTTTTAAGCTCGTTTTTTAACTCGGATCTTAAGCTAATCATCTCACGTTGCATGTTATCAAACTTAGCATCATTTGCTTTAGCATAATCCAAAAGTTCTCCTTGAAGATTTTTAGTGAGAGCATTTTGAAAACCTTGTGTAGTGTTTTGAAAATCACGGTTTTGGTTTTGATTAGTAACTTGTCCATTCCCACTTTGATAATTCCCTTTGTTGTAGTTACGTGAATTGCCTTGATAACCACCATTTTGGTTGTTGTTTCGATAGTTATTAGCATTTTGATTTGGTGGAGCTTGATTCGGGCGGGAACCTTGGCCGTTTTGGTTATAAGTTCCCGTTGCTACGTAATCACTCGAAGTGTTACCACTGGCGGTAATGCACTCGGAAAGGTCATGAGCTCCACCACAAGACAAACAACTCTTATCAACCGCTTTAACCGAAGCGGAATTCAAAGCATCTTGTGCTTTCTAATGAGTCATAAGATTTGAAAACCTATCGAAAAACCGATTTTCCTCATTAGCTTCATCATGTAAGGCATTAATGCTACGAGATGATGACGACGATGACGAACCCATATTGGCAACACTCGGTGTGTTACGAGGGTTGTAAACCTTAGATCTATTCTTGATAATCTTTAAAGCTTCATCGGTCGTTTTGCACAAAAAATTACCACCCGCGGCGACATTCAAATAATCTCGTTCATGATCATTAAGTCCATTATAAAAAGTATCAACTTGATGTAATTCCGAAAAATCATGGTGTGGACATTCATGTAATATTTTCTTAAATCGTTCCCATGCCATTGAAAAACTCTCATTATTTCGTTGTACAAATCTTGAAATCTCATTTTTCAAATGTGTTGTTTTAGATGGTGGAAAAAATTTGTTCACAAACTTAGAAACGAGATCACCCCATGTCAAAACCGAATTTGGCGGTTCTTTCTCAAGCCAAATTTTAGCGGGTCCATCTAATGAGTATGGAAACAACATCATCTTAATGGTGTCATGTGGAACATCCTTAAATTTGCTAGTTGCGGTGAGACGATTAAAATTCCTTATGTGGTAATGCGGGTTGTCTTTCTCATGACCTCTAAACTTATTAGCTTGCAAGATCGACATTAAACCCGTCTTAATCTCGAAATTCTCCGCGAGGATAGCGGGAATCACGATGGCCTCTCCAAAACCCTCGGTGGGTGCTTGAAGCAACTCCATCATAGTACGATTAGCCATGACGACTTCTTGTTCTACAATAGGTTAAACAATTGGAGTTTGTTCTTCAATCAACGTCTCTTGATTTCCTTGACTTTGACGACATTTACGAGCTCATTTTGCTTGATTACGAGTTAGCATAAACTTGACGTAGAATGGGAGGTGAGCAAAGAAGATTCTTTTTGGGTGTTTTGTGAATTTTCAATTTTTTTGTGTTTTTGATTATTTTTAATTTTTTTGGATTTTGGTGTATCTTCGTAGACAACAATCTACCAAATCTCTCCTCGAATCAAACTCTTGATTAAAGAAGCCTCAAAAATATAAAAACGATCACGTGGAGTGAACGCCTTCGAATGACTTTAGAACTTTGGTGAAAACCAAATTGTTCAAGAGGGTTTAATCACAAAGAAAACCAAGCAAATATATATGATACGTAATAATACTTTGGGCGGCAAAACCCTCGATTAGCCTTCAATTTCAAAATACTCACAAGCAAGCAGGGAAACGAGGCGGCGCGAAGCACTTAAGAGCCTTTTCTTTAGGGTATATTTTATAATACCCGCCTTATACCCACCTTATAGTTTGTATTTTTCAAGATCGAGCTTCACGAAAGTATTTATCTATTTTTGCCTTTTTCTTTTGTTTGAGATACGAATACAATAATTAGGAGATCAAATCCCAATTAAGGTTGTGTTTTCACACTTTTGGAGATATTTTGTATTGATTGTGATACTGAATACAATATAGTAATAATAATTTCACAAGAAAAACCAAAAAAAACCGATAATACGTATTAGTATATTTCTACTAATAAAAATACTATTTATGGTTAATATTAAAAACAACAAGAAAAATTAATCACGACACACCTCCCCGGCAGCGGCGCCAAAAATGGTTGTAGTGTTTTACCACACCTTTAGGAAAAAGAGGTAAATAGGGAAAGTATTAAACAAATGATTTAGGAAAATCAAGTGTTAATGACCCAAAGGTGAAATGAAAGTTCGTTTCCCAAGGAGGTATATGTGTGTGACTAAAATGTAGCAAGATTTGAGATTAATATTGGTTAGAAGGGGATGAGAAAATAGAATGACGAAGACGTGAAATTAATTACTATTACGACTAAACGTAAAACCGTAAAAAGTACAAAAATAAAAATTAATTCTAAAAATTCCCAAAAAATTGCCAAATATAAAATAAATAAACTAAGAGTTTACCAATGATCAAAACTTTTTCAAACATTTTAATTAATTAAATATTAATTTTTAAATGCTAATTAAAGCCCTAAAAATAAAATTAATTATCAAAAAGCCCAAATAAGTATTTTTAAATTGGTAAACCTCTAAAATGACCTAAAAAGATTAAAAACTATTTAAAAAAATTTTTAAACTAAGAAAAACTATTTAAAATGATTTAAAAACTATTAAAACTTAAAATAATTATAAAAATTAATCTAAATAAGATAAAATTAATCTAAGAGTTGTAAAAATCCTATTTTAATGTATTAAAACTAAGAAAAATATAAAAAGTGCAAAAATGTGAAATTTGAAAAATAATAATAAAATAATAATAAAATAATATTAAAATAATATTAAAAATCCAAAAATTATAAAAGATTCTAAAACCTTGCAAACTAGTTTATTTTAACCTAAATAATTAGAAAATGAAAGTGAAATTACCAAAATACCCCTAATGGGCCCCCAAATGGGCTAAAACCAAAAACAGTCAACACTAATGGGCTTTTTAGCCCAAAAAGTCAAACTAGGCCCAAATGACCTGAAAAAGCCCTATCTGACTCAAAATTTAATTCTAAGCACAAATTCTGAAGGCCCAAAAGCTGAATATGAGCTTATCACAGCTTAAATAACAAACAACTTATTCTTATTGGAACAATAAGCCCATTAAGCAATAAGCCAATACCATAAGCTCTGCTTAAACACACAACCTTCTTTTGAGATGCCTACGAGATGTTTAAAAAGAAATTTTGAAAAAGATCACTCAATAAGCCAGAAATAAGCAAAATAAAAATCCACTAAACGACAAAATAGTCGGGTTAGAGTTCTAGGGGGTTTCAGAAGCCCTGGTTTGTTGCAAAAACTCACAAATAGCTTAACTAAGAATAATCAATCAATAAAATCACAAAAAGCTAAGTAGAATAAGCTGTATGAACCAATAAGCTGGCTGAAAAAGCCAAATAAGCTAGTTTTCTAGCAAAAGCTTAACGAAAAGACATGTAACCTTCCAGACTTGTTATTAAGCTAAGAAAAATGAGTTCTATTACAAAAGCCAAGTTGTTGCATGTACCAATAAGCAGTTCTCAAAAATAAGCCAATTTATGCTTATTTGACCAAAAGTCAAAGTACTCCAAAGTTCACCAAATTATCAGAGATGGTAAATGGGCTTGTTATAAGCAATTTTGTGAAGAACTCAAGGTGGAGTCCTTGTGAATCAAGAGGTCAGTTGACCTTTTGATGACAGATTTTGGCAATAAGGGCTCAATAAGCCAGTTAGCTTATAAGCCAGATACAAGGCACACCAAATAGCAAAATTCACTCACAAGCAGCACATTAACAAGATCCAAGCAATGAAACAATAAGGCATACACTAGGATTCCAAATGCAAGCACCAAATGAGGTGGTCACTTTGCTGATGCAAATGACCACTTCAACCAACTTTGATAAGCTATAGCACACTCAATAAGCCACCAAATTCAACAACCAGATAACCAATAGATAGCTTATCACCTAAACTATTCCCAAACCTGATTTCAGACCATAGATCCAACAAATAAAGAAGTTATTGGATCTGATGTGTTTGACCAATTTCAAAACACCTTTTATCAGATTTTTGCAAAACATGAAATCCCTTTTCCAAACTTTTAGAAACTTAGCCAATGACTAAAACTTGTTCAATAAGACTTGTTTAGACTTCCCAAACCCTAAGAACCAAGGGCACAAGGCCACAAGGCCTTATGAACCATTAATCCCAAACAATCCTTTAATAATCACCTTTCAAACAAACTTCTTAATCCTCAAACAACCTACTTGTTTTAATGATCAAATAGCTACACTAGGTGACAACTAACAGATACCAACCATAAAACACAAAGCACAAACACAAAATCACCAAATCACATAGCAAAACATAAAACAGACCATATTATGTGATTTTTAGAGGAATCTTAACAAGGGGTTATACTTGTCCTCCACAACATCCTAGGAGGACCAGCAATGCTCCTTGGACCTTGTTCAACAACTAGAACAAGACCAAGGTACTTCAAAAAGGGAGATGAATGACTGCCTTGGTTGATGTTTCAAATTTGAAACTCAAGGACTTGATTTCTTCAACACAATGAACAAACAGCCCAACCAAAGGCTCCAATCCCTTCACAAGCTTGGTGTCAACAAGCTTGTAAGAGCTTATAGCTTTTGGTCAAGGATTAGTACAAGTAAAACAACAAAATCAGAAACCACTTTTCAAGCTTTTTTTCAAACTTGAAAACCTCACCAAACATAAACGTCCTTGAACCACAAGATTCAAGCACACTTATAACATATAATGGAACTCAGAATTACCCTTAAACAACACCAACTTTTAAAAACATAAAAAGGAATTACAATTTTCTCAAAATACCAACTTTTATTAAATTTAAAAAGGAATTACAATGTTTAAAATGTAAAACTGGAACAAGGCTCTCTCATAAGTTGAGGAGTCCTTATATAGGCCACAAGGGCTGATATTACAACGAGAAAACCCTAGCTATGAAGTCCCTAAAATAACCTTGAATCTTCTAGATGAATTTTGATATTGAGTTGTCCAAATGCATCCAAATCGTTCATTTTAGCTTTGTAACCAAGCAAGGAGTGTGGGCTGTTGATTTTGACATGTGGAATTCCTTCGAGGTTAAGTTGTGATGTGATGGGTGGACGTCTTGAATGGTGGGGCCCTTTGGTGAGTGTTGATGTAAAAGTTGGTTGATCCTTGCTAGACCCGAATTAGGCTTAATTCGGGTTGGCTGGGCTCCGGCTCCTGCACCAAGTGAATCATTTGGTTGGGATCCTGCACACTAAACAGCACGCGTTAGGCTTACCGTGGGAATGTTTCCCACGATTAGACTCCGGCGTGAGAGTAAGTAATCGATTTAGGGTTTATGTGAGTTTAGAGTATGAATCGTAAAATCTTTGTGGAACCCTTGGGGGTTCCTTTTATAGGCAGTGGAACCCTAGTGGGCTGCCACTGATACTTTAGCCCCAAGGAAAGGATAACTATCAGAATTAGAATGATTGTTATCTTCTAATTTTGGTAGTGAATATCCTCTCCATTTGGGATGAAGATATTCCCAGACAGAATACGATTCTGTCTAATCTTATGTCGGTCGCACCGGGCCGTGGGCCGCACACATGTGCGGCTACTGTTCATTCAAGCCCATAAGCCTGAATGACATTTATCCACCCATCTGTGACGGGCCGGATACGGGTAGTACCCATGGGCCGGGCTCGTGACCCGGTTGGGGACTATACGTCATCATGTCCCCCCAGTCTAGTTGTTACAGTCGTAGGCGTAACCTCTAGACTATCAAGGTGCTCTCCGGACATACCAAGGAAAGACAGGAAATGAAACATTGAAAGTTTTGTTATCCTGGCCGCACGTGGCGACCCTTCGTGGGAATATTTAATGAATACTACCTCAGCCGCACGCAACGGCCGAGACAACTTAAATGTGACATTAAATACGGTCTTACGTAAGAGCCGCATAACCTGACAAGAATAAAAAACATTAATGATAGTCAACAATCCAGTCGCATGCCTGCAAAAGTGCACCATTAATGCCCACCCTTGAGCCACGCAAAACTGTTTAAGAAGTGACCCGTGGGTCCCCCTCTGACGTTGCAGAAATGTCAGAAACCCTATCCATTGGATAGGCGAGGTGACTGACACGTGTCGAAGATCCAAGGTACCTCGGAAACCGAGGCAACCCTATATAAGAGTGGGTATGCGTGTTTGTTACACACACAACCCACTCCTTCTTCCGCCATTGTTAATCTCAAGCTCTTATCTCCCAAAAATTTTGCCTTCTTTTCCACGGATTTTCGTCGCCGCAGGTTAGATCATCACGCCTTTAAAGACCTTTTTATAAAACATGGTAAAGGATAATCCCCTTATCACGGATGTTCTTAACGTGATGTCTGCGGAAAAATACCTCGACTTTCTATCGAAGTATTATGTACCCGAAAGCGTACACCCCACCTATCCGGGTGATGGTGAAGCGATTACGGACGCACCGGCGGGGAAAGTAGGCATATATACACGCCTGTTTGACTCAGCCAACTACCGTATCCCTTTATCCAAGTTCTTGGTAGACCTTCTTTTGTATTATGACTTTCATATCACCCAGCTCCACTGCATAGGGGCGTGTAAAATTAACCAGTTTGAGATTACATGCCATACCTGCGGAGTGACCCCCACCGTGAACCTTTTTAGGGCTTTCTACTTTCCTCAGTTAGTGAACGGGTGGTTGTCGTTCAAGAAACGACCCGGGAATGCCCCTATGACATATAGGAAACCTCTAGACTCCCTTAAGAACTGGTACGACCATTACTTCTTTGTAGATGAGAAGGTGTTCCCTACCCCCTTCGTACTTAAAACCAAAGCCCCAAAAGACTATCCGCCCAAATCCAAAGATTATAGTAGCCGGGACCTGAAAATACTAGATACCCATCGCACAGAATTTCATAGAGGGTTGCCGGAACACTTTCTGTGCTTAGTAGGGATAAGCCGCCGTTACTTTGGGAGGGATGACTTATACCCGTGCTTCTTAACAGAACAGGGAGAGGGTAGGTCCTATACATATGTTTGTAGATTTGATTTGTCACACATGTGTATAACTTTATTAACCCATATACTTGTAAAAAATTGTTTGCAGAAATGAACCTTCACGGACTAATCCGCTAGGGCGACCCCATGAAGGTTGCAGAAGGGTTCCGGCCGTTGAAGCCGAATGAGCTCCCCTTGCTAGAAGCATTAGCCGACCGCACGATACCGCTTGAAGAGACAACCGAGCCTAGATCGGACGAAGAAGAGCCCGTGATCGAGAAATCCCCATTGGATTTCCACAATGAAGACGGCGAAGACCCATTGCTAGAGGGGGGTACCACCAATCAGGAAGAAGAGCATGACCCCAATGAAGACACCACGCAGGCTTCCGGGTCCACCCCACTTACCTCTAGAAAGAGGAAGACAACCAGGCGGGTGGCGAAGAAAATTGGGGAAGAGGCCGGAGTCGCAAATGCTCCCCCCAAGAAGCTGCGGAAAGACCACCCACAATACCAAGAAGGAAGTGGCACCACAACTGTCCAGGCCGATTCCACCCCGAACATGGAAGGGCCAGTTCTGCGAGTCGCCCCTGTGAGTGCCGTAGCTCCTACCGGCCCAGACCCTGTCATTGGCACCTCGTAAGTACCCCTCGTGAGTATGATTCATGTCTTTTGTATGATACATAGACTAATATTTAAACAACGGGGCGAATCCGGCAGCCGCGGCGCAAGGGGATGAAGTGGGGAGAAATCCATCCCCCGAACCAACCAACAAGCCCCCATCACCTGCCACCGCACGTGCCAAGGAGCCGCGCCCCAAGGGGCCAGAAGAAAGCCTGCGCTTAGCATGGAACTTATCAAGTTTGACACGGCTGGAGGCCGAATCCGAGTGTTCAGAATTTATCGAGCACATCACCCCGCCAGCCCTCGACCAAGATTTAGATGAATTAGATCATGAGGCCCTTATCGAGCAGTTTGATGTATCATCCGCACACCAGGTGACGGTGGGTGCCGCGTTAAGACGCTGTCTAATTCAGGCCCTCACTAATGTGAGTCGTGCAGACAAGAGAATATCCCGCCGTGAGGCGATGGTCGTGAAGAACGAGAAGACCATCGCATCATTGCAGGCGGCATTATTGACAGCCGAGGCAACAGTGAAGGAGCAGGCGCATCACGCTGACGCCAGAGAGAAGCGTATTGCTGAGTTGGAAGCCCTCGTAACCGCATCAAGTGAGAAGGTAAACTTTCGAAATGTTGTACATACACTCCTACTTTTTGTATGCATGTAACCCAAAAAGTATATATCCTTGTAATAACTCCAAATTTCATATGTAGGTGTCTGCGGCTGAGGCTGCTACTAAGGCGGTGACCGTGCAATCATTCAACATCGCCCAGGAGCGTGACGCGCTGAAGGAAGAATTGACGCGAACCCAAACCAACCTTGAAGAGCATATTGCCTCCGCTGATGAAGAGCTAAGCAAGGTGGTTGTAAGTTGCGCTGAGAGAGTATTTATCCCCCTACTAACCGCTACAGTCGGTCGTAGGTGGATTATCGGGCAAGGGCTGCGACTTGCTGTAAGCAGGGCATTGGACGCTCCACACCTACTGCAGGCGTTTGTCGGGGTCGTATCCGATGGCATCGACCGTGGTAGGCATGAAGGCCTGGTCAAAGCTGCGGAGATGATAGGGAAAAATGAGGATATCACACAGCATCCGTATCACAACCCCTCCGCAGCGGGTAAAATGACTGCGTCCATGGATGCCTTGGCAGAGGTCCAACACCCTCTCCTAGATGAGCTTGAGGCAATGAAGGATGCTCCAAATGAGATGATAATATCCCGGCTGAGTGCCGATCCTATTCCTTTGACGTTGGCCACTTACGATTCCGCATCCAAAACAATGAAAGGCGAGAAGTTGCTTGTAGAAGCACTGGATGCTATTGCAGTCAAGGCCCGGGACGGGAAGGATGCTCGTGGGGAGGCCCTTCGTGCTCTAATTGAAGAAGGAAAGAAGGACCTAGGGGAGTTCCTGCCCCCCTTGTAACTTATCTGTTGTAAACACTTGTGATTATATTCGTCCGTGTATGTACACGGCTAAGACATATTTGTAGTAACCTGTCTTTTTATTTAGAAGTCCGTGACGACCACGGCCATTTTGTTTATTTTTACTTTTGAAACTTGTGTATTTCATTGTATTTCAATGTCGCATGATATATCACGTCTTACACATGAAAAAGGAAAATACATACAAGTCTATAATTTACTAGACATGCGACGTGCGTCTTTACTATGCAGAGTACCGTGTGAGTACGGCACACAAAACTTATCACAACGTCTTGTGAGTAAGACGTCTAGTAAGGATACATGATCCGTGCGGCTGGGGTTGCATCCCTCTTACGCGGCAAGTTGAATTAGTAGGTTCACTTAATCCTCTTACCCCGCCTGGAGGCGTATAGTACATGTACAGTAATTTGAAAGAATGCATATGAATGAAACATGGCATATTATAATACAAGTAAAAAATTCATACGACTAACAAAAAATCTAAAAAATGATTTGCACGAAATAGGCCGTGGAGCTAGCTAGGCACCACGGCATTTTATTAGAACGTTTACACTTTGTTTGAACAATAATGACAAGTCCTAAAAAACAAGAAAGGAATCTAAACAAACATAATACAAAACAAAACAGGTGAAACCGCATGGTTCTTTATTAAGATCGCCCATAGTGAAGTACCCATACGGAAGCCGTAGCTTTCAAAGATAGCACCTTTTGAGATTGGAAATATTCCATGTGCGCTCTAGGTCGCGGCCATCCATATCACGTAACCTGTACGCGCCTCGTCCTAAGGCTTCAGTGACTTCATACGGTCCTTCCCACTTAGGGCCCAGCTTTCCTGTGTTCTCCGCTCGACTTGCTTCGTTAGCACGATAGACGTAGTCTCCCGGTCGAAAGGAAACACCCTTGACCTTGACGTCATAATAAGCCTTCATCTTAGCCTTGGACTTAGCCTCATTGATGGCTGCTATTTCCCTTTTTTCTTCCAACAGATCCAGGTTGATTCGCAGCTGTTCATCGTTCGTGACGACATTAACCTCCGCTGTGCGGATGGTAGACATTCCTATTTCTGCTGGAATAACAGCTTCAGTGCCGTAAGCCAATGCAAATGGAGTATCTTTGTTGGCTGTTTTGATCATAGTTCTATGCGCCCATAGCACATGTGATAACTCATCGACCCATTTGCCACTTCGTTCATCCAGACGCGCCTTGATGCCATTCCCCAAGCTTCTATTTGCTCGTTCGACAATGCCATTTGTTTGTGGATGCTTAACAGATGCGAAGCGCCGCTTGATGTTCAATGATGCACACCAATCTTTGAATGGGTTATCCGTGAACTGCTTGCCATTGTCCGAGATGATTTCTCCTGGTAGACCAAAACGGCACACAATATGTTCCCAAACAAACTTCTTAACTTGTTTGCCTGTGATAGACTTGACTGCCTTGGCCTCTATCCACCGCGTGAAGTAGTCCATTGCAACACTCAGGAATTTAACTCCACCCGCAGCTACAGGAAATGGTCCTGCAATGTCAATTCCCCATTTATAGAATGGCCATGGGGACGTGATAGGAGTAAGTTCCTGCTGCGGGTGCCGCGGTACTGGCCTATGCACTTGGCAATCACTACACTTACGAATCATGTCGCGCGCGTCTCTGTGCATGGTAGGCCAATAATATCCTATTCGTAAGGCTCTAGCTACCACGGATTGTGGACCTGCATGCGTGCCGCACAACCCCTCGTGTATGTCACTGATTACGTAAGCGGCCTGGTGTGGTCCAACACACCACAGCCACGGTTGCAAGAAAGAGCGCTTGTAAAGGATGCCTTCACGAAGTTCGAAATGCCGCGACTTCCTTCTGATGCGCCGTGCTGCTTTTTCCTCGTCTGGAAGGGTCTCATTAGTCAAATAGTTGATGATTGGGGTCATCCATGTAGGTCCCTCCTCTTCAACTATAGCGGCGACCTCCCCTTCCGTTATAGATTTCTCCTTGAGTATTTCCACCATGACTTGTTTAGACAAGTGAGCGAAGCTTGTGGATGCGATCTTGCTAAGAGCGTCCGCTTTCTTGTTCTCGCCCCTTGGCACCTGCTTGATGGAAAACTTACTGAAAGTCGCGATTAGCGACTTGAATTTTTCCAAGTACCTGACCATGTTGTCCTCCTTAGCCACATACCCACCTAGAATATGGTTCGCGACAAGACGTGAGTCCACGTAGGCCTCAAGGTTGCGGACTCCCATTCTAGCGGCGATTTTTAAACCCGTAATTAATGCTTCATATTCCACTTCGTTGTTAGTGGCCGTGAACTCAAAACGGAGGGCGTACGTGAATTCCATTCCTTTTGGGTTTGTGAGGATGAGACCTGCTTCGGACCCGTCCGTACACGAGGATCTGTCCATGAATAACACCCAAGGTTCCGTTGGGATCTCGTCTTGCTTGATGATTGGTCCTTCCTCATCCGGCTTCTCGATCAGGAAATCTGCCAGGATCTGGCCTTTAACAGCCGTCCTTGGTCTGTAAGATATATTGTGCTCCCCCAATAGGATGCTCCATTTCTGTAGCCTCCCTGCCACGTCCGGTCTAGAAATAACCTGCTTGATTGGCTGATCCGTAATGACCACAATTGGGTGCGCCTGAAAGTACCGGCGCAACCGCTTTGTAGCAAACACTAGTGCTAACACCAATTTTTCCATGGAGGAATAATTCAACTCCGGCCCTTGTAGTGTTCTACTTATAAAGTAGACCGGAGTTTGTACTGTATCTCTATCCGTCATAAGTACCGCGCTTATTGCGCCATGAGTAGCTGAGAGATACATAATGAGTTCCTCCTTTGGCCGGGGAGCTACTAGCATAGGGAGAGATGCAAGATGCTGCTTGAGTTGGCCGAAAGCTTCCTCGGCTTCCTTCGTCCAGCGGAAGTCTCCCTTTCTAATACACTTCTTGAGTGTCTTAAATAGGGGTAATGACTTCTCTGCAGATTTAGATAGGAATCTATTCAGCCCGGCTAACTTCCCATTCAGGGACTGCACCTCCTTCCGTGTCTGAGGGGACGACAGTTGTATCACTGCGTCCGTCTTCTCTGGGCAAGGTTTGATGCCGTTTGGATCAATCAGATATCCAAGGAACATTCCCTCCGTTGCTCCAAACGTACATTTCTTTGGATTTAACTTCATGTTAATCCTTCTCAGCGTGTCGAATGTCTCTTGGACATCCCGGAGAAGTGCCTCCTCCGTGTGACTTTTTATCACCAAGTCATCAACATAGACTTCCAGGTTGCGTCCTATTTGTGATTCAAAAGCTTTGTCCACCAACCGCTGATATGTAGCGCCGGCGTTCTTCTGTCTAAACGGCATTTTCGTGTAGCAATATACGCCCTGGCTCGTATGGAACGCCGTTTTTTCTGCATCCTCCTCCGCCATCTGGATTTGGTGATACCCTTTATATGCGTCCAAGAAGCATTTGAAAGGATATCCACACAAGGACTCCACCTTCCAATCGATTTCCGGTAACGGGTAACAGTCCTGTGGGCAGGCCTTGTTTAGATCTGTGAAATCCACACACATGCGCCAACTTCCGTCATGTTTCTTGACCATGACCGAATTGGATAACCACTCGTGGTGGTATACCTCGCGCATGATGCCTGCATCCACTAGTTTCCATACTTCCTCCAATATCACTTGGCTGCGCTCAGGCGCCTGGCCGCGCTTCTTTTGTTTAATGGGTTGGTACCCTTGGCGGATCTGGAGCTTATGCTCTGCTATCGCACGTGGCACGCCTGTCATATGCTTTGGCTCCCATGCGAATATATCAAGGTTTGCACTTAAAAGAGAGCACATGGCCCTTTTTCCGCTGTCCGAGAGCGCCCCTCCTATGGATACCTCTTGTTCCGGGTAGTCAGGGTGGATGGCTACCCTCCAATTGGGAGGTGGTGATCCATCCTTGGGTGGAACAGGTGGAGCTGGTGTTGTCACGGTGTGACATTCGGATGTTGGTACGACTGTGTTGTAAATGGTAACAATACCTCCCTCAACGGGGAATTTGATCATTCCGTGCGCCGTAGAGGGTACTGCCCGTATAGCCAAAATGCCTGGTCTGCCTATGATCCCATTATACGGAGAGTGTGAGCGTATCACCATGAAGTTCATCCACGCCGTAGTGGAATGTTCCTCATTCCCAATGGTTACAAGCAAACGTAATTGCCCTATCGGCCAGATAGTGTCTCCACTAAAGCCAGTAAGCGGCGACGTGGCCGGTACTAATTGGCTTCTTATTTCTGGGCATAACTGCACAAAACAGTGTTCATACAGTACCTCTGCTGACGATCCTCCATCCACATACATGCGACGAACGTTGTGTGTTCCAATGCTTATCTCAATAGTGAGAGGCGCATCAATCACATCGCTTGCTGTGATGGGAGGGAATGAGATTTCCCTGCCACGTGAAATTTTTTTGCCAACTTTCTGCCTCGTGCGGCGCTGTCTGGATTGGATCATGTATATATTCAACGGTTTGTCCTTTTGGGGATCCTTCTTATCATACTTTTTGTTGTTGTCTTTTCCATCCTTCCAATCCTTAACTAGGTGCTTGAGTTTACCTGATTTGATCAGTGACTCGATATGCTTCTTGAGCTGGATACATTCCTCCGTACCGTGGCCTTTGTCATTATGGAACTCGCAGAAGCGACTTCCTTGCCGACGTTCCGGTGGAGTGGTCATTGGGGGAGGCCTTGGGAAGTTCGCCCCTTCCGTTAACAAGATCTCCCGGTAGGACATCTTTAGGGGGTTGAACTTATCGTCCTGTCGTCCTCCTTTGCTCTGGCTCTTATAGTCTGAGCTCTTGTTATTATTATTCTGGTTGCCTTGACCACCCGACTGTCTACGGGACTGATCATTTGACCGATACCCATTTCCTCGGGATGGGTAGGCCGCGGCAACAGCTGTTTCTCCTTCTATGAAATTTCTGACCCTTTCCATGAGGTCATCATATCTCTCTGGACGCTTGTCATTAAGGCGCCTGATCAATTCTCTGTCTGTTATGGCGTGCATGTAGTCAGAGATTTTCAGGAGCTCCGGCATGGTTCTTGTGCGCGTGCACTCATCATTGAAGCGTTCAGTGAAGGCTTATGTGGACTCCCCCGGCCGTTGCTTGACAGTTGCCAACGAGACCGGATCCCTATTATACTTCTTCCTTTGAGTATAATTGTTCTCAAACGCAGTGCGTAGTTCCGTGAAACTATCAATGCTCCGTGGAGGGAGTGCCTCAAACCACTCACGGGCATTTCCGATCAAGGTCGAATTGAACATTTGGCACCATATAGGCATGGGCCATCGCTCAATTTTAGCTTGCGTATCAAATATTTTAAGGTGATCCACCGGATCACTGGACCCATCATAAGTTTTGATACACGCCGGCATGCGACGTTTGGTATCCTCAGAATAGTTCCGTATGCGGAGGGTGAACGGGTCTTCCCTGGGATCCGCCCATGGCCGGGTAAGCCTAGGGTCATCCCATGGTTCACACCATGGACGCGAAAGATCCTCCGCTTCCGCATCTCGATAGTAAGGGCCACCATAATACTCATCATTGTTTGGTGGTGGTGGAGGGGTTCGCCTAGGTCGGCGACGCTTAGGCGGATGGTCATCTGAGTCCTCTCCGGACGGGTCCGGGGACGGCGGTGGTGCCCCATCCTTTGAATAGGGACCACTTTTTTGGGATGAACCAGGAGCCTTTTTCCCAGTGTTCATCCTGTCCCACACACTCGGGCGACGTATGGTTCTGGCCAGCTCTCGATCTGGTCGCTCGGATGAGCCATCCGACCTTTCTCCTTCTCGAGACTGTATTAATTTCTATATAAGGCGATCTCCTATGCGCTCAAATACATTCCGGGGTTGAGGGGTTTCCTCAAAGGTACCCCGCTCCTGAGGCCGAGCTCTCCTTTTCTCTGATTTTGGGAGGAAGTGATTGGTCCAGTGTCACCAAAGTTGAGTCTGGCTTGGAGGTTCCTCCCCAGATTCAACCTTGATGCGATCCCCGGGATGATCCTTTCGAAGTTCTGCGTGAGAACTCGAGTAAGATCCTCCTCACTGAGTGGTAGGACTTCCACTTCTTCCTCCGTCGAGGGTCTGCGCGGTTCCTTGTTAGGAGGGTTTGGCGCACTCCCCAGATCTGGGTTGTCCAGGGTTGAAGTAGGTGGGGGTGTCATGGAGATCGTGCTCGTCACCCCCACGGGCGGAAAGCTGCCACGGTTACCCGGCCCGCCTGCGAGGCGGCTAGGTGATTGGTTGGGGATGAGAATCCCTGCCCTTTGGGATTTCTGGTTCCCAGGATTCACGTTCCTGGGGTTAGCCTGCGGATGCCCCTTCGTCATTGGAAATTCGAGATGAGGTTTTGTTCTAGCTTAGTGTTATGGGTCCCACGGATGGCGCCAACTTGTTGATGCAAAAGTTGGTTGATCCTTGCTAGACCCGAATTAGGCTTAATTCGGGTTGGCTGGGCTCCGGCTCCTGCACCAAGTGAATCGTTTGGTTGGGATCCTGCACACTAAACAGCACGCGTTAGGCTTACCGTGGGAATGTTTCCCACGATTAGACTCCGGCGTGAGAGTAAGTAATCGATTTAGGGTTTATGTGAGTTTAGAGTATGAATCGTAAAATCTTTGTGGAACCCTTGGGGGTTCCTTTTATAGGCAGTGGAACCCTAGTGGGCTGCCACTGATACTTTAGCCCCAAGGAAAGGATAACTATCAGAATTAGAATGATTGTTATCTTCTAATTTTGGTAATGAATATCCTCTCCATTTGGGATGAAGATATTCCCAGACAGAATACGATTCTGTCTAATCTTATGTCGGTCGCACCGGGCCGTGGGCCGCACACATGTGCGGTTACTGTTCATTCAAGCCCATAAGCCTGAATGACATTTATCCACCCATCTGTGACGGGCCGGATACGGGTAGTACCCGTGGGCTGGGCTCGTGACCCGGTTGGAGACTATACGTCATCAGTGAGTGAGAGTGAGGGTTTTGGGTGTGGGATAGGTTTCTGCATGTGTGAATCAAGCATGTGCCTGGGTAATTTCCTTTTACCCTTTGTGATGAAGGAGATAGTTACTGGGTTCATACGGTGAATAGTAACTATGTTTGATCCGGTTTTGGTAGAAAGGTAAGTGTTTGGCGCAATTATCTGATTTGAAAGTTTGGTGTGGCAATAGTAGTCCTTGTATTTTGGTGAAAGTTGTATAACACATTTTTCATCAACAAAACATGACTCCCTTTGTTAATAAAGTTCTGATTTTCACACTTTGGCCACCAAACTTTTACAAAAAGGATTTCAAGGGTTATTTTTGCCATGTTTGAATATTTGAGGGATTGATTTTGGACATTCTTGATCTTCAAAGGTCTTCATTGGTTCTTTGACTTTATGAGGGACCATAATTGACAAATTAGAATTGATAAGGGACTAATCTTTCCATTTCTTCAAAGTTGAAGGACCATTTTGTAATTTTGACAAACTTAAGGGACCAAACTTGTAATTATGAATATACAAGGGTTTTAAGTGTCATTTCAATATATTTTGAGGATCAATCTTGTATATCTTCAAGTCTTCAAGGGTTAATCTCGGATAAATCATGAACTAGGGCCCGGTTCTTTGTACGGCTTCGTTTCTCGTGTCCGTTTTTCCTTGTTTCTTGTGATCTTTTGTCTTTTTCACGATATCCATACCTAAAACACACAAGTAAACAAATACAAGCATATATATGGTATTTTATGACATTTTAATGCATTTAAAGTCTGAAAAGAACGATGAGATCATGTATAAATGCCATCTCATCAAAGCCCACTTATGAAGTTTATAGAGATAAATGGAGGAAGGCCCAAGTTCAGACCGACAACTAATAAACATGAAACGGATGGAAGTTTAATCTTGGTCCAAGTTTCGGGTCCAATCTAAGCCCATCAAAAAAAGAATGAAACGAATGAAAAGTTTATTTATAAATTTTGAATCAACAAGTCACGGTCAAAGAAAGTATACAAAGAAAAAAAAGAAAAGAAGACGTGGAAAGAGATTTGGGGAAAAAATGCAGGTCTCAAGAACCCTAATTAAAAGGGGGTCTCTCAAATCAGCTAGCAAGTGTTCATCACGCGCAAGTATTCATATAATTAAGGGCAATCTGGAGCGTGACACACACGAATATTCCAAGTACTATGCGTCCACGTGGATCTTTGAGGCGTCACATCTCGCATATGATTGGTCTATTTCCTTCCATACAGTTGATGAACCAATAAGCTTTGGCCAAGTCGGCTCCAAACTAACACAACCAGCACAACCTTGTGCCATGGTGGCAATTCGTGTGCACAAGGGTTAATTACAGCCTTTGGATCAAGAATAGATGAAAGAGAATGTGGAGATGCCAAATCGAGGGTCGAGATTCGCTTCTTCATCAAGAACTCACCCCTCTCCTTCCCTATAAGAACCCCCCATTATTTTCAGTAATGTATCCCTTTTCTTACTTTAATGTTATAATGATAAATTTTAGATAGAATTGTAATTTCTCTTTTATAAATGTTGTAATGGTTGATTCAGTTTAATAAAATTTCATTCTTTAGTTTCATAATCTTTATGTTCTTCGTTGGGTTGTTTTTTTTAAGTTCTTGCAATTTAAATCTAATAATATTGTTATAATCAAGTGTTGTTTATATAAGCTGGATCAATAGCTTGTGTGAATGATTGAAGTTAGAATAAGGGAATAGTTTAATCCACTGATTAAGCTACAAAAAAATGATGTTGGTTCAAAATTTATTATGCTTCGTGAATTTGTTCGTGGTTCTTGGTTCGAGGTTCAAAGGTGTTAAGGTGGTGTTGAATCTAAGGTAGCTCAGCGCTCACCTTCTACATCAAGGGATTCTTCAGAAATGGTTATGCTCCATTTAGTTTTTATAAACTTTTAATATAATCTGCGTGTATTTAATTGTGGTGTGTACTTTATAGTTTTTTTAGTACTTATGTTTAATTATGCTAAAACTCTTCGAGGTATATTAAATCTAGTATGTTAAGTAGTGCTAGGCATTTGGAAGTGACTGATTTGATGTTATTCGTTTATGGGGATTTGATTGATTTTTTGCTGATGGAATTGTTTCAGTTAGTAGTTTACAATGATATGAGAGATTAGATCATAGGAATTTTTGTAATCTTTAATTTGAGTTGCTGAGTTTTAGTTAATTGTCTCTATTGATTTTTGTTGTGACTGCTGATGTTTGGTATTTACCTGTTAAACTAAGGTTACATTTGCTGATTGAATTAAATTCTATGCAAACTGGAATATGTTAGTGTCTTCATCTGCTGCATCCTGTCTGGTTGCTATGATTTCGTGATAGCAGACTTCGTTTTTTTAGTATTTTGTTCTTGTTATTTGAGCTATTTTTCTGAAGTACTGTTAATCATGAAGAACATTGGGTTGTAAGGATGATTTGAGTTTGCTGATTATCATTTGAGTTCCTGTAATAGGCTGCTTAGTTGCATTTCTTACTAAACTTTTGTTAATTTGTGAACCTGTATTTTCTGTCATGTGTGGATAGTGTGGAGTTGGTTTCTTGCTGATAAGGTTATTCGGATGTGAGTATTTGACTGAAATTTATTTATGTATTTGTTGAATTTTTGGTATAATACTGCTAAGTTTAGGAGCTGAGAGATTTGTTTAGGAAATTATTGATTTACTGCCTTCTTTGTATCTTTACTGTTATATTGGTTTTGTATGATCTGCTGTTTGAGTCTGCATATTAGATGTATTAGTTTAGAAGTTTTTTTTGTAGTTGATTCTGATTTCCGGTGTTTGGAGTTCAAGTTTATGTATAATTAGTATAGGGACGTTTGGTTATTGATTTAATCAAAGTCCTGCTTCCAAAAAAGATTAAAAATATTCCACAGAAATTGGTCAATCGCAGGTCTCGAACTCGAGACCTGCCTTCACAGCCAAACGACCCAAACCAACTGAGCTAGGCATGCTTTTGAGTTTTTAATTGTTCCTACAGTCTTATCTACCCTTTAATTCTGGACTGAATTTTGTGTATTAGACGTTTTCTTTTTACTTTAGATTTAAATAGTTTATCTTAAAAGTTATAATTACTTTAAAACAATAATTGTTAATTTTAATTTAAAAAAAACTAAATAAAAAAAATTAATAAAAAAAATAGATAGATTTAATTTGCGTCTTTTAGAATTAATTCGGGTTTACGATTCATGCACTTTAGGATTAAAATTTGTAGGATTAATTTAGAAAAAAACGAAACCGAATTCAAATCAATTGTCCAAATTAAAACGAACGTCTCAAATTCATAAGATCTTCGTGTACAACGAACTTTGATCGCTCACGTGTTTAATTAATCCGTCTTCGGTAAATTTTAGTCTATTACTTTTCCTAAAGGTAATTTTATATTTTACCCTATAGCGTATCTAATTAATACATATACAATCCACGATACATCAATAACGTAAACTGGAAAAAGAGGAACATACCCGAATTCAAAATATGAAATGAGGGTAAGAAGCCCGGATAGACTCCTCTGTTTCCCAAGTGGCTTCCCGCTCGATATGATCCCTCCAAAGGATTTTGACGAATGGAATCGTCTTCCTCCTCATGACTCGTTCTTGCCTGTCAAGAACTCGTTCGGGTTCCTCTATGAAGGTGAGATCTTCACGAATCTGTTTCAGTGGATACTGAACCATGTGAAGGGGATGATACTTGTACCCTCTGAGTAAGGACACATGGAAAACATCGTGAACATGAGAAAGCTGCGTAGGTAACGCTAAACGATAAGATACTTCACCGACTCGCTCAATGACATCAAACGGTCCGATGAATCGAGGACTGAGCTTCCCTTTGATTCCAAGATGTCTAACACCACGTGCCGGCAATACCTTAAGGAAGACGTGATCTCCTACGTTAAATTGTAAGTCCCTACGATGCTTGTCGGCATAACTCTTCTGACGTGACCGTGCTTCTTGCAATTTCTGCTTAGCTACTGCGACCTTCTCGTTGGTCAACTCTATCATTTCTGGTCCTTCGAGTGTTCGCTTACCAGCCTGATCCCATCAGATTGGGGCGCGGCACTTCCTGCCATACAACATCTCGAATGGAGCACACTTAATATTTGCGTGCCAACTGTTGTTGTATGCAAACTCTACCAGACAGATGTAATCGTCCCAATCTTCCGTTCATTCCAACGCACATGACCTCGACATGTCTTCTAATGTCTGAATCGTTCACTGCGATTGTCCGTCTGTTTGAGGATGAAAAGTCGTGCTAATCTTAAGTTTTGTACCCCAAGCTTTCTACAGACTCCTCCAAAATCACGAATTGAAACGAAGATCTCTGTCTGAGACGATGCTGGACGGAGCACCATGAAGTCTCATGATCTCCTTCTTGTAAGTATCGGCGAGTTTACTGACCGAATCTTCCTTGCGGATCAGTAAGAAATGAGCTGACTTAGTAAGTCAATCAACGATAACCCAAATCGCATCATGCCTCCTCTTTGTCTGTGGAAGACCGGTAAAAAATCCATGGTGATCTTGTCCCACTTCCACTCTCGAATATCTAATGGTTGTAGAAGACCGCCAGATCGCTGATGCTCGATCTTCACCTGCTGGCAGGTAAGACATTTGGAGACATAAGTCACAACATCCTGTTTCATACCACTCCACCAAAAGTATTGCTTGATGTCATGGTACATCTTGGTCGAACCAGGATGAATAGAGAATGGGGAGCTATGAGCCTCAACTAACAATGCTTCCTGTAGTTTTTGATCATCAGGAACACAAAGTCTCGTGTCCTACCATAAGATACCGTCTGTGTCTACTCAAAATTCTGTTTATTTCTCCAAATTCTGAATTATCGCCCAGATTTCACCATCATCCTTCTGAGCTTCCTTGATACTAGAGAGTAACTCAGATTCCACTCTAAGATTAGCCCAGTAACCGTGCTGTCCATGTACCATGATCTTAATGTCTAGTCGCTCCAAGTCTCTTATAATTTTCTCCTCAATTTTAATGCCGTTTATCATTCTGGACTTTCTACTAAGTGCATCTGCCACTACATTCGCCTTGCCGGGATGATACTGCAGATTAATGTCATAATCCTTCAACAGCTCTAACCATCTCCTCTGTCTCATGTTTAACTCACGTTGAGTGAAGATGTACTTCAAGCTCTTATGGTCCGTGAAAATGTCACATGATTCTCCATACAAGTAGTGCCTCCATATTTTCAATGTAGACACGACTGCTGCAAGTTCCAAGTCATGTGCAGGGTAATTTTCCTCATATGGCTTAAGCTGTCGTGAAGCGTACGCGATCACTTTCCCATGTTGCATGAGAACACAGCCAAGTCCCTTCCCTGAAGCATCACTATAGATTTGAAATCCACCTGTACCAAATGGGAGAGTAAGAATCGGTGCAGATACTAACTTCTTCTTTAGGTCTTCAAAGATCTTCTCTCGTTCTTTAGTCCAAACGAATTTCTCCCCTTTCCACATCAGTTTGGTCAATAGTAGTGCTAAGCGGGAAAAGTTCTCCACGAACCTACGGTAGTAACCAGCTAAGCCTAGGAAAATGCGAACTTCAGTTGCTGATGTCGGTCTTGGTCACTTGGTAATAGCCTCAACCTTTGCTGGATCCATGATGATTCCTTCTACTGATACAATGTGACCTAAGAACGCCACCTTGTCTAACCAGATTTCACACTTGGAGAATTTAGCATACAACTGCTTCTGGCGAAGAATCTGTAATACTGTACGAAGATGGTCTTCACATTCATCCTTGGACTTAGAGAATATCAGAATGTCGTCAATGAAGAAAATGACAAACTTGCCAGAAATTCAGGGAAGATTCTGTTCATCAGATCCATGAAAACAGCTGGAGCATTGGTAAGGCCAAATGGCATGACTACAAATTCGTAGTGGCCATAACGTGTACAAAAAGTAGTCTTGGCGATGTCCTGCTCTTTAACCCGTAGCTGATGATAGCCCTACCTCAGATCAATTTTGGACAAACGTTTGGCCCCTTGGAGTTGGTTAAACCGATCGTCAATGCGTGGTAGAGGATACCTATTCCTGATGATGATCTTGTTGAGCTCGCGATAATCTATGCAAAGACGCATATTGTCGTCCTTCTTCTTCGCGAATAAGACCGGTGCGCCCCATGGAGATGCGCACGGTCGAATGAAGCCTCGTTCCAGAAGTTCTTGCAATTTATCCTTCAGCTCCTTCAACTCTATGGGATCCATGCGATAAGGATCCTTGGAAATCGGCTCAGCTCTTGGGATGATCTCGATATTAAACTCTACTTCACGTGCAGGTGGTATGCCCAGAAGTTCTTCTCAAAATACTCTACTTCACGTGCAGGTGAATGTACTCTGGTGCATTAACATCACCGAAGATGACCCGATATGAATGGCAGTCTATGGTAGCATGATGTTTGGATAGCCAGTCCATGCCCAATATCATGTCAAAATCATTCATGTCCAGCGGAAGTGCGTCAACAGGACGAACCTTGTCGTCAAACTCTAGGGGAAGGCTCTTGTACACATGGGTTATGTGCACTAGCTCAACCTCAGAAGTCCAAAAAATCAAGCTTATATATCGGATTTTCCGGTTTTCAATAAGCCAATAAGTACATTAAAAAGCTAACCCAAACACATTCTAAACATTCATAGTCAACGCATCTCAATTCTAAGAAATATGTAATTTCATATCGCAACAACCTGACAAAGAAAATACTTAATATCGTAACACCGATAATATAACACATAAGTATACATAAAGTCTTTGATTCATTCATCTAGATTAATGTTCAGGAAAAATGACCCCTTCGGATGTGAAACTGTACCACAGTAAAGTTTGATAATGTCACCCAGAGAAGCCAATGTTTAAGACTAATGAGCGCTTCTCAACCGAAAGTGGTACAGAGTACCTTGTCGTCTTGCCTAAACGTGCACACATATTACCTATTCAGCCAGGATAAGCTTGCAGATCACTTGCACGTTAGAACACCATTATATTTCCTTTTGTTTATCATTTTTACCTTTTGTGATAGAGTTCAAGCAAATAATGGTGTCTCGTCACCCTTCTATTAGGTTTATACCACTCAAGATTGCCTGTTAGGTAATAATGGCTGGTTTTGTTGCAAAGAACATCTCATAAAATTTGCAAAGACTCTGGCACTCATTTTCCACCACAACTACTGTTGTAACTATAGCTGCAGCTGCAGCTGCTACAGGGAGCTGCATATTAATCTTTATATCTTGTTATATTACAGTCCATTTCTACCTGCACAATCCCTTTAAAGTCAAAAGAAAGGGAAGTTAGTTAAGATATGTTATATGAGCGCAATGTTGACATAGTGTCTCACTTATTTCTTAACTTATTGGAATGCGGTATTAACACCCAACATACATCATATATACTTTTGTGCCCTTTCTTGCTAAGAGTTTAAGGGGGCAAAAATACTATAATCTGAGTGTGACGTTGATCCATGTAGGTTAGGGGGAATATCCCCATCACTCCAGAATGATGTATACGCCTTCGTCAGTTTCTTGGTTAGTGCAAAACATATGAACCTGATTGTAGGATACACAATGAGAACACTGGCGATTGCACCAAGTAATGGCGAAGCTGACATAGTACGTGCAAACGTTTTGAATTAGAACCAGCCATTAAGGCTATGCCACTTGAATTGTTATTGCAAGTTGCAGGGTCTTTTGAGACACTTGAGTCTATGGTTGAAATATGTAAAGAAGGTTTATGCCTTTCTGATCTTTCCATAAATGAGTATAGCTCTATCATGCGAACTCTGGTAACTAGACTAATCTAAAATCTTATTGACATCCTATAAGTATATATGTTCTTGTACGAAGTACACACTTTAAATATATAGTTCTTTGTTGCTTCTGCAGATAGTTTGTTAAGATGTCGGACAGTCAGGAAACAGATAAGAACATTGCCATATGTAAGAGGGTTAATATACAAAGAAGTTACTAAAATTTCCAAGAAATTTGTCCTAAGGTAACGAACGTTCATTTTGTGTTTCTAAGTTACTAATGTTCATATGACCGGTTGATTAAGTTACCCACTTATAAAAAAATGTGATATTTATATTACTTAACATGAAAAAACAAGACATTTATGTTACTTAACTTATAAAAAAACATGCATTCATGTTACTCAAATTAATACTAAATTATAGTGATGTATAGTTTAGTAAAGTTTAGTAACTTAAAAACACAAAATGAACGTTCATTACTTTAGGACAAATTTCTTGGAAAGTTTAGTAACTTCTTTGTATATTAACCCTATGTAAGATTAAGAAGGTTATGAAGGAAATGGAAGCTGCAAGAGGGAATAACAAACAGTCTGTTTTGGGAGCCGTAACATCCGCTCAACAAATAACTTTTAGTTCGCCCTGAAGATTCTTCGATGAATCCTAATCCTATTTTGCCTTATCACACCTATCACTTACTTATAGCAGCAGGTTGAGCAAGCGTAATAGGTTCTATCACGATGGACTTTGTGGAGATTATATGTTTAGAACTCCCGAAGGAAGGCCAAATCGGGAATTTCATAGAGCTTGGAAAATGGTCGGTGAAACTTCTCCCTATCTTTCGGTCACTTCAGAAGGATACGTTTCTAGATGTACGCTTGAATATCATCAGTAAGCTGCCACAACCATGTGATCCATTGCAGTTTTGTTCGTATGGTCAATGGCTGCACCTCATATCTTCCCTGATAGGGAGTTGTGAGCCAAATTAAAAGGTTATACTGTTGGAAGGTCGTGGTAAACTGGTAATATGTATGTATCTGATTGCTATATACTGTTTGCTGGTGATTGTATGGATTTTTCTTGAAGTTTATTTGATAGTGTTTGCTTTTATTTATTTTTATGATGTGAATAAAAATTGAAGACATTGTGAAATTCTCATATATTCTCCTGAGTTGTACTAATTTTCGTACACTATGTTAAGGGGTCTAATTTGCAGTCCTTTTTAAAATTCTACGTGTGTACTACCAATAGTTTTATACCAAGTCTTACATAGTTTTTTTTTTGCACAGACACTATCTGATATAGCTATGTATTACATGTTTCACATGCTAGCATATGATCTTGAATTTGCCTTACTTTGTTCATATAAAGTCTAATATTGCACCACACCTAATGTATATTAGACTGAAACAAATACGGGCCCTGATAGTCTGTGTGTATGTCATTTGACATAGATGCAGCATTGTGGAGACTTATGTGAACCTGTGGTTTATGTGCAGGATGGAAAGATGATTCATCTAGAGCATGTTTTTATTCGAGGCAGCAAAGTAAGGTGCATAATCATTTTATGACATAAAAATTTATATAGTTGTGTGTTTTTTAGGAAATATAAACTCTTTATATAGTTGTGCATAATGAGTCAATTTGGGCTACATTGTAGTTTTCAGTTACATCTATAGAGTGGTCTCTGTACAGAATCGTTGTAAGAATTTGAGATACATCAGCCATGGCATGTGCGAGTCCTGTGGAGCTATGTCTTCCAGAAATTTAGGTACGCTTTTCATGTGTTTGTGACCCTAAATTTCTATGTTCTCAGATTCTTTCAGGTTTGTGTCACATGTATTCACATCTCTTTAGTATTATAAAGAATGAACGATTTTGTATGTTTTAAAAATTAGTGAAAGAAGATTCCTGAAAACCGTTTATGCTTTTACAAAGAAACATCTCAACCAGCCAATATTTGCATTTGTCGAAAGAGTTGTATAAACTAATATAATCACCGTGTTAATGATCCAAATATAACAAAAACTATCCTTATAAGAAAAGAAACGTAAGTGGGAGTAAAGGAATGTATTCTAGAATAATAACTGAAGTCAATTGAATCAGATCTATAATAGGGTAAATGCTATAAAATAGCCATGTACTCTTCATTTTGTTCAAATATGGCAAATGTACTATTTTATGTGCTCATTTGCCCAATGTACATTCAAATTTGACTATGCTATGACCAATATAACAATGAAATGACTAAAATACCCTTATAAATTTTTATAATAACATCTTACAATTAGAGTCATATGCTTGGAACATCATTGATACAACTAACACAAACACAACATCTCATTTTGTAGAGTATTTTCGTTTTTGGCATAAGTCACCATCACATTCATCACTACCACCACTTTCGGTCAACACTTCAAACCCACCGCCACATTTATCTTTAGCCGGAGGAGACAAATGACCACGACAGTATTGCTTTAAAACGAGATCTCTGTTAATGAACACATGGATTAGCCTAAAACACACCACATGACGCAATTTGAAGCAATGGATTAGCCTAAAATAAACACACCACATTCACCCGAATTAATGAACAAACTGGATCTGAAACACAACCATCACCGGATATACAGCTTACAATGAAGCGCAAGCTGGATCTGAAGCACAAACAAGACGGGATCTGAAGCACATGACAATCATGGCTCATTTTTTTACTGATGGCTCGCTTTGGGTCTAATTAGAAAAAAACAGAGTTTCCAATTAATGAACAAACTAAGATTGTGGTGGTTTTGTAAATACCATACTTAGACAAAGCTTTCCTGGAAATGATAGAGAAGAGATAGAATATATGTGTTTCTTAAAAAAAATATTTACCTTTTATTTGTCTAACTCGAGGGTAATTCTTTGACTGGTCGGAGAGATTGTGGTCATCATGTGATACTGGAGGCGAACTCCTCATCGCTGGTTGGTGTGGGAAAATGATAACACAACTCCAAAGTGGTAAAAGAAAGAAGCACAATATGATCATAAGTTAAGCGCTTTATTAACCATTAGAGTGTAAGAAATGATGTGAACGAGTTTAATACATATTATGTGGTATGTAACTGTCCCAACCCGCCCAGCCAAAAAAAGATGAGATAAAAGAACAAGAAATGAAAAAAAATATAAAAGGGTATTTTAGTCATTTACAAGGATATTTTAGTCATTTCATTGTCATATTGGTCATAACATAGTCAAATTTGAATGTACATTGGGCAATACATAAAATAGTACATTTGCCATATTCGAACAAAATGAAAAGTACGTGGCTATTTTATAGCATTAACCCGCTATAATATCTAAAAAACAGACGAGTTTAAGTAGCAAAATACTTTTTTATTCTATTTTATTGAAGAATGGTAGTTTTGAACAACAATAAATTTTCATAATCGTGAGGGACTGATCGTATAAAATAGAAGCTTTGTTCTCTCACTTCTGCAAAAAGAAAAGGTTGCAGAAAGTCAGTAACAAAAGGGATGGTTAAATATATTAGTTAAGTTGTTAACACAATGTGTAGAAAGTATCAAAAATCAACATATTTTAATCTCTTTATATGTGATAGATTAACAACTATACTGATTACTGCTAGGTTAATTTATCAGCATGTTATAAAGTTCTCAACGGTACGAAAGTAGATTGATCCATTTATTTGAAAATTTGGAAACTGTATCGAACATCAAGGTAGATATATCAGTCAAGGATGCTATTAGTAGTCACTTGCGAGCATGTATAACAATTTTTAAGTAGATAAACAACCCAAAATCTGATACTTATAGTCATATTTTGAGCAAAAATAGTTAAATATTTCATCAAAGAGCATCATGTACTGATATACCAATCTCTCAGTCACCTTGCACTGTCAAGGCGTACTTGATAACCAACCAAAGAATCTCTTGATCCTGGTGATGATTGGCAATGCTCATCAGCAACTCTTTCAACAACTGAAATGGCATAAAAACAAATATATCCAGTTAACTAAACAATTTAAAACAAAACAGTTCATTTTTGTCGTGATATTTTTTGTTTGTTTATTAAGATTTAGTCTTTGTTTTGCATTTGTTTATCAAGACATTCACAACACAACATATCGGTTCAGGACCCCAGAATTGCTGGCTGTAGGAGCTATTGTATATACGAGAGACCTTGCGCAGTTTAAGTATTAACTGTGACAGCCGCTAATGACCTTGTTTTTTGAGGCGACTTTAAACATTGGCATGGGATCGCTACTTTTATCTCGACCAAAACATCTCAAACAGAGTCATACTAAGCCGATGTTAACTGCAGGCTACAACTCTTCTTTCTTATTGGACCATTTCGTTCACTTTTCTTTGCAATTCGTTTCTAGAACTGTCCTCCAACAAGAGGTTAGTCTCTGTGATCCTCGAACCATAATTCCAGGGCGTCCACTGCAAGCTCATCCATTCTAAATAGATTCAACAAGAGGTCACATCTCTCTGATCCTCTAGTCACTTCTCCTTGCAATTTGTTTGCAAAAATGTCCATAGGTACAGGAACCTCCACTCAAGAAGTGAGGAAAAAAGACGGCCAGTAAGAATAGCCTTTTTCATGAAAAAAATCACTTATTAAGAAATAGAAAGGGGCTCCAAACATGCAAAATCAGATAAAAAGTAAGAAAAGTTGGACCCGCCCCATTTAAAAACTGCATCCAAGGATCACAACACTCACTACCAGTTGCTCAAACCTAAAATAATTGGCTTTTTGATTATCTAGTTTATTGTTACTCATAGATAAATAATAGTATTTGAAATCTGAATTGCTTATCTAGGAAGTAGAGGTTCTTCTATCACTTGCTGAGTCCTCATATGCTCATTTTTGGTATTTGGGTGGGTTTTATTTCAATTCTTTAATTAGGTCTGCATCGCCTATGTTTTTTTTTCTTCAAAAAATCGCTATTAAAATTTACATTTTTAAAGAACATCGCGAAAACCGTTGATACTCATGGCCACGAGAAATTTATGAAATCGGCTTGCAGCAGTGGTGGAAGGCCCTATGGAGGTAATCGGAAGTGAACAAAACGTACGCCTGGTCCCGTAGCAGTCACTAAAAACAAGAAAAACGTTATGGTTAGAGACGGTTTCACAATGAGTCAAGTTATGATGCCTAAAACACATGGAACAAGCCCACAAATTTACAGAATGAGAACCAGAAACATGGACATACAAGTATAACCGATGATAAACTTAATGCACAGTACTATGAGCAACATAAGATGGGTGGAGGTGGGAGAGGGGGAGGATTTGGCAGGGGTAGTTTCAGAAATGAACAAACTTAGCAAAACCAAAATGAATCGAATGGAGGTGAAGACATGAATAAGTTTGTTAGTGAACATGGAAGAGGAAGTAGGGGACGAGGGAGGGGATGAGGTAGGGGTAATAATGGAAATGAACAAAGTCAACCAAACCTGGAAGAATCAAATGAATGGGATAATAGCATTGACACTGTTGCAGATCGCAGCCTCTCATGTAAAGATTCTCATGCGCCTTAAAGAAAGTTAACGTATTGAAACATACATTAGTTATTAGTAGCAGATTGCATATTTTTATTAAAGAAAGATTAACTTGCTGCTCGTTAACTATTTTATTTAGATGCTTGATTTTGTTTGAAATCTTTTATTGCAACCGAAAAAGAGGACTTGCGAGTCAACGATTTTTTTATTTGCTAAAAAAAGACAACTATTTTCTAACAGGCATAGACATATTACTTTTTAGAAACCTTTAAGGCCCTGCTTATTTTTCTTTCTAATAATTTGTGTATGGATTTGGATAGCGAAAAGGGAATGAGGGGACTCAAGAGATGTACTGATCCACCATTTATTTCGATACGTGTTCTAAAGTGTACGATCACAGGTACCCAAGTCTCTTGTCCTTTCATAAACATAAACATAATTTCTAACAAAATGAAATGATATTAATTAGAAATTGAAAATAGTGTCTTTGACCAGCAGGCCATCTTTTTCATCCATTAAATGGAGAATCCATTGGCGCCTACTAATTTACCATATACATCTCAAGAGAAAAGATAACTATGCTCTGTGTAGCAAACAAAACTTCTGAGCCTATGCATTCATTAACCTCCCATGTTTACCAAATTCAATCCTTGAGAAATCACATACGGTGAAAAATGACAGGTTTTTTCTTTATTCAGTTCCAATATATAATCATCTAATCATACAGATATTAGTAATTTTCGAAAACATAGAAGCTATACGTTTGAGTTCAATAGATCGGTTTAAGAAAACATGTGTGAATCGACTAATAAGGATACTGAACAAATAATGCTCCGATGGGTCCAGTATGTGACATTGCCACATTGTACAGGTAGATTTTGCGTTAAGCCCAGTTCATCGGCATACTATCAAACCTGGAAACATAAAATTAAAAACACGTTTATAGTCTGCCACTATATAAAACAAAATTTCAGTGCCTGAAACATGAAAATGTGGCTTAGATTTTAAACAAAACATGAATGTCACTAATTTTGCTGGGCTCTCGTATTATACATTCACAATTCCAGTTACATCAATTTTAGCGCACAGAACTGAGTCCAAACAAGCAAAAAGGTTGACTGTCGACATATATACACAGGCTGGATTTAACCAACCAGGAAAACACATTTATACATATTTTACACAGAATAACTGACAGTCAATGGCAATGCTTGCAGCAGTGTTGTGGGCTTGTGGTTGGGAAATGTAACCTTTTCAGCGATTGATAATCAAAACCATGCAAAACCAGTGATTGATGAAGGTAACTGATGATCTGATTTTATCATGTAATAGTTGTAGTTATTTAAGCATTATGTTGAATACTCTAACATGAAAACTTATAAAATCAGATTGGCTAAAGGAAGGGTTCAACTTCATTTGCTGAAGCTTGTGCTGCTGGTTTCACAAAAGAAAACGGGACTCTCAGATATATTTATCCCAATATTACGTGTTTGACTTTACCGTTTCTGATGTTGGTTTATCTTCGAGGTTTGCGTTTTGGGATACGCAGCTTAAATTAGAGAATATAATCCAAAGTCTATTAAAGTTCCGATAAGCAATGTTATGGAAAAGACTGAAACTAAAGTGGCGCAGACGTGTATGAAAGAGACACGTACCAAAAGATCTAAGCGGACTGTTTTTGAATCGTCAACTCCATCTTTGAATCGTAATGGGTCAGTTGATAATCAAGGGTCAGTTATGAGAAAAATAACTTTTGCTAAAGCTAAAAGTGAATCCATTTTGAGAAAAAGAAAGGGCAAAGGGTCGGCTGACAATTGATACAAGGCTTTTACCTAGTAAGAAAATTATCATTCTCGTGTTCTCTTCGAATTGAAAAACTTGTGTTTAATGTGTGACTCTATTGTTTTTGGTGGAACAAAGATGTGTCGTTGTAGTTTTTAAAATTAAAAGGTGCAAAGCAATTAAAGTAAAGGTGCTCTTAAAATAAATCTAAGTCTAATTAAAATAAAATGCAAGTATTTAAAAACGTGACTGAAATTAAAGGGCACTAAAGTAAAATGACGCAAACTTAAATCTAACTAAGGCAAACTTAAAACGCGACTAAAACTAAGGCAAGTCTAAAATTAAGCTAAGGCAAATAAACTTAAAGTGCAATTAAAATAAAAGCGGGAAAAGTAAACCTTGAAAATAAAAATCAAAGACATAAGCTAATAAGAACCTTAACACAGCTCATTCAGAATTATCCTTCGTTTGGAACAATCACTCGTCCTAAATGTCACCTTCGGATGAAATGATTCTTCTTCACTTGGAATATTACCAAAATCCTTGATCCGGAACTAATTGATCTGAATATGTCACTTATCCAAAACAATCCTTCGTTCGGAACTTTGCTGATTCGGAACTCTAAATTATGCCTTGATTCGGAAGTTTTTGGTCACCATTGATTCGGAAGTTCAGACTTCCGAATGAACAATCACTGAATCGGAACTAACTCTTCGTTCGGAAGTTTCGTTCGGAAGTTCGTTCGGAACTTTCGTTCGGAACTTCGTTCGGAAGTGTTGATTCGGAACTTTTGAAAGTTCCGAATGAATTGCTTGATCCACAACTTTTTAAGTTCCGAATGAAGGTCTTGATTCGGAAGTTTTAAAGTTCCGAATGAACAACAGCTGACTCGGAAGTTTTTCCTTCGTCCGGAACTTTGAATGTTCCGGATGAACAAGTTTGGCTCGGAACTTTTGCTAATCCCAAATCTTCCGGATGAACAACCTTGACTCGGAACTTTGGAAGTTCCGAATGAACCAACTCCCTTGTCTTGATTCGGAAGTTTTCTCCTGGAAAGATCAGATACAAGAACAAACTATCCGAAGAACAAGGAGATACAGAAACAGTAAATATAAACACAAATTAACCAAAATCAAACACACGGATTAATCTAAACAGTAACGAATCAACAAATAAACATCAACAAACAGTTAAAAACAAGAAATTAAACAACTTTAACCACAATAATCAAAAACAACTTTGGATCAAAATAAAAGCATGAACATAAACATAAACACAAAAAATCAAAGATTAAGAAAGGTAGATAAGAGATTGACAAGATAAAGTAAAGATTGACAATAATTAAATGAAAACTTACTTGAAATTAAATAAATTTAAGGTGCAAGACAAGGTAATTAAATTGACAAGAAATTAAATGACAAGGTATTTAAATGTGGAAGACTAATTGTCACACTTAGCCAACAAAATGAAATGTTTACATCTAATGACTATTTATAGGGGAGGATTAGGAAGCTTCCTCCCCTCCTTCATTTCTTGTTAATTGCAAGATTAAGCCCCTTTCTTCTTAATTCTTCATTAATTACACCATTAGTCCTTTTCTTCTATTCTTCTTTAAACTTGGACTTAAGGATTTCTTCAATAAAATAGACTTGAATTCTTCGGCTTTTGATAAACTTCCGTCTTTTGACTTTTTCTTCGATAAATCTTCAGAATTGGTCGTGGACTTCCGTTCTTTTTGCACTCTTGACTTCTTGACTTCGTCTTTCATCCTTTTCTTCAATAGAAGTTCGTAAATGCCCGTGAATGTCCGTGTTTTCTCCACTTTTCACCTTTTCATCCTAAATCACAACAAAAACACAAACCACGCATAATTCCGACATAAAAGACATAAAATACACGTTTTGGTCCGGTTATTATTGTAATTAAGTGGTAGAAAAGATGGGTGTTTACACACCTATCAAATCCCCTACACTTGACCATTGCAATGTCCTCATGCAATGCATTAGTTACAAAGCAAGATTATACTTTTCATCATAATTAATCCACGTTGGCCTTTATTAAAGAGATAGAAAATTAAAAACATACAAAATAAAGAAATCAAAAGCATACCTTGGGTTTTGAAAATGTTATGAATAATCATCATCCTCAAGTTTTCACTTTCTCCAAACCAAGCTTAAAAACGAGATCATTGTTATTATAAGTTAGTAAACTAACACGAACTCATGTGGGCCAATTATTCACTTAGACTCTCTTATTCCTAGGTGTATCTCTTATATTTTATTGTTGTCTTGAATGATCACGAGGATGCATTGTTTGACTTATTTTGATAGTTATTTAGTCTGAAAATAAAGTGCATGATTTAATCAATAGTTAGCTAAAGGACCAAATCTTTTAAAACTGCTTCTCGGGACCTCATAAAGTTCATATCTTGGCATAACTCGCTTCGCGATTTGAGACCTTTCTCGGACCGATATTTAGCAGCGACTTCATACTTCAAATCTTGAGAGACGTTCATGAAATAATGGTCTTCTCTTCATAAAGTAATTTCTTCACTTGAAGTTTTGAGAGATTCATACTTAGACCACGACTTCTTCATTTTTCTCCAATCTTTATTTTGGACTTTGATATACAACGATCCGCCTCCTTTTATGACTTGGATCTATTTATCCTCATACCTTGTTAGGGTCTTTTCGGATACACTTCTCCATGACTTTTGGGGAGTATTTGCTTTTCGTCGTGTGTCTCGATCCTTCATATTGATTTTTGATAAATGATTCTTCACATCACTTTGGATCTTTAGCAACAAAACATAGCCCTCATGCCTTGTTAGGGCCTTTTCGGACTCGCCAATCTTCGCGTCCCGCTTCAATAAGTTATGCCTTGGCTATGAACTCTAATCCATACCGAGCAACTTTTAAACGATCTGGGGCTAGAAGCTAAGTAACCTTTCAAATCGTACAACCTTATTTATTAGCAGATTAAATATTAGCAAACGATGGGAGAATAGGCTCATAATTAACTCACATAAATTCACGAAAGAATACCAAACTTATAATTGGCTCTATCATCTCTCGTTCTCCACAGTTTAAAATCTCAAGTAATGAGACTCGTGGATGCTTAGCCTATTAAATCAAAGTTTTGGGTTTTCGAGTCGCCTATAGGATCATGCAAATTCTTAGACTTTTTCAAGTTTAGAAATCGCATTTTAAAGTTCCCTTGATAAACGACTCTCTAGGATCAATTATAGGAACTTGCGAAAAGTTCTTGTTCTTAACCCGTGAGAGTTAAGACTTTCGCGTTTTATAGCTCCCTATATAAAAGCCTAGCAAAACTTGACTTAAACACGTTAAGGATACTAGCTAGAGTTAACTCGGATTGAGTCAAAAGATTCACAACGTTTGAAAATTAAAACCACTTATTAAACATTTATTCTAGCAAAGAAAGAAAATAACTATACAATGGTAAAAACTAATAGGCCAAAATAGATCAAAAATTTTGAAAAATGTCGAAAAATTGATTTTCCGGTTAAAATGAGGACAAATACAAGGAAAAGACCACTTAACTTCGATAGAAGTCCCCCCTACACTTAAGATAAACATTGTCCTTAATGTTTAAGCATGTTGGAGTAAACTCCCCTACACTTAGGACATTGTGCACATTGTTTAAATCTCGCGAAGGAAAAGACCACTAAAGAGATTCCTATTTTAATATTGAGAAAATATATAAAATAGTGAATCAAAAAGAGTTTAGGATAGAACCGGGATGAAGTAGAACACGGAATCACGGGTCGTCAAGAATCATCAAGAGTGGATCATTGAAGCTCGAATCCCTGATTAAGAAGTGAGGAGAGGAAAGCAAACCAAAGGGTCCCCCCTACACTTATGGTAAAGAAAGCGAAAAGATAGATGCATGGGTTGCCTCCCAAGAAGCGCTTGGTTTCTGTTAACCGAGTCGTGAGCCTGACTCGACCTTGATCATCAACGGAAGAAGCATGAAACATATCCACCAGGATCAAAGACATAGTTTTCATCCATCAATAAGCATGTGCTTAAGGCGAATAAGGCAAGCCAAAGAAGAAGTGGCAAGGTTCCCTTAAGCAGTGATGGAGCACGGTGGAGGCAAGGGTGAAGTGCAAGCATGTCTTCAAAATGTCCAAAGATTTTTCCTTTTATTGCATCAGGTGGATACTGAGATGGCTTAAAGACTTCAATACCGGGGTCGAACACCTTTTCCTTTAGGGGAAAATAGCACTCAGGCTCAGCCGAGTGTGAAGAAGATCCGCAAAGAAGCACAACCTCGTCCTCAGCAGGGGGACAAAGAGGTTTCAAATCATAAGTGCAACGGATTTCGGTGTCGATCGTTCTCTTCTCCTTTGACAGAATGTGCTTCAAATCCAAAGTAGGATCAAGACGATAATCTTCAAAGTCCAAAGGAGGAGCATCACTCTCATGAGGGAAGTGTGTGTTGAGAAATTCAGAGAAATCTTCCTCAAATAAATAATCGTCCAAAGTAGGATCGAGTGATGGCGGAGGATCTTCATCATGTGAAGAATCGCTCGAAAGAGTATCAGCCTCATCGAAATCATCGAAAGTGGGCAGCTCGGGATACTTAGAAGTACAATCAAAATCATCCGAATCTGAGCTAGAATCATCATCATCATAAGCATCAAAGACCGGTGGAGAATCATAAATGGAAGAAGCGTCCAAAGTAGGGAGAGAATCATCCACATAATCTTCAAAGAGTGGATTATCGGTGGAAGAATCGAATAGAGGATTGTCATAGACGGTAAAGTCATCGAGCACATTTATCATATTCACTGATTCTCGTCCTCCAAAGGATTTGCCTGTAAGCTTCCCCATTTTAAAAACTTTTGAATCATCCCCGACCCGTAAGATTAACTCACCTTCGGCCACATCCACTAAAGCTCGTCCGGTTCTCAAAAATGGCCGACCAAGTATTAAAGGAATACGAGGGTCCATTTCATAATCAACTACGACAAAATCGACCGGGAAAGTAAATGTGCCAACTTTGATAAACACGTCTTCGGCTATACCAACGGGGTAAGCGAGAGTGCGGTTTGCAAGTTCGAGAGTCATCTTTGTTGGAATGAGGTCGAGTAATGATAGTGTTTTCTAAACACTTGGTGGCATCAAATTAATACTAGCCCCGAGATCAACAAGGGCAGTAAATTCTTCAGTTTTGATGAACACGCAAGGTAACACAAAACGACCGGGATCTCCAAGCTTTTCCGGAAGTTCTCTAAGAAGAACTGCAGAGTAGTTTTCATTCAATCGTGTGTTGGCGAGTTCAATCAGCTTCTCTTTCTTGCTAAGCAATTCCTTGAATGCTTTGACAAATTTCGGCATGTGGCAAAGTGCTTCAACAAGGCTAATGTTGATAGTCATTTTAGATAGCATATCCACATATTTCGATACTTGGCAGTCATTCTTGGTTAGCTCGTTGGTCTTGCCTATGCGAGAAGGGTATGGGATTCTGGGTTGATAAGGGTTAGGTGAAGGTGTAGTTGGTGAAGGTTGTGATGTTGAAGGGTCCTTCCGAGATACATCGTCATGACGAGGCGGAGACGGTAATGGTGTACTAACACTAGGTGTAGGAGGAGTAGGGATATATGGTGGTGGCGGAGGTGTAGATGATGGTGGTGGGTCAGGTGGATTGACAATGGTAATTCCACTACGCGTAGTTATAGCACTCACATTAGCTCGCGGATTGGTGACGGTGTTTGAAGGTAGAGAACCCGAAGAAGAAGAAGGTTGAGCTTCGGGCAAGAAACTAGCCAACAGATTCTTTAATTCAGTTGTTTGAGTGATGAAGGAGGATTGAAGATTATCACGAACCTTGGTTCTGATGTCATTACCTTGCTTCAAGATATCTCCTTTCAAATTGATTATTTGGCTCTGTAGATTCTTGATTTGCTCACCTTGAGTTCTCATGATGGTGTCAACATCGGGATTAATGGGTGGGTGTTGTTGGGTGGGTGGTTGATAAGGGTTAGAAGCACGAGGTGGGATTTGGTTGCTTCTATTGTAGTTGTTGGCGGGGTTTTGGTTTTGAGGAGAAAAACCGGGTGAAAGGTAGTTGTTGGAACGGTAGCTCAGCAGATTTCTATCCCCTTGTTGTCTAGCTTGGTAATTTTCCGGTGAATAATTACCGTAAGCTGCATACACATTTTCCGGAGTTCCATGTGTCGAAGGACAATCGGTGTATGAGTGAGGACCGCCACATGTTTCACAAGGATTAGCAACCGCTTTAACTTGTTGTTGTTGTTGGTTTGAAGCGAGAAGCATAATACTTTTGCTCATTTCGGCCATCATGCGGGTGAGTTCGGTCATCTCAAGGTTTGCTGAGGTAGAAGAAACATTGACTCTCGGGTTGTTCCTAGAAGAAGCAGAGGAATCCCTGTTCTTGTGGTGAGTAGTCATGTTCTCAATTAACTCTCTACACTCCTCGGGTCTCCTTTTCATGAATGTGCCACCGGCGGCTGCATTGATCGTATCACGATCTCGAAAAGTCAATCCGTTGTAGAAAGTATCAATTAGGGTCACAGGGAGCATGTTGTGGTTTGGACATCTATCGATCAAGACATTATATCTCTCCCAAGCGTCAAAAAGAGATTCATCAGGGTCTTGCATGAAACCGCTGATCTGATTGCGAAGGCTTGTGACCATGGATGGTGGAAAGTAACGCGACAAAAAGCGTTGAGTCATATCATCCCAAGTGTGAATAGAATACTTCGGGAGATGATCAAACCATTTCTCGGCATGATGCGATAGAGTATGTGGGAAGAGTTGTAGGTGGAGTACATCCATTGTGGCCCCAGGCAACTTCATGCTTTGGGTGATTGTAATGAACTTGTCGAGGTGTTTGTTGGCATCATCATCAGGCAATCCTCTAAAAGGGTTTGTTTGTACTTGCTGAATCATGCGGTGCTTCAATGAAAACTCAGGAGCGTTGATTTGCATCGGCGCAATCGGTCCTCCTCGTCCAAACATGGTTGGTTGACAAAGTTCCTCCATGGTCCGAAGATCGGGCTGTGGAAGAGCATTGTTGTTATTATTATTATTGAGGTTCGGTGGAATGTTGTTGTTGACAACACCTGCCATATCTAAATCTTCTTGAGGCTCGGGCTCTTGATAATTAGAAGATCTAGTACGCATACACCTGAAAATGCACAAGAAAACAAAACCAAACACAAAGACAATATATATACACAATAAAAATAAAATCTTTTTGGATTTTTGAAATTTTTAATTTTTATGGTTTTTTATCAATTTTTAATTTTTATGAGTTTTTGGAATTTTTATGCAAGAAAAGTAACGTTCACAAGTGAGCGGATCCCAAAAAGCAACGTGTCTCTCACAGAAAACTGTTGATCTTAACGAAAAGAGCCGGCAGCGGCGCCATTTGATAACTGGCTTTTACCTAGTAAGAAAATTATCGTTCTCGTGTTCTCTTCGAATTGAAAAACTTGTGTTTAATGTGTGACTCTATTTTTTTTGGTGGAACAAAGATGTGTCGTTGTAGTGTTTAAAATTAAAAGGTGCAAAACAATTAAAGTAAAGGTGCTCTTAAAATAAATCTAAGTCTAATTAAAATAAAATGCAAGTATTTAAAAACGTGACTGAAATTAAAGGGCACTAAAGTAAAATGACGCAAACTTAAACCTAACTAAGGCAAACTTAAAACGCGACTAAAACTAAGGCAAGTCTAAAATTAAGCTAAGGCAAATAAACTTAAAGTGCAATTAAAATAAAAGCGGGAAAAGTAAAGCTTGAAAATAAAAATCAAAGACATAAGCTAATAAGAACCTGAACACAGCTCATTCGGAATTATCCTTCGTTTGGAACAATCACTCGTCCTAAATGTCACATTCGGATGAAATGATTCTTCTTCACTTGGAATATTACCAAAATCCTTGATCCGGAACTAATTGATCTGAATATGTCACTTATCCAAAACAATCCTTCGTTCGGAACTTTGCTGATTCGGAACTCTAAATTATGCCTTGATTCGGAAGTTTTTGGTCACCATTGATTCGGAAGTTCAGACTTCCGAATGAACAATCACTGAATCGGAACTAACTCTTCGTTCGGAAGTTTCGTTCGGAAGTTCGTTCGGAACTTTCGTTCGGAACTTCGTTCGGAAGTGTTGATTCGGAACTTTTGAAAGTTTCGAATGAATTGCTTGATCCGGAACTTTTTAAGTTCCGAATGAAGGTCTTGATTCGGAAGTTTTAAAGTTCCGGATCAAGCAATTCATTCGGAACTTTCAAAAGTTCCGAATCAACACTTCCGAACGAAGTTCCGAACGAAAGTTCCGAACGAACTTCCGAACGAAACTTCCGAACGAAGAGTTAGTTCCGATTCAGTGATTGTTCATTCGGAAGTCTGAACTTCCGAATCAATGGTAACCAAAAACTTCCGAATCAAGGCATAATTTAGAGTTCCGAATCAGCAAAGTTCCGAACGAAGGATTGTTTTGGATAAGTGACATATTCAGATCAATTAGTTCCGGATCAAGGATTTTGGTAATATTCCAAGTGAAGAAGAATCATTTCATCCGAAGGTGACATTTAGGACGAGTGATTGTTCCAAACGAAAGATAATTCCGAATGAGCTGTGTTCAGGTTCTTATTAGCTTATGTCTTTGATTTTTATTTTCAAGCTTTACTTTTCCCGCTTTTATTTTAATTGCACTTTAAGTTTATTTGCCTTAGCTTAATTTTTGACTTGCCTTAATTTTAGTCGCGTTTTAAGTTTGCCTTAGTTAGATTTAAGTTTGCGTCATTTTACTTTAGTGCCCTTTAATTTCAGTCACGTTTTTAAATACTTGCATTTTATTTTAATTAGACTTAGATTTATTTTAAGAGCACCTTTACTTTAATTGTTTTGCACCTTTTAATTTTAAATACTACAACGACACATCTTTGTTCCACCAAAAACAATAGAGTCACACATTAAACACAAGTTTTTCAATTCGAAGAGAACACGAGAACGATAATTTTTAACCTGAGTAAAGCCAAGTTATCAAATCTTTGAATGAACAGCAGCTGACTCGGAAGTTTTTCCTTCGTCCGGAACTTTGAATGTTCCGGATGAACAAGTTTGGCTCGGAACTTTTGCTAATCCCAAATCTTCCGGATGAACAACCTTGACTCGGAACTTTGGAAGTTCCGAATGAACCAACTCCCTTGTCTTGATTCGGAAGTTTTCTCCTGGAAAGATCAGATACAAGAACAAACTATCCGAAGAACAAGGAGATACAGAAACAGTAAATATCAACACAAATTAACCAAAATCAAACACACGGATTAATCTAAACCGTAACGAATCAACAAATAAACATCAACAAACAGTTAAAAACAAGAAATTAAACAACTTTAACCACAATAATCAAAAACAACTTTGGATCAAAATAAAAGCATGAACATAAACATAAACACAACAAATAAAAGATTAAGAAAGGTAGATAAGAGATTGACAAGATAAAGTAAAGATTGACAATAATTAAATGAAAACTTACTTGAAATTAAATGAATTTAAGGTGCAAGACAAGGTAATTAAATTGACAAGAAATTAAATGACAAGGTATTTAAATGTGGAAGACTAATTGTCACACTTAGCCAACAAAATGAAATGTTTACATCTAATGACTATTTATAGGGGAGGATTAGGAAGCTTCCTCCCCTCCTTCATTTCTTGTTAATTGCAAGATTAAGCCCCTTTCTTCTTAATTCTTCATTAATTACACCATTAGTCCTTTTCTTCTATTATTCTTTAAACATGGACTTAAGGGATTTTTGGCTTCGGGATTTCTTTGAACTCGTCTTTAATTTCTTCAATAAAATAGACTTGAATTCTTCGGCTTTTGATAAACTTCCGTCTTTTGACTTTTTCTTCGATAAATCTTCAGAATTGGTCGTGGACTTCCGTTCTTTTTGCACTCTTGACTTCTTGACTTCGTCTTTCATCCTTTTCTTCAATAAAAGTCCGTAAATGCCCGTGAATGTCCGTGTTTTCTCCACTTTTCACCTTTTCATCCTAAATCACAACAAAAACACAAACCACGCATAATTCCGACATAAAAGACATAAAATACACGTTTTGGTCCGGTTATTATTGTAATTAAGTGGTAGAAAAGATGGGTGTTTACACACCTATCAACAATCAAGGGTCTGTTACGAGCAAAAGAACCACAAAGATGCGACAGATGTTAATTCGGGTACTTCTCAATACTAAAATGGTACAACCTATCTAAACTTTGTTCAATGAAGTCTTATCAGCCCATATACATAATCCAGTAAACAGTGCATGGACAAAGCTTAGTCCTTTGGATGGTATGTAGATGTTGGGTTGTGCAGGGAGGCCACGCATAAATTATATCCATATATTGGTTAATTAAACTTTAAGTTCTTTTCCTATATGCTATAACACAAGCATACATAAAGAAATTGCGTTTATCGCACAGATCCATGTTGTAGGAGCTGGTGCATAAGTTCTTTTTAATCACAAGATATAGCGTCATACAACACTACATAATCTGATGACATGCTTGTTATTTAGTTGGTAACCACTCAAGGGTATTCTATCAGGTCCATTCAATGTTTGTCTTCGCTTACGTAGGTAAACTAAAGCTAATATGTGAATTTTATATTCTGCCCGCTTATTACCCATTCATTTGCTAAACATGGTGGCTAATTCTTTCATATCATACGTAACACCCCCAAATATTCATAATTTAGTTCAGCGGAAGAGTCGTTGGTGTTACGGGATAGCACATTACTCAAATCATAGACAACGCTTAAAAAAATAGCGTCGTTTAATAATAAAGCATTTTCCATTCATGAATATGAAATTACATAGGTCCTCAGGTCATAGTATGTCATGCAAATTTACAAAACATTTGAATGGAAATTTTATTTGAATGCGGACCATAAATTCTTGTCGTCTTCCCCAGAATTACCTTCAAGTACCTGAGACAAAACATGTTAAAAGTCAGCGAAATGCCGAGTGAATTCATAGAGTTTTATAAAAACCATTAATATATCACTGGTATATAATTATTACCGAAAATCATTTTGTACAAATCTTTGTCGTAGGCTATAAAATAGGCCAAAGACATTTTACACGAATCTTTGTCGTAAATCATAATATAGGCTTTTTCCTTCAAAACCATTATACGAACCATTGTTGTAAAAACATCATACAATACGTTTTATAACATTGTATAGAGTTTAATAAAACCGTTATATGAAAATGGTTATGTAAAACCAAAACACGAACATAATATCATAAATAAGACCCCGTATTCCTATTCAGGCAATATATTATAATTCAATTCGTATATCAGTATTTTTATTATTGGATTATTATAAGCCGCATGACATTGTTACGTTTCTATAAAATATATCGGGTAGCTAACCCGTAATTCCTTTGCCCATCTAAAACAGCGTGTCGTCACAATAATCACGCTTATACAAATCTTCTCATACATAAATTCGCTTACCAATCAATGTGGCACGACGGGGATCAACCGTCAAGGCGCGAACTAGGGTGATCTTCCCCAAATAGTACTATTATATGCATAAGCGTCTACCAAATCCCGGTAGTTCACAATTCATGCTAATTGGAATTTTAGTTACATAACCTAACTAATAATAATCCATTTCATTTCATTTATTGGGTCATATAATCATTCGGGTACATATCAATAAGCATACAATCAGGACAACTGGTGTCATATTTTTATTAAAACTAGCATGTTGTCCCCCTCTCGGGTTTATAAAACATTTCATAAAACATTTAAAAGAGTGCGAGGCTATGAACTCACATTGGTGTGGGAAGGCGGGTTATCGGCAATTAGGACGTATGGTACGTGCCTCGATCACGGGAAACCTAGACAAATAATACTCGGTCTTAGGCTATGCCCAATAACTTTATAAAAAGTCGTTATGTATATGTAATGATGGCATAACATGATTATCAAGTGGGGCTTTATCACCTTACAACATTATTAGTTGCAAAGTATTAGTTAACTTAGGCTTATCATACTAGTTACACTAGTTTTAGCCCATTTATACATTAAGGCCCAATAAGCCCATTAAGAGTCCAATATCATTTTATTAGTCCATTTATCTTTTTAATATCAGGCCCATACTCATTTGTTGGGCCCAAGTGGGTTAAACACATGAGTAAGTCCATTAGTGTTAAGCCAAACTAGTTGGGCTAATGGTCCAATAAGGCTACTTTGGACCATTATGGTTCATAAGTTATAAAGCTCGGGTTTATCGGTTTTTACTTGTAAAATGTGTTTACATATCAGTATATGAGTTATAAAAATGTTACATTAGACGGGTCCGACCGTCTAAGTTTTATTTGGCGAAAACGTTAATCTTTCGGTTTTAGCCGAAAAGACGTAAAACTTATATATAGTTTGTAGTTTTATAAAACATTTGAGTTTTACCTTTATAATATGTCATGTTTATTTATTTTAGTATACAAACTCACTTTATAATAGTTATTATTAGTTAGTTGCTTTTATATACCTATTTTATAATAATATTTACTTGAGTGCTCTTTTTATATCATATATTTTATTTACAAATCTAATTACTAAAGTCCATTCCACCATTTTGGCCATATCTTGAGTTCTACAAGGAGATAGAACCTAAAATTTGAGAAGCATAAACACATGATGTGGGCTACAAATAACTCTTTTATAGTTACTTCTCAATCATCCTCTAAGTATTTTTAATAATTCGTCCAAAACAGACTATACAGATTTGTACCTCAATAGTATTTTGATCATAACTTGCTCATTTTAATGATTCCATTTAGTGGCCAACTCACCACATATGTAAAAATCATTTATCTATCTATATATTTAATAATTAAGCCATTTAACCAAGTGATCATATTGATACTTACTGTTTTATACAGCCTATGTAATTAACCAAGATTTTAACATTTTTACTTGTTGATTTTAGCCTCTATTAACACAAAATCCCCACACTATATTTTGATCATCATTTATCATCATATACATATACATTTATGAATAAAATACATGAGTACATTCATAAAACCATAAGGTGATAGAAAGAGATTGATCCCTATACCAATCAATATGATGAAATAATAAGATTTTGGATGAACAAGGCTTGGTTCTTGTCACCAAATCTTTAATCTTGGCAAACGAACTTTTTAAGATCTTCATAGGTATGAACATCCTCTTGAAAATCAGTCCTTGAACTCCATAAAAACTTTTTTTCACTTGTTAAAATCACCTCCAATCTTCATTTTTTTAAAAGCTTTCAACATATGTTGATTATTGATAAAGTTTGTGGTTAAATTTTGATGGAGATGGTGATTTGGGGTGATGTTGGTCGTTCAACATAGGGAGAGAAAGAGAGATGGAGAATTTTTGCATGTTTGTGAAAGTGGTAAATGGTTTTGATTTAGGTTAGATGGTTTTAGTGAAAATGGGAGGACATGTGTCCATTTGGTGTATAAAATGTTGCCACCAAGGTGTGTTTGTGGCTTGTTCTTGCCACCCATAATGGGGGATGGGACAAGTGTATACTTGTTTTATCCCCTATTAATTTACGGGTACTCCTCGATTCTAGTTTCCTCGATTTACGTGCCCTCGGGTCGTTTTACGAAAAACGTTTTTATAAATTATGAGTCTACGGCACAAAACGATTCTAATAAAAATTGCGTCATCAAAAACGGAGTTCAAAAACGTAAATACGTATCCGGTTTAATCGTAAAAGATGCTAAATTATGCATGTAAGTCCTAATTTCTTCTCGTAAATTTGTGAGTTTATGAACCAACACAAACTAAAATTCCAAAATAATATTCGAGAATAATATTATTATCTGAAATGTCGGACTGTTACAAAACGGAGTATGTAAACGTAAACACGTAACGTAGAGTTCTCCGGTGTAGACGTAGTTGATGCTACTTTAAGACGTAAACCCCAGTTTCTTCCCAAAGGTGAGGGAGTTCATAAATTAACAATAAAATAATGATTTTAAATAATACTTGAGAATAAAATAACGACCTCAAATTGACGGATTGTCACAGCAATTACCCCTAAGGAGGATCTTTGTCTTCAAAGATCAATTCATGTTACTACTCGCTTCTTATAGAGTTAAAGACATGTGGGCATTTCCTCCACATTCGGTCTTTTATCTCAAGTGTAATTCATTACAATACGCGAGTTTCATCAAACATAACTACGGGAATACGATCAGGCTTAGGTTGACTTACTTTCTCTATCTATGATGTCCACGGGTTTTCGACGAATGCAACTTTTCGCTGATCCAAACTTCATTAAGAAATAATAATATTTTCACTTGATAGAGATTTTATTAAGTTCGTTATATGAAACATAATTCATGCAGCCCTTGAAGTCCGAGGGTAGATCTAGCTTATATGCCTCTCAGTCCAAATCTTTACATTATCTCAATGGTCCCATACAACAGGGACTTAGATTCCCACGATCTTTCAGATCATACATTCATCTTTCCATGATGAAAAATTCTCGGCATAGCTTTGCTACCCATCCTGTACTTCAAGATCTACATTTCATATTCACATAACCTCCTGCCCACTACTTGCAGTCAATAATCAGATCCTAATTTCACAGGTCTCGCGGGTCAGGTATTTCCATCCCAACTCCTGCCTGCAGATGCTCTTAAACTTTTCTTTATATAGATTCTCGCAAGGTTCAGTCTCAATCCTAAAGCGATAATTATCGATGATAACCTATCCAAAGGTAAATGCTCATCCTTGACACTACCAAATATCAATCATACAAGCACAATTTCAAGATTTCTAATGTCTGTATCGTTCCTTCACCTTGCCCCTCTAATTGGGGGTGGTAAACAGTAATCATATCAAGATTCGTTCCTAATGACCTCTGAAGGAAACTCCCGAAATTCAATGCGAAACGAGGATCTTGATAGAGATGATCGATACAGGCACACCACGCTTACACAACTCCTTAAAATACAAAAGAGTCAATTTCTTCATCGAGAACCTATAACGGGAATGATATGAGCAGATTTGGTCAGTCTGTAGACGATGACCCAAATCGAATCAAATCCAGATGATGACCTTGGAAGATTTGTGATAAAATCCATGGTGATTCTATCCCATTTCCAAACAGGAATAATAAGCTGTAAAAGTAATCCTGATAGATTTTGGTGTTCAGCCTTGACCTTCGCAAAAGTTAGACATTTGCCAACGTATGTTGCGATATCTACTTTCATTTTTGGCCATCAGTACAACTTCTTCGGATAAGATACATTTTGTAACACCCCACTTGGATAAATGGACCGTTACGTGTATTTATGGCGTGTCATCAAAGCATAAGGTAAATGTCCTAGAACATTAACTGACCATAAAGGAAATACCGGAATCAAACTTCGGCAATCCAAACATAAGCCCAAAACATGAAATATAAAATACTGAATGAAAGGACTAAACAATGTCCAAATAAGCAAAATAATAAAAGAAATGCATAAAGTAAGAAGTCTGGATAGCTTCCATTCCAAATGCACATGCTCTTAGAATCCTAAAAGCGTCCCGGTGTACCTGCCGTTAGAACATGAAAGGAACTACGGCTGAGCATAACGCTCAGTGAACGGATATGAAGCATGATAGGGAATTACTAAAATGGAACAGATGATAAAATACTGGAGTTGTAAGACTGATACGTAAAGTTTCAGCGGAAATCTGTGTATAATCTGTAACGTCTGATTTATAAATAATAAAGCTGAACTGTTATCTGTTAAATCTGAAAACATCCATTTACTGTAATTTAATTGCCAGAGCTTATATAGGTCATGTGTTGTAACAACGTTGCATGAATAACTGGAGGGGTGACCTCGTCATGCTGTAGAGGGGTGACCTCTAAATACTGTGCTGGGTGGAGGGATCAGCTCCAATGTGAAGGATGTAGAGCACACACCACATTCACCTGCTAAACTGTAAACTGTAGCCTAGGATGCATCCATACGCCCCACTAATAATACTGATAAAATGGCCAAGCTGAGCTGAGTGGGACGATGCCGGATATCACTCTCCTGCATGTGAGTCACGGCACCGGTGCCTCTAGTGCCGTGGTTACGGTACCTCCGTAACTAGTCCATAAACTAATCATGCTTGTATATAATGCTCAGGCAATTTATTTAATTCTTAACATGATTACTGATAAGTTTGAACATATACTGGGGAAAACATTTGGCTGAAGATGGGGAATCCTAATCATGCATAGAAAGGAAGTCCTTACTGAAAGGACGGGAAAACCGTACCTCGTGTCCAGTCATGAAATCAGAATGAATGCTGAAGGATCGACTCTGACTTTACGGATACTACATAAATAACGGACACGAATGAGTTAACTGATTACTGTTTACTACTACTGAGTCTCATATGCTCTTAGTTTAATTTATTTTATTCTTGTATTACTGTTTATGTATAATCTGACTAATCTGATTGTCCGGCGTAATTATGATAAGTCTGACTGTTCTTTAAATGTTTACCGATTAGTATATATCATGTATTTCTAGTTATTGTATATTATACTGTACCCTGATATGGTATTAACTGTATTGAGTAACCTGTTAAAAATAGGAAGTTTTCCCGAAATAGAAAGTTTCTAAAATTAGAAGTTTCCTAAAATAGAAAGGTCTCTCTAATTGGTTTCAAAAAGGAAAATAAATCATTTAATAATTACCATACCTTTTCATTTATAAAACTAGTTAACATTATTTATCTAATATATATTTAAAATAAACAACATTTTTAACGCGTATAATTTAAGGTATAAAAACGTAATTAATTAAATGATTTAAATTAAAACGTTCTTCAAGAATTATTTGAAAAATATAAACCCGATAACCCCGAGTCAAAGACTCCCCGAGACACTTTGTCTCGGGTCAACCGTGAACCAAAACCCACAACCGCTCGGTTGTGGTCCTGCTGCCAAACCCACAGCAGCCACTGCTGCCGTTTCCATGGTTCCCCCCGCTTGATTAGTTCCCACTGCTTGTGTACGTTCCCCCTGCTAACTGTACGTTCCCACTGTTTGTCGTTCCCACTGTTTGTGTACGTTCCCCCTGCTAACTGTACGTTCCCACTGTTTTTGTTTTTCTGACAGACCCAAACACACCCTTATGCAAAATTAAACCCAAACACCCCCTGTTGGTGATTTCTGCTGTTCGAAAAGTCAAACACCCCTGCTGTGGGGTTTGTTTCGGGCTGGTCACAAAAAGAAACACCGAGACCTTGCTGTGGTCTCGGCTGGGTCGAGCAGCAACACACCGAGAGCCTTGGGCTCTCGGTTTCCGTGATTTAGGCAAAACCCCGACACCCCTTTATGATTATATAGATTCTGGATGTGTGATCAATCGAAAGAGAGGGCAAAAGAATTACCAAGATGTCGTGATGAGAAAAATCAAAAACCAAAGCTTAGAAATCGAAGTGAAAAAAAAAAGAAAACCGTCTTCTCTTTTTTTTTTTGTCGGCGGCTTCCAACTCGTAACCCTAGTACTTCCCCTTTTTTTTTGTTCGCTGTGTGAAAGAGGGAGGGGAAGACTCCCGTTGTTTTACTATCCCAAAAGGGTTGGGCCATAAGGCCCATATTTCTTTCTTCTTTTTTTTTAAAGCCAGCCCGTTGTATTTTCATAAGTTTCCGTTTGATTATCGACACTATAAATTATCGTATAACTTGTATTTAGTTTTCGTGTTTACTTTTAGCTCGTACTCGTGTTCTAATTTTCTGAAACGCGATATTTATTTTCCTGAATAATTATTACTTACATAATACTTGACTAATTACTATTAATTATTTTTCTAAAATAATTAATTTCGTAACGGTTTAAATAAAAACAGAGGTTGCGTAATTACTGTTAACATTTAATTATTCATGTACAATAAATAAAACATACGTAATATTTTCTGACATTAATACGTATTTTCTGAATATCATATGAATAGTTTTTAATAAATAAAACTTCGTATTCTACATTTTTAAATACGGGTTTTACAATTCTTCCCCTCTAAAAACAATAATTCATCCCCGAATTAAAGATACGACTATACTGGGTTTTACAATTCTTCCCCTTTAAAAAAAAATAAATTCGTCCTCGAATTAAAGGTAATAAGCTGATGAAGTTATAAGAATTGAAAGAACACGTAGGCTGATAGAAAATTAAGCTGAAGGATAAATTGTCTTCTAATTAAGACATAATGCTATTGATAGGTTTAAACCTGACATGACTGAAATGATCATGTAACGTGACATGACTGAAGAGAACATGGAACATGACATGACTGAAAGGATTTAACCGAATCCATTGGAGGAAAAAGGATGAGAGGTCCGGATGGACTCCTCTGTTTCGAGTAGCTTCCCGCTCGAAACAATTCCTTCAAGGGTCTAAACATAATGAAAATCTTGGTCCTGATGACCCTGTCCTGACGATGCTGAATAGTTTCTGGTTCTATACATAAGATAGATTTTTTGAATCTGAGTGAATAAGCTATAGCATGTAGGATACATGAAGTGGTACGTATAATTATCCTGAAAATATAACATTTATATCTCTGAGCAAGCTGCTGAGAATATATATAGGAACGAACTACGTGAACAATTGTGAACATGCTAAGTGAGCAATTGTGAACGTGATTCATAATTATATGAGGAGCTCTGGCATGGAATTAGAATATGATAAGTGAATCATACTGTGAACGAGATACTAGAACATATTACGAACGTATGCTGACTGAGGGATGAATGCCAAACGATACGGCCTGAGATGTGAAACGTCTGCCTGGTTATGGAATAGTTTTGCTAAACTTGAGTCTGATTTCCCAAGCTTTCTGTAACCGTATTCGGTAATAAACTGAGAAACGTGTATCGTGAAATGGTACACGAACTTGAACGTGAACAATGTTATGAACACAAACGTGAGCTTAAATTATGAGATAGCATAAAGATGAACTGAAACAACATCATACCGCGAATGAGACGTAAACGTGAAAGTGAAAATAACCGCGAACTTAAAGTGGGCGTAAACATGCACTTGATCGTGAACATGAATTCTGTCTGTTATGATGGTCGCCGGAATACTTGAAATCGTACGATTTACTGCTAAATTTTCTGCAGGTCCGCTACTGCGTAATCCTTCCGGATGAGAGGAAACGCGTAGGTTGATTACATGGTCGACAATCACTTAGATAGTGTTATACTTTTCTGAGTCTGTGGTAAACTAATAATAATCTCCATGGACTCTTGTCTCCTTTCGGTCCAGAATCTCTAATGGTAGTAATAACTCGATAGTATGACGGCGTTCTATCTTAAACCTGTTGGAATGGAAAGCATTAGATAAGAACATAGATGCCTCAACGCGTTATACTGTTTCTATCAAAATTCTGCCTCGAATTTAGGTACATTCTGGTGGAGTTTCGTTCATAGGCGTCAGTCGGGACCATCAGGTGATGGCCTTCACCTTCGCAACATTGTTTGAAACTTCTTTCTGCTAAGGTAGAATGCTCAGAAATGCCACCTTGTTCAATTGGAATTCATATCTGAAAAGCTGTATATAAAATTTTCTCCTATCGAAGATTCTGTACAACTGTGAGAAGATGATTCTCGTGTTCTTCTTTAAAATTTAGCAGATCAGAATGTGATCAATGAATATACTGACGATTTTGTCTGCGTAGTCGTAAAAGAAAATTTATTCATAAATTTCATACTATAGCTGGAGTATTAGGGAGACTATAGCGTGTGCACAGCAGTCTAAAAAATTTTCATTTTCTTTCTCTCACCATTTCTGGTGGCATAATCAGGAATTGTTCTGGAAATGCTTAAGACATCATAGCAGATCAGAGAAACCTTCCATACATGAGACGAACATCAATTATGAATAGTGATCTTGTAAAATTTTTGGTGATCGATATATGATCTCATGTTACCAGCCTTCTTCCTGATAGGCGGATACGATGCACTTCCTGGTGGTGCGCTAGGGCGAATAAAGCCTCGTGTCGGTAATTCTTGCAGCAAATACTACAACTCTTTTAAATTCAGTTGAAGCCCTGCGATAAAGAGTTCTGAAAATAGGTTCTGTACTTGAGACAATATCTATGTAGAATTTTGTTTCGTGGTTAGAAAGGAATTTCTGAAAAACTTCCTGAGATTACGTCTGGGAGCACTGGAGTAATCTGTTGGTCATGAGTTTAAAGAATTTCAGAAGTGAATTTATAACTGATGGCTAGATAGTCTTCGTAGCTATGAACTGACGAGCCCCGTGCTTGTAAGGTAGACGTAATTTGTACTGATTTTTCTAGCAGAAAGTATAATAATATATTTGGAATTAGTAAGATAGATCTCGTCGTTAATTGAAAGGTAACCTTAATAATATAGGTGATTCTGTGGAGTCCTTTCGGCTGGGAGGTAGGTAAATACCTGATTGACATAAAGCTGACATAGGAATACGTGGAGTAACGTGGCGACTTCCACTGAGTGGTTTCGTCTGTAACCTCACAGAATGATTATTGTGTGTTTAATCTGAATAATACTCTAGTGGTGGTGACTAAATTTTTAATTGATCTGATTCATGCGTGGCGTAATAGAACGGGTATACCCCTTTCTGAAGGGTACCCTGAATTACTAAGGGTCGGGTTTAGAAATATACTGGAGTTATGAGTTCTAACTCGTATTTTGAGGGAAGATTCGTATGACGTGTACCACGACTGGTGTCCTGATATGTGTCTTCCGAAATGATAGCGGAGACTTATGTCCTGACTGATGTCTTGACATGTCTTTTAGTGGATGAATTTGGACAAGGCCGAAAAATTTTGGTAACTGCTAGGATTGGCGGACCGGTTAGACTGCTGACCTTTGTATTTCTGGTCACGCCCGTTCCGGAGTTCCGATGGTTACTGACTGATTAATTATAAGCACGGTGGTAGTCACTACTACTTTGTCTGTCAATTTATGACGGTCATTATCATGACCGTGATTCATGTAACTATTCTGCTGAGTGGCCGGCTGAGTTCCGGTTCCCACTCTTCTGAATGAACGGTTAGCTGAGTGAAGTGTGACATCTAACTGAGAAGGTAAAAGTATGTAATGGAATGGTAGTATCTGATGGTTGAAATTTATTCTTGTTAGAAATTTCAAATTTATAGTTCTCATCCTTGTTCTGTAGAGTCTTCATAGTATGAACGACATCAGCATCTTGAGAGATCTCCAAAGTATCATCATCATTAGCATTTGTGAGGTCTTCAAAGTGTTGGCAGCATCAGCATCTGGTAAAATCTTCAACTCACGAGCAGCATCAGCACCTGGTAAAATATCGACAAGTGGAAACGCCTGAGATGATTAAGGATCGATTTGCAATATCCATGTAGTAGGGTACCTGGAGTACACCTGGACTACTGTACATGAAGTACAAAATGAATACTTCATATGGAGCATATTTGAGACGCTGTACCTGGAGTACACGTGAAATATTGTACATGGGGTATAACTGAGACACTGTACATGGGGTACATATGGAATACTGTACATGGAGCTGGTGGAAATTTTATGGGATGATCGATACTGGTGTCGCTTGTTTGACATTATCAAGGAAATAAGTTGATTTAAACGGTAGTAAACTGAATTGAAACGGTTAACATGATAGGCTGATAATTTCTGTGTAGACTTAATGCTGGTTGTATAGAGGCTAAAAGTATGACTAAACGGAGTTTCATCAACATCTAGTATAAAGACATGATTGTTAAAGACCAGAACATGATTTATCATGAAATAGTATTTTACTGTAATCCTTCTGTATTTTAGCATGAAACATTATCATTCTGTTGAAAACATAATACTTGTAAGGAAAAATGAAACTAAATCATCATGTAGATGACATCAACGTGAGGGTATGAAAATTTGACTGTTACAAGGAACATAAGAAGTCAAATCGATTGAGGTGTAATGTCAACTGATGTGGACGGCTATGGTTCAATCCACAGAATTCAAACAAGAAAACATGAGACCAAGTACGGGCTATTCTGGTTCGATCCATACTGGTCAAAAGTTATGAAATGTCCTGATATGACAAAGGTGAACAACTGTGGATCGGTTCACAAAACATCATTTGACTGAAAAGCATGAAATTTGACTTGAGAAATGGTGAACGTTTATGGCTGGTTCACCAAGTGATATTTGACTGAAAACATGAATCTGTCATGAGTAAGGGTAAACGCCTATGGTCGGTTTACCAATACAAAATCTGAACGGCAAGGGTGAACGCCTATGGTCAGCTCACCAAAACGAAAATTCGCTAAAAGCACATGCGACTAAATATGGCTAGTTATGTACTAACCTTTTACTTAGTCAAAACTTTAAGAAAACTGACTGATAATGAAGAAAACTGACTGAATAATCCATGAGAAACATGAAAGATAACAACGCCAAAATCTGGGAAATTCCTGGTGACTACCCACTAGTTACAGGTCAAGTTTTAGAGCCTACAGGTCGAACCAGGATCTGATACCATAATTGTAACACCCCACTTGGATAAATGGACCGTTACGTGTATTTATGGCGTGTCATCAAAGCATAAGGTAAATGTCCTAGAACATTAACTGACCATAAAGGAAATACCGGAATCAAACTTCGGCAATCTAAACATAAGCCCAAAACATGAAATATAAAATACTGAATGAAAGGACTAAACAATGTCCAAATAAGCAGAATAATAAAAGAAATGCATAAAGTAAGAAGTCTGGATAGCTTCCATTCCAAATGCACATGCTCTTAGAATCCTAAAAGCGTCCCGGTGTACCTGCCGTTAGAACATGAAAGGAACTACGGCTGAGCATAACGCTCAGTGAACGGATATGAAGCATGATAGGGAATTACTAAAATGGAACAGATGATAAAATACTGGAGCTGTAAGACTGATACGTAAAGTTTCAGCGGAAACCTGTGTATAATATGTAACGTCTGATTTATAAATAATAAAGCTGAACTGTTATCTGTTAAATCTGAAAACATCCATTTACTGTAATTTAATTGCCAGAGCTTATATAGGTCATGTGCTGTAAAAACGTTGCATGAATAACTGGAGGGGTGACCTCGTCATGCTGTAGAGGGGTGACCTCTAAATACTGTGCTGGGTGGAGGGATCAGCTCCAATGTGAAGGATGTAGAGCACACACCACATTCACCTGCTAAACTATAAACTGTAGCCTAGGATGCATCCATACGCCCCACTAATAATACTGATAAAATGGCCAAGCTGAGCTGAGTGGGACGATGCAGGATATCACTCTCCTGCATGTGAGTCACGGCACCGGTGCCTCTAGTGTCATGGTTACGGTACCTCCGTAACTAGTCCATAAACTAATCATGCTTGTATATAATGCTCAGGCAATTTATTTAATTCTTAACATGATTACTGATAAGTTTAAACATATACTGGGGAAAACATTTGGCTGAAGATGGGGAATCCTAATCATGCATAGAAAGGAAGTCCTTACTGAAAGGACGGGAAAACCGTACCTCGTGTCCAGTCATGAAATCAGAATGAAAGCTGAAGGATCGACTCTGACTTTACGGATACTACATAAATAACGGACGTGAATGAGTTAACCGATTACTGTTTACTACTACTGAGTCTCATCTGCTCTTATTTAATTTATTTTATTCTTGTATTACTGTTTATGTATAATCTGACTAATCTGATTGTCCGGCGTAATTATGATAAGTTTGACTGTTCTTTAAATGTTTACCGATTAGTATATATCATGTATTTCTAGTTACTGTATATTATACTGTACCCTGATATGGTATTAACTGTATTGAGTAACCTGTTAAAAATAGGAAGTTTTCCCGAAATAGAAAGTTTCTAAAATTAGAAGTTTCCTAAAATAGAAAGGTCTCTCTAATTGGTTTCAAAAAGGAAAATAAATCATTTAATAATTACCATACCTTTTCATTTATAAAACTAGTTAACATTATTTATCTAATATATATTTAAAATAAACAACATTTTTAACGCGTATAATTTAAGGTATAAAAACGTAATTAATTAAATGATTTAAATTAAAACGTTCTTCAAGAATTATTTGAAAAATATAAACCCGATAACCCCGAGTCAAAGACTCCCCGAGACACTTTGTCTCGGGTCAACCGTGAACCAAAACCCACAACCGCTCGGTTGTGGTCCTGCTGCCAAACCCACAGCAGCCACTGCTGCCGTTTCCATGGTTCCCCCCGCTTGATTAGTTCCCACTGCTTGTGTACGTTCCCCCTGCTAACTGTACGTTCCCACTGTTTGTGTACGTTCCCCCTGCTAACTGTACGTTCCCACTGTTTTTGTTTTTCTGACAGACCCAAACACACCCTTATGCAAAATTAAACCCAAACACCCCCTGTTGGTGTTTTCTGTTGTTCGAAAAGTCAAACACCCCTGCTGTGGGGTTTGTTTCGGGCTGGTCACAAAAAGAAACACCGAGACCTTGCTGTGGTCTTGGCTGGGTCGAGCAGCAACACACCGAGAGCCTTGGGCTCTCGGTTTCCGTGATTTAGGCAAAACCCCGACACCCCTTTATGATTATATAGATTCTGGATGTGTGATCAATCGAAAGAGAGGGCAAAAGAATTACCAAGATGTCGTGATGAGAAAAATCAAAAACCAAAGCTTAGAAATCGAAGTGAAAAAAAAAGAAAACCGTCTTCTTTTTTTTTTTTTGTCGGCGGCTTCCAACTCGTAACCCTAGTACTTCCCCTTTTTTTTTGTTCGCTGTGTGAAAGAGGGAGGGGAAGACTCCCGTTGTTTTACTATCTCAAAAGGGTTGGGCCATAAGGCCCATATTTCTTTCTTCTTTTCTTTTTAAAGCCAGCCCGTTGTATTTTCATAAGTTTCCGTTTGATTATCGACACTATAAATTATCGTATAACTTGTATTTAGTTTTCGTGTTTACTTTTAGCTCGTACTCGTGTTCTAATTTTCTGAAACGCGATATTTATTTTCCTGAATAATTATTACTTACATAATACTTGACTAATTACTATTAATTATTTTTCTGAAATAATTAATTTCGTAACGGTTTAAATAAAAACAGAGGTTGCGTAATTACTATTAACATTTAATTATTCCTGTACAATAAATAAAACATACGTAATATTTTCTGACATTAATACGTATTTTCTGAATATCATATGAATAGTTTTTAATAAATAAAACTGCGTATTCTACATTTTTAAATACGGGTTTTACAAATCTTCCCCTCTAAAAACAATAATTCGTCCCCGAATTAAAGATACGACTATACTGGGTTTTACACATTTAATCAGAAATGGCATGAATAGAATACTTAAACTTATGAGATTCCAACATGACTAAATCTCACAACCTCCATATTCAGGCAGCCGCAAACGACCTTTTAAATACTTAACGCCCATCGGCTCTCATTTCTAATGGTTCTCATTAGCCGCGAACCCCTTTTATTATCTATATTATCCTTCTTACGAGCATCAGTTAATTCTAAGTTGCTCGGGCAAATTATTCTGCACGGTCATTACTAAGGAGCACATACTAATTGGTTCTCTATTCTTTCTACATAATGCGTCAGAATTTACATTCACCATCCCCGATGAAATAAATAACATGACCATAATTATTCAAAAATTCGTTTTTCATATTTTCTAAGTTTTAGTTTCATCTCAACTATTATTTTTGTCAGTTCTGCCCAGTTCGACGTTTAAAGTGTCGATAAATATTACAAGTATTTAAATAATAAATATTAAATTTTATGAAACGTAAACGTAAAATTTTTAAATTTCTCAGTTGTCCAATTATAGAAAAATGTTCAAAATAAATTTAAATTTAATTAACACGATTTTTGTGGATTTATCGAGAATAATTAATAAGATCCGTAAATGTTCGAAGAAAATCTATGTTTAAACTTTGGTCAAAATTTTCTTAGTTGAAGAGCAAAAATTGTCGCTCCAAATTCCAAGTAATGGCTTAAATGGTTTCCTCAATCCCTCTTAGGTTGTCTTGAGGTATACACAAACATCTACTCCTAAGGGAGTTTAGTTAAATGATCTGAGTATAAGGGAATGATTCCTTAAAAATCCTTTGATAAATATTTGTCAAAACATTTTTGCACTTTCTTTTTTGGTATAACCTAAAGCCTTAATGGCTCTAATCTTTGAAGAGTCAATATAGATTCCATTACCATTAATCACACGGTCTACAAATGATTACTAACTCCTTCTTATTCTTAAATCTCATGATGTAAAGGATCAAGCCTTAAATCTCATGATGAATACTCAAGGTACAGGTTTTCACAGCTCGGCCAACACAGGACAGTCTACAAATGATTACTAACTCCTTCTTATTCTTAAAAACAAACAAATGATCCTTAATGATCACAAGCATGAATTTATCAAATTACAGCCTACACACGTGATTCACCGAATTTATGGATGCTACATGTGCATTGGTCAATCCAAACGACATAACATGAAACTCGTAATGTTCATTACGAGTTCTGGATGTAGTGATTGGAATAGATAATCTTTTTCACGGACACGAAGTTGATGATAACCATGCCGTAGACCAAATTTTTGGAACATACGCTAGAACCTTGTAAATGATCGAACAAATCTTTCATCTTGGGTAATGGATATCTATTTTGATCGTCAATTTATTCAGTTCACCGTAATCAATAAACATAAGGGATGATAACACCATAACTCTTCATGATGACGAGCTCGGTAGAATAGAAGCTTTCTCCGACAACTCTCTAAGTTGTACGGTAACTTTTTTGATTCAGATGGTGCTGAAGTAGGGTGCACACGCCACAGGTGCAGCATCGGGAATATAATCAATACCAAATTCAACTTGCCTTATTGGCAGAAGTCTAGGTAATTCATCAGCAAATACCTCAGAAAGTCTCGGATAGCAGGAACATCTTTTAATAAATTTACTTTAAGTTCTTTCTAGATTACAAGATCTATGACTAGTTCATAACCATTCATGGTATAATTTCAAGCCTAAATGCAGGATATGGTCACCCATCAGGAATTATTTAAATCATCTTTGATATTCAACATCTTATCTTTTTAGGGGAATTCGACTCGGGTTCCCATCAATTTAAGCAATGACATCATGTCATAATCAATCAATCCATTCTACTGGCACTACCAACTTTTCAGATTTGTTACCGTTGATAAGATGAGGATTTCTCAAAAAACTAATAATAACTCATAACCTTTCACAAATTCAAGGATATCTGGAGACATAGCTAACATTAAAAGAGGAAGGTCAACGCATAATTTACGCGAGAGAATTTCAAATCAGATAAAGACGAAAACATTAACGAATATGAATATATCCCATGTTTTCATAATTTGAGTACGCATTCGAAAGCACCTCGGATCGTTACACATGTCATTCAAATAGAATCTAATCAAAAGAAATGATAAGAACGTCAATACACCCAGTCGGGTATCAACACTCGATAATTGGAAAAAATTTTCCAAAGAATCTTACGATGAGAGAATTGGACAAGAAGGGGAGGTCAATTTTCAAATAAGACAGTTTCCACCGATGAGTAAATTCGATTTGGAAAAATGGTACGAGCACATACGTAGGTGTTCCTAACAATATGTCCCCATTTTGCACTTCTTGCAGATCTTATAGAAATTCAATCTTTCACAATTACAAAGAAAAATGTAATGTTTGTTAACAATTTCATGGTGACTACTAATCAGCCTTGCATGGTCCCTTCCAAATTGTACGTAGGCGCGCAACTATATACAATTTTAGGATTAACGATACAATACCCAGTTCGTCAAAACTTTGTCATCATGTTTAGAATATATATATTTTCATGCTTAATTCTGAAATAAGAATCAAAATGAATTTACAGAGATGTTCTTTGTTATGGAAACACTTAAGTTTTCCAAGGTGTTTTATAAACAACTTTATTTCGATAACGAATATTTATAAGACTCACTTTAAATAATCCATATGGTGATGAAGATTAAATTTTTCTCAAGGGATATTGTTTTAACTTTATAAAAACAATGAGTGATCTGCAAAAGAGTGATGAAAATTTGTTCAACAAGAACTAACTACAATATGATAGGAAATGAGCTTAGCCAATTAATCATGAGGTTCATGACCTCGATGGTACTTAGGAATACAAAGAGAAGAATCTACAACGTAACTCTATCCGAAATGAGTACTTGTTCAATGGTTTCATCACTAATGCGAACATTAGAAAGAAGCAAGAAAATATAGATAACATCAATACATGTAGAATTTAGCAATCAAAGTTAGTCTTGTCATTAATCACAAACAAGTCAAAAATTGTACCGTAACACATTACGTGTCGCCATGTCATACAATTCCAAGGACTCATCCTACCAACTGATGTCTCAGTTAAGTTAGGGATTTTAAAAGATACCACAATGAATGCTAATCTACAAGAGTTATTAGGTGTTCCGCCTGTCCCAGAAGATCCATCGGTCCCAATTCAGAAGAAGATTTCTTCAATTTATTTCATGGACACTGGGCATCCTCGACACTGGACAATGGCCTAGGAAGAACCCTTAACACGAACCAACAATCATTTAAAACCTTATAATTCAACCGTAGGACTTAACGACTTCCTCTTAACAATCTCGTATTCCATACGAGTTAAATTTGACTTTATTCAAGTTTCAATCAACTTATACTCAATGCGACATCCTACCTCATTCTCTAATACTTTCAACCTTATTCTTAGACCTTGAAAGGGAAATAAAAGCTCGATTTGAACAACACTTAATTTCCAATCCTATAGCTTCCTATAACAATAATTATCAAACGAGTCATGAGTATAAAATGACTCACACATTCAATTAGACTTCTCGAAAAGATACTAGTGGCATGAGGTTTTTGGGTAAAGGCTCCAATGACAGCCTCAAGTGCAACATTCACCTTTTCAATTTCAAATTTTAAGAATTGGGTGACACCGAATCAGATGGCACCTTTCTAGGTGGTAAGGTTTTGTCAAACTCCACTCTATAAGGAAAGATCGTCATGACATGATATCAGATTTAATCTCACCAATTCTTCTTTAATATCACAATCAACTAATATCATCATTTCTACGAATATCAACCATTTTGTTCGGATCATAAATATCTACAACTTGTTTTAGATCTGGAATAGCTAGAATTCCTACAGAAATAGCTTCGATTGATTTGCTAGGGGAGTTAGGGTTCCTTGTGCAATCTACGTCGTATAAATATCTCGTATAATTATTAAATTAATCCTCAAACAATCATGTAATCAAATTACAACATATATATAATCCAAGTTTTATATATATATATATATATATATATATATATATATATATATATATATATATATATATATATATATATATATATATATATATATATATATATATATATATATATATATATATATATATATATATATTAAAATAACACTTCTCAGTCTGGCCTTGTCAGTAACTAGGGAGTTTTTCGGCACCGTTATAGTCAAAAGATTTTTAAACATTTTACTCAAAATATTTATTCAAAAATATTTATGGTTAAAAGATTTTGAAATGTTTTATTCAAAACCTTGGTTTTAAAAATCTTTCTTTCTATATAACGAGAGCTCTGGTACCAAACTGTAACACCCTCAAATATTCATAATTTAGTTCAGCGGAAGAGTCATTGGTGTTACGGGATAACACATTACTCAAATCACAGACAACGCTTAAAAATCGTGTCGTTTAATAATAAAGCATTTTTCATTCATGAATATCAAATTACATAGGTCCTCAGGTCATTGTATGTCATACAAATTTACAAAACATTTGAATGGAAATTTTATTTGAACGCGGGCCATAAATTCTTGTCGTCTTCCCGAGAATTACCTTGAAGTACCTTAGATAAAACATGCTAAAAGTCAGCGAAACGCCGAGTGAATTCATAGAGTTTTATAAAAGCATTAATATATCACCGGTATATAATTATTACCGAAAATCATTTTGTACAAATCTTTGTCGTAGGCTATAAAATAGGCCAAAGACATTTTACACGAATCTTTGTCGTAAATCATAATATAGGCTTTTGCCTTCAAAACCATTATACGAACCATTATCGTAAAAACATCATACAATACGTTTTATAACGTTGTATAGAGTTTAATAAAACCGTTATATGAAAATGGTTATGTAAAACCAAAACACGAACATAATATCATAAATAAGACCCCGTATTGCTAGTCAGGCAATATATTATAATTCAACTCGTATATCAGTATTTTCATTATTGGATTATTATAAGCCGCATGACATTGTTACGTTTCTATAACATATATCGGGTAGCTAACCCGTAATTCCTTTGCCCATCTAAAACGTCGTGTCGTCACAATAATCACGCTTATATAAATTTTCTCATACATAAATTCGCTTAACAATCAATGTGGCACGATGCGGATCAACCGTCAAGGCACGAACTGGGGTGAACTTTCCCAAATAGTACTATTATATGCATAAGCGTCTACCAAATCCCGGTAGTTCACAATTCATGCTAATGGGACTTTTAGTGACATAACCTAACTAATAATAATCCATTTCATTTCATTCATTGGGTCATATAATCATTCGGGTCCATATCAATAAGCATACAATCAGGACAACTGGTGTCCTATTTTTATTAAAACAAGCATGTTATCCCCCTCACGGGTTTATAAAACATTTCTTAAAATATTTAAAAGAGTGTGAGGCTATGAACTCACATTGGTGTGGGAAGGCGGGTTATCGGCAATTAGGACGTATGGTACGTGCCTCGATCACGGGAAACCTAGACAAATAATACTCGGTCTTAGGCTATGCCCAATAACTTTATAAAAAGTTGTTATGTATATGTAATGATGTCATAACATGATGATCAAGTGGGGTTTTATCACCTTACAACATTATTAGTTGCAAAGTATTAGTTAAGTTAGGCTTATCATACTAGTTACACTAGTTTTAGCCCATTTACACATTAAGGCCCAATAAGCCCATTAAGATTCCAATATCATTTTATTAGTTCATTTATCTTTTTAAGATCAGTCCCATACTCATATGTTGGGCCCAAGTGGGTTAAGACCATGAGTAAGTCCATTAGTGATTAGCCAAACTAGTTGGGCTAATGGTCCAATAAGGCTACTTTGGCCCATTATGGCTCATAAGTTATAAAGCTCGGGTTTATCGGGTTTTACTTGTCAAATGTGTTTACATATCAGTATATGAGTTATAAAAATGTTACATCAGACGGGTCGACCGTCTAAGTTATATTTGGCGAAAACGTTAATCTTTCGGTTTTAGCCGAAAAGACGTAAAACTTATATATAGTTTGTAGTTTTATAAAACATTTGAGTTTTAACTTTATAAGATGTCATGTTTATTTATTTTAGTATATAAACTCACTTTATAGTTGTTATTATTAGTTAGTGGCTTTTATATACCTATTTTATAATAATATTTACTTGAGTGCTCTTTTTATATCATATAGTTTATTTACAAATCTGATTACTAAAGTCCATTCCACCATTTTGCCATATCTTGAGTTATACCAAGAGATAGAACCTTAAATTTGAGCAGCATAAACTACATGATGTGTGCTACAAATAACTCTTTTATAGCCACTGCTCAATCATCTTCTAAGTATTTTTAATAATTCATCCAAAAAATACTATACAGATTTGTACCTCAATAGTATTTTGATCATAACTTGATCATTTTAATGATTCCATTGAGTAGCCAACTCACCACATATGTAAAAATCATTTATCTATCTGTATATTTAATAATCCAAGCCATTTAACCAAGTGATTATATTGATACTTACTGTTTTATACAGCCTATGTAATTAACCAAGATTTTAACATTTTTACTTGTTGATTTTAGCCTTTTTTAACCTAATCTATTAACACAAAATCCCCACACAATATTTTGATCATCATTTATCATCATATACATATAAATTTATGAATAAAATACATAATTACATTCATAAAACCATAAGGTGATAGAAAGAGATTGATCCCTATACCAATCAATATGATGAAATGATGAGATTTTGGATGAACAAGGCTTGGTTCTTGTCACCAAATCTTTAATCTTGGCAAATGAACTTTTTGAGATCTTCATAGGTATGAACACCCTTTTTGAAAACCAGCCCTTGAACTCCATAAAAACTTCTTTTCACTTGTTAAAATCACCTCCAATCTTCATTTTTCTAAAGGCTTTCAACATATATTGATTATTGATAAAGTTTGTGGTTAAATTTTGATGGAGATGGTGATTTGGGGTGATGTTGGTCGTTCAACATAGGGAGAGAATGAGTGATTTATTGCATATATGTGAAAGTGGTAAATGGTTTTGATTTAGGTTAGATGGTTTTAGTGAAAATGGGAGGAGATTTGTCCATTTGGTGTATAAAATGTTGCCACGAAGGTGTGTTTGTGGCTTGTTCTTGCCACCCATAATGGGGGGTGGGATGTTGATCCCAAACTTAGATCGATTAAGCTTTGTGTATACGAGATTAAATCAAGTACTACACGTAGAGAAACCTTTGCTTATGAATAAAGTAACAAAGTGTTATGCGGAATTAACACTTGATCTAAAACACAATGATGTTAAACAAACTTTCACTTGTATTAGAATAATCGTACATGGTTACAATGAAAGGGTTTAACAATCGAAAACTTATGAAAAACTAATATATAACTTTAACCTAAAAGATCTTCTTTTATAGAACAAGAAGTCTTGTACAATAAGCTACAAATCAACTATTCTAGGTAAAGATAAACATAGAAAATACATTGTCGTCTCTATCCTTACTAGAAGTAATCTAGAATATAATAAACGTGTAGCTCACATCTTCCATCAGTGCTTGTCTTCAATCTGTCAACGCTTGACTTTAACTTGTCAACGCTTATGCTGTCAGCGCTCACTTTGCTCTTGTCAACGCTTAAGTTGTTCTTGTCAGCGTTCAAGTGTTCTGGCCTAAATTTATTCCCAACAATCCTCCCCTAAACTTGATATCCACTTTTATGATCAAGTTTCTGAATAAACATTATGAACTTGGAGGAGTCTGACAAACCTTATCATATTGGTAATAAATAAATCTGATCAAATTCTTTGCCACGTCACTTGTATAGTCTATCTCCAACTGGGTGTCCTTCATCTTCTCCAAAACAGCCTTGGATATGAAATACTGAGCATCTACAAGTAAATACTCAGCAAACTTTGTAGAACTCAAATGGTATACACCAGCAGCTGAATATAACCTCCATTGAAGACCACTGAGGTCATCTTCAAGATCCTTCCATATTTCAGGATCTTCTTCTTTTGTCCCACACATTCTTTTGAATGTGGTCCAAAGTTTTATTCCATTGGCTGAAGTTGGTGCTTCAGCCTCATACTTGGTCTCTAGCAACCTCCAAAGGTCTACCAAGTCTTCTCTGTCACAACTTGCAAATAAAGATATGAGAGTGGTAAAAGTGTGTACCTCCTTGCCAAATCTTCCAATTTTCCAGAATCCACATTCATCTTCCTCATAACTTACAATTGGATTCCTGGAATCTAGTGGTAACACATGCACCATATCTGAAGCTTCTAATGGAGAGAGCTTGAGGCTCTTTCTAATGATTGCTTCACTTGGATATAGTTGATTCATATCTTTTGGGAACTCAAGAATAAACCCCTTCTTTACTGGTCTAGGAACTATCATAGCTTTCTTGATTGCCATCTCTTCTGCAAGTTGCTCCTTTCTTTCATCTGAAAGAAGTCTGAAAGTGTTTTCTTCTTGCACTTTCACCCAAATAGGATAAGCCCTATGTTCCAACTCATCAAATGTCAAAGCCTTCAGCTTCTGATGTGTCCATCCAACTCCATGACATTTGAGCAACATAAAATAGAGCTTCCTTCTATCCCTTTTCAATTCAGAGAGAATGTTGCTTGCCTTGTACTTCAACATCACCTTACAATCCTTCTGAACTCTAAGAAGAATTTCCAAACCCCATATCTGATCTGAAATGGTCAAGTCTGGATTATCCATACAGCTTTCTTCCCAAGAATTGTACATCTGAACTACCTCTGGCATATCAAAATCAATTTGCAACTTCAAATCTCTCAGCTTTTCCCTAGCAAGCTCATCACCATACTCAAGTCTTTCTGGTTCAACAATCATCACACTTGAATCTGATCTAGCTCCATCACTTTCTTCCTCAGAAGTCACAACAAATGGTGACTTTTCCTTTTCACCTTGTTCCATCATTTGCTCAGCCAATCTTCTATCAAATTCAACCTGAGCTGCATTCTTTGGAACAATTTCTTCTACCAACTTACCCTTACCCTTATCTGTTGGTTCAATTGTTGGTAGGGTAGATGATAATACCTGAGTAGGAACATCTTTGATGATAGATGATGACTGGAATACATCACCTCCATATGCAGATCTGTCAACGCCCAAATTTCCTCTATCAGCGCCCAAAATACTTCTGTCAGCGTCCAAACTTGTCTTATCAACGCTCAAATATTTTCCCTCAGCGCCTTGTGTAACCTCTCTCAACATATCTGTAAATGATAAATTTAAATTGGTTGGAGAGATCAAGGACGTATCAAAACCTGTTTGTTCCTTCAAAGTAGTAAGAGCTTCAGCAACATCCAATGATTGTCCATCTTGACTGCTCTTATCACTCAGATTTCTTTGATCTTCCTCCCCTTTGGAAGACTCCTCCATACCTCCCCTTGAATGAGCACTCTCCAAAACAACAATCCTCTCCCTCAATTCTTTGAGTTCAAGGCCTTGGTTACTGACAATTTGTACTAAGTCTGCATTTTGCTTTTGCAAGCTAATGCAGACAGCCGTCAATTCTAAAAGCGTCATTGGTTCCAGTCTGCCCTCTTCCAAAATGGGGATTTGACCTCCCAAGTCAGGTTCATTGGGCATGGATGAGGACTTAATTATGGTAGGACTGTCTTGGCCAGCTTCTAAGCCAGAACCAATAGTCCCAGCCTCATCCAGGTCACCAGCCACACTTGTGGTGGTGGTTCTCTCTGCTCCATGGCTAGGACCACCAGAGGAGAACACTCCAGCAGTCCTTTGGCGTTTAATCAACCTATATTCAGGTGGTGTGGAAGATGGTGTAGAAGAAGGTGTAGATGTGGGTTGGTTAAGGGGTGTTTGGGATTGTGATGGTTGGGTGTCAGCGGTTGAAATAGGCACATCAACGCCTACATTAGATGTGTCAGCGTCAAAGGGATTTTGGTCTATTTGCATTTGGTCAGGTGAGGGTAAAGGTTCAGGGATAGGTTCAAGTTGTGGTTGAGGGTCAATATGAGGTTGGGGGTCTGGTTGGGGTTGTGCTGCTGCAATAACAGCAAGCATGGCTTGGGTCAAAGGTAGGTCTCTATGAGGTGGTGAATTCATCTTGGTAAAAATAGCCTTCTTTTGTTCAGGGATCTTATAAAAATCATTGTGATCCCTTGAACAATATCTTTGAGTATCAAAAACCATTTGCAGAAAACGGGGATAAGCTAAAGTCATTTTTGTCCCCTTGTTTTTACACATTCCTTCAAAAATCATTTTAGACCAGTTATAATTTTGCCCTGTTGCAATACACACAATAGCAGTTGCAATGGATCTATTGATCTCATTGTGTGCAGTACATTTGGGACTCAAACATTGAAGGAGAATGTGAATTAGGTACTTCCAGGCTGGGGGAAATTCCTGCTTATGGTACTTATTAAGAGTACCTTCATCAGGAATAGGGTATCCCAAAGCCCTAAGCCCTTGTTCTATTTCAGATACAGGAAGCATGGTTATACCATCAGCATCATTAAGATGCAAGGCCTGGCGTACCAAGGCCTCAGTAACCACCCAAGGTCTCCCATGAACAATAGAAGTTAATGTTGTCACTCCATTAACTGTTGAGGAACTGACAGTGTTCCAAAACTGTTTAATGTGTGTGACTGGTATGAGTGGCGCATGAGAAAGAGCATACCTTAATGGGGATGCATTCAAATACTCCACCATCTGCGTGTATTGAGGGAACAAAGTATTATCAGCAACAAGATAAGCAATCATGTTGTGTTGAGACTTGAACCCCAAATCCAATTCTGCTGAGTTAAATCTTGGTGCCATTGATGAAAGCTGTGAATTTGAAGTATAAAAGATGAAGGTTGATAAGAGAAAAGTGTTAGACAAGAATTATAGATACCCTGTTTAAAATAGGAGCCAAATTTATAGGAGTGGATGAATGCACGTGATTGGCCCAAAAATAGGCAAAGATTTTCAAAAATCAATCATGAAAATATTGAAAAAGTTTATAAGTTATCTCATGCATTTAATGAAAGTAACAACTCCTAAAATTACGGCTTGAAAATATGTCAAAAAGTAACAACTGGGTAGGTCCCATTGTTTGTCAACGGTCAAATATAACCCATCAACGCCCAACGGCTATAATCTTGTCAACGTTCGCCTAAAGCCATGTCAGCGTCCATTTTGGTCACAACAACGCTTGGAAAAATCTTGTCAGCGTCCAAAAATAAAATTGTTTTAAAAAGTGAAAAATGACCTTAACAAGTAATTTATCCTAGAGAAGATAACCAAAAGCTGATAATTATCATAGGGCGGCAAGCACTGTCCAGTTATGCACACTTGCATAAGCAAGATAGACATAACAGTCCTCTAGTGTCCCTTGCTAACCAAAATTCTTAACAACCAAGTTACCTTATAAAATCCTTGTTACTCCCAGGTAAAACCCATATCAAAAGGATTCCCAAGCCTCCCAACAGACCACAACCAATTCTAGGCCAAAAATGTCTTGGCAGCATGCAAAGTTGATATACTATGCATGCTACAGTGCCTCATGGTTTAGTAAAACTAACCCATACTCACCTGTGGACACAATCTAGAATTGTGATGAGAGTATTCTAAGAATACCCAAGAGTCCTAAAGGTTCCTTAAACCTCCCCTCAAACTATGATACATGAGTTCTCAAAATATATATATGAACAATAAAAAATTTATGTCAAGATAGGAATATAAATATTCCAACCATCATCCATAAACAAAACATGTCCAAATAGCTCTTCAAAGATCCATAAGCAACTCTGTATCCAATGGCATAAAGCTACCATTACCTGCACATTTAGATGAAAACCACAAAACTAACATTTGTTGCTGACAGCGTCCCGACAACACTTATCAGCGTTGAAGGAACTCTTGTCAGCGTTAGACAATAATATCTCTCACAACGGCAAAATAACACTTGACAGCGTTACATTTACCTTTGTCAGTGTTAGCAAAATAAAGTGGAAAATCTAGATGTGACACCCTAGAATCGAGGTCATAAACGATACCCTAAATTACGCTAATTTTTGAAATTTTTGATAAATTTTAATTTCTATAATTATAAGTATTTTGGTTAGAGCCGATGTTCGAGGTTATAATTTTTACGGTTGACGTTTTGAGGAGGACGATGACGATTACGATCCCGAGAGATGCCCAATTTTATATAATTTTTGACGATTTATCGATAATGTAATTTTTCGAGAATTTTATTTACGGTTCGTGTTAAGTTGAGTCGTGTGAGTTTTATAGCCTTCCAAGTACATTTAAAGTATCCCAAAAATATTTTGGAGCGTTCGGGAAGATTTCCGACTCCCGTAAAATTTTCAAAATTGACAAATGAGTCAAACCCGCAAGTTTTGAGGTTGTTTTCTATTTAAGGACAAAAGAAGCCCAATATTGCACTTAGGTCCCTCCTAACTATCAAAAAGGGGCAAAGTGGACAAACACACAAACACACACAAAAATTTACAAGAAAAATCAAACACTCTCCCTCCCTTGTCTCTCTAAACTCACGGCACACCCACAACACACAAAAATCCACCAAAAATCTTTTCTACTTGATTTTTCAAAAATCTAAGGTTAGACCACGCTTAGTTTGGTCATTACCCACCTATTCATGTAATCAAATCCAACATGCATTGATAAAAATTTTTCAAGATTTTTCATATGATCCAAAATTCGTTTTTGTGGCTATTTGAGCTAATGCATGTTAATTTTGAGTGTTATGGAAGTATAAACACCATGAAAACCCACCAAAATTAATTTGGTTGTGGTGATTTGGTCACCCAAACCCCACGGCAAAGGGGGGTGTTTGGGGAGCCATGGTGGTTGTTGATCATGCATGTTATTATTGTGTTTGGTTATTTGTTTTATGATGATTTACATAGGTGTTACTACTTGCATGTGTATTTTTCTTTGATTTTGATATTGAGATTGGTTGATCAATAGGGGTAGGATGGAAGTTTGATGTTAGGATATGTTTGGGAAGTCTTAGGATGATGTTTAGTGTTGGTTAGAAGTCTTGGAATCGAGTCTAAGCATGTTTTTGGTATAGTCATTTTTAGGCAGAAACATTTGGTCTATTTTGGAAAAATGATTTTTGTTCCAAGTCTTGAAAACCAAATATAGTGATAGAGGGTTTTTCTAGCTTTAATTTGGTATAAGGTAGAGCCCGTGACTCAAAACGAGCTAAAAGTTATGACATTTTAAAGATCGGGTACCGGGAGACGAGGACTTTCACAATCCGGATTTGTGTAAAGTTTTAGTCAAATCCCGAGGGTCACAAGTATAATTTGGTGAATGATCAAGGGTCAAAACTTGGTCCCTAACCTGTACAAATGAGTCTATATGTTGACTTATGAGTCAAGAAAGTCAAAGGTATTTTTCATATAGGTCAAAGTGGTCAAAATTGGTCGAAGCGCAATTTCAGCCCGTAAAATGTAGTCGTGGAAATGAGTTGCGTAACGGGTCGTAAAAGTGAAAACTTTTGTTGGACTTAAAAACATGTTATCTACAGGTCATATAGGATTTTTGGAAATTTTATCAAATTTTATAAGCATGGTTTAATAAGGTAAATCAGCCCGTACTTTAGTCAAGTACCGGCGAGAACGTGTAAAAATGGACAACGTAGGTCATAAGAATGAATGGTATAAAATGAATGATACTTGTTGTTTTTGTTTTTGGCGTGAGTTATATTGGTCTTAAGTGACTTATATATATGTATTTTATACAGTACCGTAAGTATTTAAATGAGATTACTCATTACGCGTTATTTGTGATAGGTGTTGAATTACCCGGGCATCCGTAACATCGTCAGTGAACACTCCTCGAACTACCGACTACTTAATATCTAAGGTGTGAATTTATAGCCTCGCTTATATTATTTCAAATTGTTTTACCCGCGAGGGAAATGCATGCTAGTTTTTAAAAGGAACGTATATCATGAATGATTGTTAGACCCGAAAGTTGCCTTAGAAATTGTGTTGAGTACCAAAGTTGCAAAAGTCCCTAAATTCATGAACTATTAACTATTGTCTTGCCCTTGCGAAGGGGGAAATAGCCGCTTATGCAATTTGTAGTACTACGGGGTTAACGACCCAATGCTAGCCGAGAAGCTGTACTTATAGTAAGTTCTGCGGTAGATTATTTTGTATGAGAAATAAGGTATAATTGCAACTGATGCCTTTAGAGGGGCACTGGTTTCATCTGAATCATGCCGGTATATTTACGCGGGTGATTGAGTTAACGGATTAGTGTCATGAGCTTAAACACAATTGTCAGTATCCTGATTATAGTTTGTTTGATCGACAAGACTATAAATGATCACGAATGGTTTTTATTATATATACGTTCAAATGGATTGAAAAACCTATGAATTCCACTCAACGTTTTCGTTGACCAAATTTTTGGCATGTATTTCAGGTAACCGCTGAGCAGTAGGATGGAGCATGCATGGGATGGATGTTGTGTGATCGGCTTGGTGTCCGCTTGTTTTTCCCTCCTTTTCTACTTAAACAATTTTTATGTTTAATGTCATTGTAAAACTGAAGTTTTTGGGGTTGAGATTCATGGGGACCGAAAACGCTAAACTCTGTGCACTATTTGGGGTTGGAAAAACTGTGGACATGTATCATCTAACAATTTTAAATGTTGAATTTTTAAGTCGACGTCTTTTTAACGTCGTTTGATATCTCTTGTGTGCAATGAATACTGTGTAGCACCCATTGTTGTAGTTCCGCTGCGCATAAAAATTGTGGGGGTGTTACAGATTGGTAATCAGAGCCACGAGTTATAGAGAACTAGGTCGTTTTTGAAAATCCTAAACTATAACTTTTGGTGTTGTAAGAAAGGGTCCAAGCACACACAACTATCCTGCATGGCTCCGGTAAGATTTATTGTTGTATTTATGGCATTTGACGTATACTTTTGAGTAAAGTATATATGTGGGTAATTATTATATAAGTATGGAATTACTATATGTAGACGTTAAATTTTACGTGAAATATCCGACATCGTAATTTTCATATTAATCATGCATGAGCATCATATTATTACATTTCGGGCATATGTACCACCTTTGCATTGCATTTGCATGCATATATTTATAATTATCGTATAATTACTTATGTACCCTCCGAAATTCGCTGTTATTGCAGGAATGGCCGAGGTACCGCCCAACGATAACGGGAACGATTACGTCGTAGGTCACGAAGGGGGACCGTTTCCTCCGAACCCGCCGGACAATAATAATGGATGGATCGCTCCAGAAGACGAAATAGGGCCGGAAAACGACAATGGCGAAAGTGAGGTGGATAATTTCAGCATGAGTAGTGACGACAATGAGGATTCCGAAGAAGAGCCCGAGGAGCTATTGGATGATGGCATTCCCGAGGATGCCGTAGGCCAGACCGAACCCGATTTGTTTCAATCTCCGAATTCGCCGAAGGGTTATGAGGTACCACCGACTGGTCGCTATGAGCAGCAACCCTTTGATCGCCCGATGGACAATAGTAATGGGAGCAGTGGAGAGTCATCCAAGTCGCCATCGATTCACGAGAACATTACGAGGGTCTATTTTCCGAGACCGAGTCACTACTGGGATCCCGCAGGTCGTTTGGGGAGGATGGAAAGGTTAATGTATGAGCGGTTTGTAGTTGAGACTAGGGTGATTAAAAAGTTTGATAAGACTGAGAGGGAGCATCAAAGATTGTTGGAAAGGACTTCAAGAATTGCGTATGATGGGATGATGAACACAAGTGCCATCAACAGTTTGAAATCAATGGTTGCGAATTTGAGTGCTAGTCTTGATCGTGTGAGGGAAGATCAGATGAGGTTGTCGAGGATGCAGAGTTGGGAGCATCGTGTGAGGGATTCATTGCCCCCGGATTGGAGATTCGTGGACGATGTGGAGATGGAGGCGAATGACTTCATGGTTCAGCCGCCTACTGGAGGTGCTTGTATTTCGGTGGGAAGTCAAGGAGCGACTGAGCATGGATCCACATCAGGGACGAAAAAGGAAACAGAATGTGGGCCAGATGAGAAAGGAAAGGGAAAAGTGGATGATGTGGACGAGGACGTGAGTGATGAGGAAACCGAGGACGACGACGAGCCGCCATCCAAGAGGCCGTGTGGATCACCACATGCCTAGTTACTTGTTTTGTATTTTTCTTTGATCATTGTAATAGAACTATTTTAGACCTTTGTATGATGGTATTATGACGAGAAACTCAAGTACTTGATGTTTTGTGGTGAATGATTGTAGTGGCATTACTTGTCACGATTTTGGTTAACTATCAATACAATCTATGTTACCTTTCATGATCTGTGATATGTCTTAAATTTGATCTTTTGTGGTGTGAATTGATGAATATTAGTAACTCCGTAGTGATGTGTCGTTGTATGTATTTTATGTCTGGGAAACTTGATATGAATACTTACATTGTTTTTCTATTTTTCTTGTCTTGCAGAAAGAGATATTCGATAAAACAATGCCTCCAAAGTTGACTGCCGATCGTGTTAACAACATGATTCAGGAAGCGATAGCTAATGCGTTGGAAGCAGACCGAGCTGGGAGAAATCAGGATCCAGGAAGGAACGCGGGGAGACAACCAGCCCCGAGAGTGTGTACCTATTCAAGCTTTATGAAGTGCGGTCCTACGCAGTTCCGTGGATCGGGTGGAGCACTAGAACTTAGGCGATGGTTGGAAAAAGTTGAGAGTACGTTTGAAATCAGTGGTTGTGCAGAGGCGGATAAAGTAAAGTTTGCAGCAGCTACATTTCTGGATGATGCGTTAAGCTGGTGGAACACCCAGGTAGCTACGGTGGGATTGGCTGTGGCGAATGCGAGAACGTGGAATGCAACCAAAGCTTTGTTGACCAAGAAGTTCTGCCCAGAGGAGGAATTGGGGCAATTGGAGGACGAATTGAGGCATTTGACCTTAAGGAACAACGATATAGCTGCTTACACCAGGAGATTCAATGAGTTAAGTCTTTTGTGTCCGGACATATTTGCCAATGATGCCAAGAAAATGAAGCAGTATATTAAGGGTTTATCTAGCAACATCAAGGGTGAAACAACTTCGTCGAAACCTGGAACGTTTGACGAGGCGGTTCAAATGGCTCACGCTTTGATGGACGTTAAGCTTCAGGATAAGCAGAACTACATTGCTGAGGGTAACAAAAGGAAATGGGAAGCAGCACAAGGCAATCAATCCCAAGGCCAGAACCGAGGAGGAAACCGAAACAACCAAGGGCCGAACCGTAATCAGCAGTTTAATCAGAGAAGGAACGAAGGAATGAGGGCCGTGACAAACCCTAGAGGTGTGAAAGTGAACCCCCATTGTGGAAAGTGCAACTTGTATCATGTTGGAAACTGCCCGCAGGCATGCGGCAAGTGTGGAAAGGCAGGTCATAGGACTGCTAGTTGTCGAATGGGAGGAGTAGCCACTGGGGCTAATGCTATCAGGATGAGAGGATGTTATAGCTGTGGAGAAAGGGGGCATGTGCAAGCAAATTGCCCGAAGACAGGGAACAGACGGGGAGGAAATAATGCGGCAGCTGTGTATCAAGTGGGAACTGCTGATAAACCACAAGGTCCCAATGTGGTTACCGGTACGTTTTTGCTAGACGCTTGTTATGCTAGTATTTTACTTGATTCTGGCTCCGACAAGAGTTTTGTAGACGTTAGATTTAGTCGTAATATCGATAGAGAACCGGTATTGTTAACGACTAGTTATAATGTTGAATTAGCCGATGGAAAAATTGTTAGTACGAATTCTATACTGAAAGGGTGTACCTTGAAGTTAGGAAACTACGCTTTTAAAATCGACTTGATGCCTATAGAGCTAGGATCGTTTGACGTGATTGTGGGAATGGATTGGCTAATGGCGCATAGTGCTACAATCGTCTGTGGTGAGAGATTGGTGCAGATTCCGCTGAGGAATAGAGTTTTGACGGTAAAGGGGGACGAATGCACTTCTCGTTTGAAGGTGATTTCGTGTTTGAAGATGATGAAGTACGTAGAGAGCGGATGCGATGTGTTTTTGGCACAGGTTTCGAGCGATGGTGATGTAGAGGCGAGGATTGAAGAGGTACCAATTATTCGCGAGTATTCGGACGTTTTTCCAGACGAGTTGCCAGGTTTACCGCCTAATCGTGAGGTCGAGTTTCGAATTGATTTAGTGCCAGGAGTTGCGCCGGTTGCACGTGCACCTTATCGTTTAGCACCATCTGAGTTAAAGGAGTTAGCGGATCAATTGAAGGAGTTGATGGACAAAGGATTTATTAGGCCGAGCTCATCACCTTGGGGAGCGCCAGTGTTGTTCGTAAAGAAGAAGGATGGTTCGTTTAGAATGTGTATTGACTATAGAGAACTCAATAAGCTGACGGTTAAGAATCGGTACCCATTACCGAGGATTGATGATTTGTTCGATCAATTACAAGGGTCCAGTGTGTACTCAAAGATCGATTTAAGATCAGGGTATCATCAACTGCGTGTAAGAGAGGAGGATATTCCTGTAACTGCCTTTCGTACGCGGTATGGACACTTTGAATTTCGAGTGATGCCGTTTGGGTTGACGAACGCGCCTGCTGTATTCATGGATCTTATGAATCGCGTGTGCAAGCCGTATCTAGATAAGTTTGTTATTGTTTTCATCGACGACATACTTATTTACTCTAAGAGTAAGGAGGAGCACGAGAAGCACCTGAGAAAGATTTTGGATTTGTTAAGGAAGGAGAAGCTGTATGCAAAATTCTCTAAGTGTGAGTTTTGGTTGGAATCAGTGCAGTTTCTAGGTCATGTGATTGATAGTGAGGGAGTTCGTGTAGATCCTGCTAAGATCGTAGCAATCAGGGAATGGTCAGCACCGACGACGCCGACTGAAGTTCGACAATTTTTGGGTTTAGCTGGGTACTATAGAAGGTTTATTGAAGGATTTTCGTTGATTGCGAAACCATTGACGAGGCTTACCGAGAAGAATAGGGTGTATGAATGGGGAAATGAGGAAGAGCTTGCTTTCGAAACGCTCAAGGATAAGTTATGTTCCGCGCCGATTTTATCATTGCCTGAAGGAACCGAAGATTTCGTAGTGTATTGTGATGCGTCTCGTAAGGGTTACGGAGCAGTGTTAATGCAACGTGAGAAGGTGATAGCTTACGCGTCGAGGCAATTAAGGAAGAACGAGGAGAACTACACGACGCACGATTTGGAATTAGGAGCGGTAGTTTTTGCGTTGAAGCTGTGGAGACACTATCTGTATGGGACAAAGTGTGTTGTATTCACTGATCACAAGAGTTTGCAGCACATTTTAGATCAAAAGGAGTTGAATATGCGACAAAGACGATGGGTTGAACTATTGAGTGATTACGACTGTGAAATTCGCTATCACCCTGGGAAGGCGAATGTTGTAGCGGATGCATTGAGTAGGAAGGAGCGGGAGAAACCTTTGAGGGTTAGAGCTTTAGTGATGAGTGAGAGCGTTGACTTAACCGAAACCATACTGAAGGCTCAGGAGAGAGGATTAATGAAAGGGAATGTTGAAGCCGAAAACTTGGGACGAATGTTGAAACCTCTTTTCGTGATTAGGTCTGACGGACTAAGATATTTTGAGAATCGGATTTGGTTACCATTGTGTCCATCTGAGGAAGGAAAGCCTGGAGTTCGAGAATTGATTATGAATGAGTCGCATAAGTCGAAGTATTCGATACATCCTGGATCGGATAAGATGTACCACGACCTGAAGAAAGTCTATTGGTGGCCGAATATGAAGGCAGATATTGCTCGTTACGTTAGTAAGTGTTTGACTTGCGCGAAGGTTCAGGCAGAACATAAGAAACCATCTGGATTGTTGGTACAACCGGAGATCCCAGAATGGAAATGGGAGAAAATCGCAATGGATTTTGTGACGGGTTTACCTAGGACTCCTAGTGGAAGCGATATGATATGGGTAATTGTGGACAGGTTGACGAAATCTGCTCATTTCTTACCTATGAAGAAGACGGACAGCATGGAAAGACTCGCCAGCGTGTACGTGAAAGAGATCGTCTGTAGACATGGAGTGCCGTTATCGATCATTTCGGATCGCGACAGTAGATTTACGTCGGAATTTTGGAGATCGCTTCAACGTGCGATGGGCACTGAACTGAGTTTAAGCACGGCTTATCACCCGGAAACTGACGGCCAGAGTGAACGAACGATTCAAACGATGGAGGACATGCTCCGAGCATGCGTGATTGATTTTGGAGGAAGTTGGGAACGCCACTTGCCTCTAGTGGAATTTTCGTACAATAATAGTTATCATGCGAGTATCAAAGCAGCACCGTTCGAAGCATTGTATGGAAGGAAGTGTAGATCGCCTGTGTGTTGGAGTGAAGTAGGGGAAAGTCAATTGACTGGACCCGAAATGGTATTAGAAACGACAGAGAAGATCGTGCAGATCAAGAACCGACTACTTGCTGCGAGAAGCCGACAGAAAAGTTATGCTGATAACCGAAGGAAACCGTTGGAGTTTGAAGTTGGAGATATGGTTATGCTCAAGGTATCGCCATGGAAGGGTGTAATTCGTTTTGGAAAGAAAGGAAAGTTGAGTCCGAGGTATATTGGACCGTTTAAGATCGTTGAACGAATTGGACCAGTAGCGTACAAGTTAGAATTGCCGACCGAGCTTAGTGCTATTCATGACACGTTCCACGTATCGAACCTGAAGAAGAGTTTGGCGGACAAGGAATTGGTAATTCCTTTGGACGAGATTCGACTAGACGACAAAATGCACTTTGTGGAAGAACCTGTGGAAATCATGGACCGGGAGGTCAAGCGGTTGAAGCATAGTAGGATTCCTATTGTGAAGGTCCGATGGAATTCTAAGCGTGGACCGGAATACACCTGGGAACGTGAGGACTTTTTCAAGGAAAGGTATCCTCATTTGTTCCAGTAAGACGAAATGTGAGCCCAAGTAGAGGCGAGCGCCGGGACGTCGCTCTCTTTAAGGAGGGGTGGATGTGACACCCTAGAATCGAGGTCATAAACGATACCCTAAATTACGCTAATTTTTGAAATTTTTGATAAATTTTAATTTCTATAATTATAAGTATTTTGGTTAGAGCCGATGTTCGAGGTTATAATTTTTACGGTTGACGTTTTGAGGAGGACGATGACGATTACGATCCCGAGAGATGCCCAATTTTATATAATTTTTGACGATTTATCGATAATGTAATTTTTCGAGAATTTTATTTACGGTTCGTGTTAAGTTGAGTCGTGTGAGTTTTATAGCCTTCCAAGTACATTTAAAGTATCCCAAAAATATTTTGGAGCGTTCGGGAAGATTTCCGACTCCCGTAAAATTTTCAAAATTGACAAATGAGTCAAACCCGCAAGTTTTGAGGTTGTTTTCTATTTAAGGACAAAAGAAGCCCAATATTGCACTTAGGTCCCTCCTAACTATCAAAAAGGGGCAAAGTGGACAAACACACAAACACACACAAAAATTTACAAGAAAAATCAAACACTCTCCCTCCCTTGTCTCTCTAAACTCACGGCACACCCACAACACACAAAAATCCACCAAAAATCTTTTCTACTTGATTTTTCAAAAATCTAAGGTTAGACCACGCTTAGTTTGGTCATTACCCACCTATTCATGTAATCAAATCCAACATGCATTGATAAAAATTTTTCAAGATTTTTCATATGATCCAAAATTCGTTTTTGTGGCTATTTGAGCTAATGCATGTTAATTTTGAGTGTTATGGAAGTATAAACACCATGAAAACCCACCAAAATTAATTTGGTTGTGGTGATTTGGTCACCCAAACCCCACGGCAAAGGGGGGTGTTTGGGGAGCCATGGTGGTTGTTGATCATGCATGTTATTATTGTGTTTGGTTATTTGTTTTATGATGATTTACATAGGTGTTACTACTTGCATGTGTATTTTTCTTTGATTTTGATATTGAGATTGGTTGATCAATAGGGGTAGGATGGAAGTTTGATGTTAGGATATGTTTGGGAAGTCTTAGGATGATGTTTAGTGTTGGTTAGAAGTCTTGGAATCGAGTCTAAGCATGTTTTTGGTATAGTCATTTTTAGGCAGAAACATTTGGTCTATTTTGGAAAAATGATTTTTGTTCCAAGTCTTGAAAACCAAATATAGTGATAGAGGGTTTTTCTAGCTTTAATTTGGTATAAGGTAGAGCCCGTGACTCAAAACGAGCTAAAAGTTATGACATTTTAAAGATCGGGTACCGGGAGACGAGGACTTTCACAATCCGGATTTGTGTAAAGTTTTAGTCAAATCCCGAGGGTCACAAGTATAATTTGGTGAATGATCAAGGGTCAAAACTTGGTCCCTAACCTGTACAAATGAGTCTATATGTTGACTTATGAGTCAAGAAAGTCAAAGGTATTTTTCATATAGGTCAAAGTGGTCAAAATTGGTCGAAGCGCAATTTCAGCCCGTAAAATGTAGTCGTGGAAATGAGTTGCGTAACGGGTCGTAAAAGTGAAAACTTTTGTTGGACTTAAAAACATGTTATCTACAGGTCATATAGGATTTTTGGAAATTTTATCAAATTTTATAAGCATGGTTTAATAAGGTAAATCAGCCCGTACTTTAGTCAAGTACCGGCGAGAACGTGTAAAAATGGACAACGTAGGTCATAAGAATGAATGGTATAAAATGAATGATACTTGTTGTTTTTGTTTTTGGCGTGAGTTATATTGGTCTTAAGTGACTTATATATATGTATTTTATACAGTACCGTAAGTATTTAAATGAGATTACTCATTACGCGTTATTTGTGATAGGTGTTGAATTACCCGGGCATCCGTAACATCGTCAGTGAACACTCCTCGAACTACCGACTACTTAATATCTAAGGTGTGAATTTATAGCCTCGCTTATATTATTTCAAATTGTTTTACCCGCGAGGGAAATGCATGCTAGTTTTTAAAAGGAACGTATATCATGAATGATTGTTAGACCCGAAAGTTGCCTTAGAAATTGTGTTGAGTACCAAAGTTGCAAAAGTCCCTAAATTCATGAACTATTAACTATTGTCTTGCCCTTGCGAAGGGGGAAATAGCCGCTTATGCAATTTGTAGTACTACGGGGTTAACGACCCAATGCTAGCCGAGAAGCTGTACTTATAGTAAGTTCTGCGGTAGATTATTTTGTATGAGAAATAAGGTATAATTGCAACTGATGCCTTTAGAGGGGCACTGGTTTCATCTGAATCATGCCGGTATATTTACGCGGGTGATTGAGTTAACGGATTAGTGTCATGAGCTTAAACACAATTGTCAGTATCCTGATTATAGTTTGTTTGATCGACAAGACTATAAATGATCACGAATGGTTTTTATTATATATACGTTCAAATGGATTGAAAAACCTATGAATTCCACTCAACGTTTTCATTGACCAAATTTTTGGCATGTATTTCAGGTAACCGCTGAGCAGTAGGATGGAGCATGCATGGGATGGATGTTGTGTGATCGGCTTGGTGTCCGCTTGTTTTTCCCTCCTTTTCTACTTAAACAATTTTTATGTTTAATGTCATTGTAAAACTGAAGTTTTTGGGGTTGAGATTCATGGGGACCGAAAACGCTAAACTCTGTGCACTATTTGGGGTTGGAAAAACTGTGGACATGTATCATCTAACAATTTTAAATGTTGAATTTTTAAGTCGACGTCTTTTTAACGTCGTTTGATATCTCTTGTGTGCAATGAATACTGTGTAGCACCCATTGTTGTAGTTCCGCTGCGCATAAAAATTGTGGGGGTGTTACACTAAATCATCACACAGACCAATAACAATGCATTATCCTGTACATACTTTTACAAAAAGATTCCAAAACACATATTAAGTGAGATTAACCATTCCAATATTTGTTACCAAATATTGAAATCTTCCAGCATCAAAAGGTTTAGTTAATAAATCAGCCACATTATCTTCTGTGTCTACCCTATCTGGTTGTATTAAACCTTTCTCAAAGCAATCTCTTATAAAATGATGTCTGATTTCTATGTGTTTGGTTTTAGAATGATGTACAGGATTTTTAATAATGCATAAAGTACTGTTATTGTCTACAAAAATCTTGGTATGCATAAAATTATACCCATAATCCAACAGCTGGTTCTGAATCCATAAGACTTGTCCACAACAAGCAGCTGCTGCAACATATTCTGCTTCAGTTGTAGAGTTTGCCACCACTGTTTGTTTCTTGCATTGCCAAGATATTAATCTGCTCCCAAGAAATTGACATCCACCAGTTGTGGATTTCCTATCAAACTTGTCACCACCATAATCACTGTCTGAATATGCAATAAGATCCAATGGAGAATCTTTTGGGTACCATAATCCAAGATCTGGATAACACCTTAGGTACCTAAAAATTCTCTTCACAGCAAAAAGGTGACATTCTTTGGGAGTCACTTGATGGCGTGCACATGCACACACAGCAAACATAATGTCAGGTCTTGAGGCTGTAAGATACATCAATGATCCAATCATTGATCTATAGTGCCTAACATCCACATCCTTTCCAGCTCCAATTTTTCCCCAAGGGTGTTGTCTATCCATAGGAGTGGAAGCCTCCTTTTCATGTGGAGAAAAACCATATTTCTTCAAGATTTCAGCTACATACTTGTCTTGGGAGATGAAGATACCATCTTCTTTCTGCTGAACTTGTAAACCTAGAAAGAAGTTCATCTCACCCATTGCACTCATCTTGAATTTATCTGTCATGAGCTTGGAAAATTCCTCACTCATTTTTGGATCAGTAGACCCAAAAATGATGTCATCAACATAGACCTGCACAAGTAACACATGTTTTCCTTTCTTCTTTGTAAACAGTGTCTGATCTATGGTGCCCCTCTTGAAACCATTTTCCACCAAGTAGGTGGACAATGTACCATACCATGCTCTAGGGGCTTGATGAAGTCCATACATTGCTTTCTTCACTCTATAGACCTTGTCTGGATTTTCAGGATCTTCAAAACCAGGAGGTTGCATGACATATACTTCCTCAACAATTGTCCCATAGAGTAAAGCACTCTTCACATCCATTTGATAAACAGTGAAGTTCATACAAGAGGCATAAGCTAGAAAAATTCTTATAGCTTCAATTCTTGCAACTGGTGCAAAAACTTCTTCATAATCAATTCCTTCCTCTTGTGTATAACCCTGAGCTACCAAACGTGCCTTGTTTCTGACCACAATACCTCTTTCATCTTTCTTGTTCCTTAGAACCCATCTTGTCCCAATTGGTCTCACATATCTAGGACAATCAACCAGCTCCCAAACATCCTGTATAGCAAATTGGTGAAGCTCATCCTGCATTGCTTCCACCCAACTTGGTTCTTTGAGAGCATCAAAAATCTTCTTGGGTTCTTCCTGTGACAGAAAACAGGCAAACAAACATGCTTGTACAAGAGGGGTATCAACCTTCTTGTGTATATTGGCAATAAATCCACCAAGACCTTGATGGGATCTTCTTGTCTGAACTGGAGCCATAACATCACCAATGATCTGAGATGTGGGGTGATCCTTTGCTATAGAAGTGAGAACTCCTCCTTCAAAAAGTCTGGTGTCCTCAATTTCACGCTCCATGTTGCCAATATCTTCTTCAGATTCTTCTTGATCAACAGAAATCTCTTCATGGACATTAGAAGGTCCACCCTGTTCAAAATGAGAAGAGAAAAGATGTGCAAAGGTGTCATCAAACTCTGAACCTTGCTTGTCAGCGTTTGGGCTAACAACGCTTGAACTGTTGTTGTCAGCGTTGGAGCCATCAGCGTCTGAATTGGTCGTGTCAGCGCTTGATTTCCCTTTGTCAGCGCCTGAAGAATCATGCTTGTTTGTATTTGGTGGTATTTGAACACCACCATTATCTTTCCTTGCAGCAGTAGCAGCAACATAATACTCATCTGTCCATATAGGAAGTGTAACAAATTCTTGTGTGGGAGATGATTTAACTGCTGGTGGTCCATCCTCCTTAGCAACCTGTATACCTGAAACATTACCAATTCTCTTTTCCAAAACACTTGAAGTTACCTTCACAATGTCTGGATCAGTAACAGGCATATAATTTAAAGCTCTAGACAAAGGTTCTAAGTCAAACAACCAATTTGGACCACTCTCAGGATCACTAGGTTTACTCTCTAAAAACCTAACATGTACTTTTTCAAGTATACGTTTTTCCTTTTTAATGTAAACCCTATATCCTTTACTCTGCACTGAATAACCCATGAAGTAGCCTTCATCACCTTTTGAATCAAATTTACCTAGGGCCTCACTAGTTTCTAAAACAACTACATGACAACCAAATGGCTTGAGAAAGCCAATATTAGGCTTCCTTCCCCAAAGTAATTCATAAGGTGTCTTATTATGTATCTTGTTGACCAATGCCCTATTTTGAACATAACAGGCTGTGTTAACAGCTTCAGCCCAAAAGGCTATAGGAAAGTGGGCATCAACCAACATGGTTCTGGCTGCTTCAATAAGGGTCCTATTTTTCCTTTCAGCAACCCCATTTTGATGTGGATTTCTAGCTATGCTAAACTGCCTAGTAATCCCTTTCTTGGCACAAAAATCATCCAACAACTGATTTCTAAACTCACCCCCATTGTCACTTCTAATAATTTTGACCTCATTACCATTCTTCTTTTCAATTTGGGTAATGAAATTAATCAGACTTAGGGCAGTTTCACTTTTCTTGGCTAAAAAGAAAGTCCATGTAAACCTGGAATAATCATCAGTGATAACAAAACAATATGATTTACCCTTCAAACTTTCTATATTAGTTGGACCAAAGAGGTCCATATGCAATAAGTGAAGTGGTTTAGAACTAGAGTGCACCTGTTTAGACCTGAATGAGACCTTGTGCTGCTTGCCCTTAAGACATGCAACATAAGAGTGGTCATTGTGGAAAGCCTTTTCAGGCAAACCATCAACTAAACCAAGCCTCACAAGTCTATTAATATTCTTAAAGTTTATGTGCCCTAGTCTCCTGTGCCAAAGATTACTTTCATCTACTGAGGCTTTAGCATACAGACATGACATCTTATTATTTACCTTAATTCCATTAAGATTCACATTATATATGTCTTTATGCCTTGGTGTTCTAAAATCTATGTATTTCTCCTCAGGGAGCTTATAATCTTTGCTTAACACCAAGCACTCAGTATCTGTGAAAAGAACCTTATTTTTGTTATCACACACTTGTGATACACTAAACAAATTATAATCCAGTTCTTTTACCAAGAAGACATTCTCAAACCGTAGATTGTTGGTGACAAGGGTTCCTTTTCCAGTGATGGTGCCATAGCCCCCTCCAAAGTATACCTTATCACCATCTTGAATAGGAGAGAAATTGGTCAGATAGTCTTCTTTTCCTGTCATGTGCCTTGAGCATCCACTATCCCAGTATCCATAATCATTGATCTTCTTCTGAATGCCCTGCACATAAAGAAAACACATTAGTTTTCTTTGGGAACCCAAGCCTTGGAAGACTTGGATTCATTTGGTTGTTCAACAAGAACAGACTTGGTTCTCATAACAACCCTATTTTCATCCCTGTTTGAATGAAATTCCCAGTTAACCCCAATTGGTGTTGACAATGCCTTTGAAATATAATGAAACCTGTTGCATGTCATAGAAATACCAGTAGAATTAGGGTTCTGGTCTTGTTTTGGTCTCCATGTTAAGCTAGTAGAAGTTTTAGACCTATTTCCTTGTGGTTGCAAATACCTAGGTTTAGCAGTGTTTCTATCAGCGCTGAAATTTCTCTTGTCAGCGCCCCGATTACTCTTATCAGCGTTGAACCTAGGGTTTGCTACAGGAACCCATTGCCTATTTGACCAAGTGTTTGACTTTTGAAAAGGTCTTAGGCCTTGTGTGTTAGACCCTCTAGAAAAGAATGGGGCTGGTCTAACAACTTGTGAACTTTTGTTCACAAAGGTATTGGGTCTAACAGTGTTTGACCTATGTTGACTTTTGTCAGCGCTGAAATGGTTCCTATCAGCGTTGACATTGGAAGCGTTGACACATTTGTAGGCCAAATGTGAGAAGCTACCACATGTGTAACAAGCTTTTCTAGACATAGTCTTAGGTCTAGAAGCAAAGAAGCCTGTTCCAGGGTTACTAACTTGGCTTTTTGGTGACCTAGTATTTCTATACATCTCAGCATACTTAACACTAGGTTTTCTAACAGTTTGTGGGCCAAGGTCAACAGCTTTGCCAGTGGTAGGGTGTGTGATCTTAATGGGTTTACGATCAATGGACTCATCAATTGGTATCATGTTTGATGTGGGCTCATTTGGACTATCACACAACAACCCTCCCTTAACAAACAAGGTGTGGTTAGCTTTCTTCCACTCATCTAGGTCAGTCAGCTTTTGCTTGTATTCCTCAACTGGGGAAGTCACTCTAGGTGGAGGAATGAATTCCTCCTCTTGGCATTCTGGCAAGCCAGTCCAAGATAAATCCTTTGATTGGACACCATAGAAATCCCCAGCTGGTGGTGGAACAACAGTATAATTATTCATCCCAATCCCACTCATATCCTTAGAGTCTCTTTGTTTACTAACACACTCTCCTAGGGATTGTGTGGCCTTATCAAATCTCTGGATTTTAAGACTCACATTATCTTTATTTTTGTTAGCCTCCTCTAACTGAGCTATCAAATCAAGATTAACCCTATTTACTATATCTTGCACATCTTTACTCTGATGTAACTCATGTTTTAAGATATTTATTTGATCCTTTAAATCAAACTCCATTTTCTTATACTCAGCTACTGTCTTTTCTGTTTGGGTAAGAGCAATTTGATAATTAGATACTTTGCATCTTTCAGTACTTGCCTCATCTAATAATTTAACTATCTCTTGTTTTAATTTTTCAGTATTTAAACGACAACCCTTAGAACAGAAAGCATCATCATATACCTCATTATCTGATGAAGAGGAGGAGTGTGCCATGAGAGCATATTCAACATGCTCTTCTTTAACTTCAGCAACCAAAGCTCTGTCCTCTTCTTCATTCTTAGCCATCCAGCTCCAATCCCATTCTCCAACACCATCAATTTGTTGAACAGCAACCATGGCCTTGGGATCTGGGCTCTTAATCATTTGGCTTGAAGGCTTCCCAGCATCAGATCTTCTTGGGGATCTACATTCCCTCATAAAGTGCCCCATCCTATGACAGTTGTAGCACTAAACCTTGGACTTGTCAAATCCAGCAACATCCTTAGCATTAAAGGTCATCTTCTTCTTGAACCTTTTATTGAACCTGTTTGCTCTTAAACTCACAAGAGCCATAGTCCACTTGATGTCCATCTCTTCCAATTGTTCATCACTTATCTGCTCAAGATCTTCATATGTAATCCTTGAATCACTGGGCAAAGAAGAAATGAATGCACACACAGTATCTAGGTCAAAACCAGCAGGTTTAATTCTATCAGCGCCATGATTGTGTGTGTCAGCGCTTGAGTACAAAGCGTTGACAGGATATGATCCAGCGCTGACAGACTGACATCCAGCGCTGACACCTTGAGACCCAGGGGCTGAATGTCCATAGAAGTTCATGGAATCAAATTGGCCTTCACTTTGTGAAAAGAAGGCCATGTTGCTACTGGAAGATTTGTTATCACTCTCCAATTGCCATTCATTCTCCAACAGTCTTAACTTGTTGAAGATGTCATCAAACCTGGAAGTCTTGTGGGTATTATTGACAAGAATAGATCTTGTCTCAATCTTCCATACATCACCAAGGCTTTTGAGAAAAGTAGCATTCAATTCAGGGTCATCAATCTGTTTTCCCATGAAGGAAAGTTGACTTGTGATGTCAAGAAGTCTACTTCTCACACTGCTGAGATTTTCATTGGGTTGAGCTTTAAAGACAGCATACTCATGCAAGAGTTGCTTCTTCTTTTCTTCTTTTGTGTCAGCATTGCCACCATGTGCTACTTCAAGAGCTTCCCAAAGCTCTTTTGCAGACTCAAAGCGTTTGTACTTGTGCTGATTCTCATGACCTAGGGCATGTTTCAAGATGTTCAAGATTTTCATGTCCACCCTCTTCTTGGCTATGTCTTCAACAGCTACAGCTCTCCCATCTTCAGGCTTTTCCACCTTATCAGATTCAGGACAATTAGGAACAGCTGTCCTTGTGGCAATTGCAGCAGTAATCTTTGCTGCTTTATCGAATGTGTTCCCATATTCGATAATCTCCCAAAGAGTGTAGTCATGAATAGTTATATATTGCTCAAAATTGGACTTCCAAAGCTCAAAGTTCCTGGCATCAAACATGGGAATTTTGATACTGGGGTTTGAGAAGTTGTTTTGTAGCAAAGAAGGAGGTTGATTTGTGCCAGACATGATGTTTTTAGGGTTTTGAGAATTTTAGGGTTTTTAGGGTTTTTGGTGTTTTAGGGTTCTTGCGTTACTTAAAGATCAAAAGTTTCTCAACAAGCTCTGATACCACTTGTTGATCCCAAACTTAGATCGATTAAGCTTTGTGTATACGAGATTAAATCAAGTACTACACGTAGAGAAACCTTTGCTTATGAATAAAGTAACAAAGTGTTATGCGGAATTAACACTTGATCTAGAACACAATGATGTTAAACAAACTTTCACTTGTATTAGAATAATCGTACTTGGTTACAATGAAAGGGTTTAACAATCGAAAACTTATGAAAAACTAATATATAACTTTAACCTAAAAGATCTTCTTTTATAGAACAAGAAGTCTTGTACAATAAGCTACAAATCAACTATTCTAGGTAAAGATAAACATAGAAAATACATTGTCGTCTCTATCCTTACTAGAAGTAATCTAGAATATAATAAACGTGTAGCTCACATCTTCCATCAGTGCTTGTCTTCAATCTGTCAACGCTTGACTTTAACTTGTCAACGCTTATGCTGTCAGCGCTCACTTTGCTCTTGTCAACGCTTAAGTTGTTCTTGTCAGCGTTCAAATGTTCTGGCCTAAATTTATTCCCAACATGGGACAAGTGTATACTTATTTCATCCCTTATTATTTTATGGTCACTCCTCGATTCTAGTTTCCTCGATTTACTTGCCCTCGGGTCGTTTTACGAAAAACTTTTTTATAAATTATGAATCTACGGCACAAAACGATTCTAATAAAAATTGTCTCGTCAAAAACGAAGTTCAAAAACGTAAATATTTAAACTTAGGGTTTCTGGTTTAATCGTAAAAGATGCTAAATTATGCATGTAAGTCCTAATTTCTTTTCGTAAATTTGTGAATTTATGAACCAACACAAACTAAAATTCCAAAATAATATTCGAGAATAAATTTATTATCTGAAATGTCGGACTGTTACAAAACGGAGTATGTAAACGTAAACACGTAACGTAGACTTCTCCGGTTTAGACGTAGTCGATGCTACTTTAAGACGTAAACCCCAATTTCTTCCCAAAGGTGAGTGAGTTCATAAATTAACAATAAAATAATGATTTTAAATAATACTTGAGAATAAAATAACGACCTCAAATTGACGGATTTTCACATCATAGGTGGGATTGATCTTAGCTTCCTCTGCAATCTGAACACCTATAAAATAAAGTTCGTATTGGGTTTTTCTATCTTCTTAGGCCTTGCCCTAATACTTCATCAAGTACGAAGCTATCAACGACTATGTCCCAGTCCACATGTCTGCAATATGGGTATGAATTGAATATCTCAACAAGCATATACTTCCTATTTAGTTTTTTAGTCATTTTTTTAAGGCCAGCCAGATTAGTCAACTTAGTGTACTGATGATTAAGGTTGTAGATTGATGTTTTATACCGCATCTAACAATTAAACCCATTCTGGATCAGCACTAATCAAACAAGAACATGGCACTTAGTCTTTAAGAAGAATCCAATCAGAAAAACAGTGAACCTACATACACAATTAGCCATCCAATAATATTCTATGTTTCTACACATCCTCTTCTATACAAACTTCATCTGCAAAATATATGAAAGAGGTGAATCTTTAGTCTACACAACTAAATATACTGAGTTATGCATCTTCTGCTGATCATCTTCATGGCTCTAACAAGTCTGGTGGGCTTGATTCAAGAGTGTAAACAATAAATCCACTGGTAAGTTCTGATTATTACCGTGCTAATAATTCTTATGGAAGTTCAGATTATGGAGCAGCTTCTGGTGGTAATGGTAACAACACAATTTATAGGACTTCAGATTATGGAGTGTCTACTGGTGCTTATGGTAAAAATGTTTCTTATGGGACTTTAGATTATGCTACGCATGCTGGTGGTTATGGGAAAACTCACTATGGTGCAACTTCTGAAAGTTTTAACTACACCGCACCTCCCTCTACAGCTTCTGATTGTAGGTAACTGGTAGTTTAACTGAGAGTATTGGGATGGGAACCTACCTTGGTTGGGGAATGGACACTATCTACATGGGTGAACATCTTTGGCATATATTTTTAAACCTAAGGATACACACGAACACAAATTTGATTTATTTATGTCCGCTTGGGACATCGTTTATACTGGTATTCCATTTTATCGTTAGTATTCTACTTTATTAAGACTTTTATTTTAAAAAATTTATATCGCTTTTTGTAGTTCAGAAGGGGAAATGTTCAGGTTTGCATGAAATCCTACAACTTTTTTT
>JANFOE010001140.1:600000-846230 GCA_025667525.1 Glebionis coronaria
TCATTAGATTAATTTTTAGAATTATTTTAAGTTTTATTAGTTTTTAATCATTTTTTAATAGTTTTTATTAATTTTAAAATTTTCAAAAATAGTTTTAAATTTAGTTAAGTCATTTTAGAGGTTTACAAGTTAAAAAATCTCATTTTGGGCTTTTTGTTAATTAAATTGATTTTTTTGGCTTTAATTAGCATTAAAAATTAATATTTAATTAAACAAAAGGTTTGAGTGATTTTCGACTTTTTGTAAACTCTAATCACATTTTTAGGATTTATTTCAATTTTCTAGGAATTTTTAGGGTAATTTTTAAATTTAGTCACTTTTTACAGTTTACGTGCACGACTTCGTCTTAGTGTAGTTCATAACCGTAACCGTCATTCTTTTCTACTTTCTTTTCTCTTTTTCTTTTCTCATAAATCATAATCACAATCATTAATCATTTCTTTACACAACACACAAACCTCCTTGAGAACGATCCCCACTTTGGGTCATTTACTTGTGGTTTTCCTAAATCACTTGTTAATACTTGCCCTAATTACGTTCTTTTTCCTAAAAGACGTATTACTACCACTGTCGAAATACTAAACTACATACTCCATGTATGTGTTACGAATTTTTGAAGGACACTTACCATTGGTAAAATTTCTCGTATAGTAATAGTTATCATGTTAGAATTAGAGAAATACTAATTGAAGCACTCTATGGAAATAAGTGTCATTCACGTATCTGCTAGGCTAAAGTTGGAAATTTTGAACTTACAAAACGCAAAATAGTTCATGAAACTATTAAGAAGGTCATTTAAACCCGATGAAAATTGCGCGATGCAAGGTGAAGTTACGACAAATTACAATATAAATCATTATGAAATAAATATCACGTCGTATTATTATGTTTACCTTGAAAATGTGTTATTCGATTCGAAAAGCAAAAGAAAAAGTACATTGGACCATTCAAATATTTTTGGATTGGCAATGACATATTACCATGAGTTTAATGAAGAACTCAGTAATATTCATGATACTTTCCGCATTACAAATTTGAAGAAATGTTTATCCGATGAATCTCTTAACGAAAGAGTTTTCGCTCAACAATAAACTAAATTAAGTGGTATAATATTGTATTTATAATTGTTGAATATGTTTGGAAACGCGAGGATTTTACTCGTCTCTGTTTTATGACATCGCTCTTTATCTGAGTCTCAGGACGAGATTTCTTCAAGGGGTGGAGACTGTGACAATCCTCAAATTTTACATATGTTCTATGTACTATTATTTGAATGAATATGAAAATTTTACTAGAAATTTTGCCTATATGCCTTACCCGGTTAGATGAATTGGTTCTCACAACCTAAACTGCCATTTCAACATATTCCTATATGTTGCAAACACAATGTATATGTATCAAGTCTAAGTTCTAAAAGTAATCTAATAAGAATATTATGAATAAGAACATCTCAAATATAACTATGATGCCCTGAATTCCCTTAGAAATCCCAAAATCCCTATAAATGAGTTGTAAACTCAATATTTGTGAAGTATGAATGTACAAAATCTATGAATAAGTAATCAAAGATTATGAACAAGTTATAAACTTCAGTTTAGAATTATAATTTCATCTTAGAACACTAAGTACAAACCATTTAAAGCTAAGTACAGGAATTAAGACCTAGTAACCAAGATTATCACCTAGAATCCATTTCACAATGAATTAGAGCCTAATATTTTGCAACGAATTATAAAAGTCAGCTAAGTATCGTACTAAGGCTATAATTTCACTTCAAGTTAATGTACAATCATCAATGCACAAAGTACAAGTTTTTAAAACATGGAATTCTAATTAAGCCTATTACCACCTAGGATATAATTAACCTATATAACTTATTAAACTAGGTATATAGACTCCTTAGAAACCTTAAACACAATATATAAGACCTATAATAAGCCAAGACAATTATGTAAACACAAATAACCCAAGGTATAAGTCATTTAGGCATAATGACCTAAAAACGCATATATTACCCATTTCACTTAGAGTCAATGCATAGTCTTTTAGGACAAGTCTACAAACTTAAATAGAATTAAAATTAATTTATAATATCATCTTAAGATAAGGTAAAAGTACCCTAATGCACAAGGTACAACATTTCAATGCATGAGTTATAAATTAGTTCAAAATAGGTATTTTCACACTTTAGACATTCTAACTTGGAATAACTTAGTAAAGAAAGTGTAGAGCCTTCATAAAAACACTATGGACAATGTAGGATGTATAAATTGAATTTACATCAGTAGCTAAATCAAGAATAATGACTTTAACAAGGATTGAACCCTAGATCACTAGAAACACTAATCTGGCTAGGTTTTCTTCCCAATGTCACTTTAGACCATTGTTAAACTTCAATCCAAGGACCAAAACTTTCTAATTACAATGTGTAAACCATAAATATACCTTAATCCATCACTAACCACATTCCTAAACCCTTAATTACAAGAATTACAAAGTTACAAAGTTACAAGCCCTAGATTTACATCCGGCTAGGTTTTTCCCTCTAAAATTGCATTTAAAATATTTCCCTCTCAAGTTCAAACTTAGGTTCAGAACTAATAGATGTTTTGAGATATTTTTAAGTAGGTGGATAAGCTACTTGAAGGCTACACATGTAACACCTCACTTTGATAAGCAGACTATTACATGATAATTATGGCGTGTCATCAAAGCATGCAAGGTAAATGTCTTAAAAACATAAATGACCATAAAGGAAAACCGGAATCAAACATCAGTTCGCAAACATAAGATTACACATGCATAAATTAAATAATGTAGAAAAGGACTAAACAATGTCCAAGCGATCATAAGTATATGAAATGCAAAAGGAAAAGAAGTCTAAGGTAGCTTCCATCCTATGCACGTACTCTCAGTTGCTCAAGTTCGTCCCTGTGTACCTGCCGTATGGGACATGAAAAGAAAATACGACTGCGCAATACGCTCAGTGAACAGATATAATGACATGATACGAATAACTAAAACATAAGTAAAGTATGATATGCAGCGGAATATGTGTAAGTCCTGGAAAACCTAGAACATGTTTTATAAAATGGTTTATATCTGAAAAGTCTTATGTTTAAACATTAAAATGTAATTTAAATGCCAAAGAGCTCATATAGGTCATGAAGGTATCACGTTCATGAATACATAGCGGGGTGACCTCGTCATGCAGTGGAGGGGTGACCTCTAATTATATTTGTCTGGGTAGAGGGATCAGCTCCAATATGACAGATGTAGAGCACACACCACAGTCACCTTGTAAATCTGTAAAACATGTACTAGGATGCACCTATACGCCCCACATGATAATATGAATAATGGCCAAATAACTGAAAGGGACGCCGAGAGAAACCACTCTCGTCACGGAAGAGTCATAACACCGGTGCCTATGGTACCTCCATAACTAGGTGGACATGGTCATGCATGTATATAGCTCAAGCAATTTAAAATGATAGCATGGTAATTACTGAAAAGTTTTATGACATGTAAACTACTGGGGAAAATAGATGGCAGCAAACGAGGAATCCTAATCATGCATAGAAAGAGAATTTCCTTACTGAAGGACGGAATATCCGTACCTTATGTCCGGTAATGAATGAAGATGAAAGGCAGATTGTAACTATTCCGACTTCACGAGTGCTACATAATAAAGGACGTGAATGAGTTGTATGTTCATGTATAACTTACTGATTCTTAGTTTACTTTACTTGTTCTTGACTTATTTTACTATTCATGTTTTATCATGTATTTCTTAATGTTTCATGTGTTCTTGATCAACGTATATCATGTTTCATGTGTTACTATACTTGATATTTCCATAATGAGTAACTTTCTAAAAATAGCAGGTTTCTATACATAGTAACTTTCCAAAAAAGCAGGTTTCCATATATATCATTTTTCCAAAAATAGTAAGTTTCCATAAATAGTAAGTTTCCAAAAATAGAAAGTTTTCATAATTAGTAAGTTTCCATAAATAGTAATAAACTTGTTTAATACGCATATGATATAAGCTAAAGCTTAATGAACATATTTTATAAGTCATGATTAATTAAATGTCAAATAGTAAAGTTTATTTAATAAATAATATAACATGTCATAATCTTATAGTTAATTATTAATTAATAATATAACATGATTTCTAAAATAATTATTAATTTATAATAAAGCATGGTTTATATCTTAATAAAACTTTACTATAACTTAGTAATTGTATAATGAAATTAAAGTAAATAATAATTTAATTAAATCATTATTAACATGTAATTAATTAAAATAAGCTAAGTATTTAATTAATTAAACTGAATATTGCCATATTAATATCATGAATAATTATATATAATAATTATATTAAGTCTAACTTAATTTAATTAATGGGGCTATGTTAATTTCATGAATAATTAACAAAATAATTATATCCTAAGTCTTGAAATTAATTAGCAAACTTTATGATAAAAAACACCCTTGTGTCGGCTGCCCAATCTTCACCACCACAGCCACCGGGCTGTGGTTTTCTGCCACCGGCTGGCTGGAGTTCCCCCCGGCTGTAGCCGGTACCCACTACCGGCGTACAACCTCCCACTGAGACTTCCTAGGTCTCGGCTTGCCATTGCCAAGCCAAACACCCCCCCCCCCTCCCACCACCCCTCCCCCCCCCCCCCCCACTACGGGTGTTGTTGTGTTGCGGCTGCCTGAAGGAAACAGCCACTGAGACCCCAATGTCTCGGCTGGCCTATCTAAAAACCCCATCAAGATCCTTGGCACTCGGTTTCCGTGCAACCCAACGAACCTGATTCAATTTTCCATGTTTTAAAGTATGATCTTACATGTTTTCATACACTTAATTAACTGATACATGATAAAAGAAAATAAAAATAGAAGAAAGATTAAAAATAGGGATACCGAATGCGTAATGATCTTGAAGAACACACACGAACAATACTCGAATACAATCAAAACCAAACTTGTTTTTCCTCTTCCTTCTCTTTTATGGAACCGGTGGCCAAAAAGGAACAAGGGGCTAGGGTTTGTTTAATTTTTGTGAAAACTTGTTAAATGAAATCCCCTATAATTTTTTTGTTGCTAATAAAATGGTTAACGGGTCGGGCTTGGCGCGTCTTATTTCTTTTCTCTTTAGGCCGGCCAAACACACCTTTTATATAGTGTTTCGTTTTTGTGTTTTATTTAATCTCGTGTACTATTATTCGTGACGTATGTTCGTGTTTTAAACTTGTGTTAATTCTTGTTGTGCATTATTTGTTATACGTAAATACTTGTGAATAATAAATAAATAATATACATAATACTTGTATCTATACATTAAATATTCATGATACGTGTCGTGTATTAATTAATTATAAAGTTTAAATAAATCCGTGTTTTCGTGTATTTAATGCTTTCATGTATTTTATGCGGGTTTTACAACTCTTCCCCTCTTAAAAGAATAATCCCTCCTCAAATTAGAGATATGATAAGCTGAAAAGGACATACCCGAATCATAGACAAAAATGAGGGTAAGAAATCCGGATAGACTCTTCCGTTTCCCAAGTGGCTTGCCACTCGGGATGGTCCCTCCAAAGGATCTTAACAAATGGAATAGTCTTTCTCCTCATGACCCGCTCCTGACGATCAAAAACTGCCTCGGGTTGCTCAACATAGGATAGATCCTCACGAATCTGATCGAGTGGATACGTGACAATATGCATATGATGATAATTGTAACCTCTGAGTAAAGACACGTTGGAACACACTATGAACATGAGATAACGCCAAACGATACGATACCTCACCAACACGTTCGAGGATCTCGAACGGTCCGACGAAACGAGGACTGAGCTTTCCCTTAATACCAAAACGCTTGACTCCACGTGCTAGTGATACTTTTAAGAAAACATGATCACCGGGCTGAAATTCTAATGATCTGTGATGTTTGTCAACATAGCTCTTCTGACGAACACGAGCTTCCTGAAGCTTCTCCTTGGCAATAGTGACCTTTTCATTGGTTACCTCAATCATCTCTAGAGCCTCAATGATTCATTCCCCAACCTGATCCCAGCAGATTGGAGCATGACACTTTCTGCCATACAACATCTCAAATGGTGCACACTTGATACTTGCGTGCCAACTGTTGTTGTAAGCAAACTCAACCAAAAAGATGTAGTCATCCCAATTTCCTGTCCACCACTCTAACACACAAGCACGCAACATGTCTTCTAAAGTCTGAATAGTATGCTCTGACTGACCATTGATTTGAGGATGGAAGGTTGTGCTAAGCTTGAGTCTCGTTCCCCAAGCTTTCTACAAGCCTCTCTAGAAACGAGATGTAAATCGTGGATCTCTATCTGATATGATATATGATGGTGTACCGTGTAGACGCATGATCTCCTGCTGGAATATTTCCGTCAATCTGCTAACTGGGTAATCCTTGTGGATTGGAAGGAAATGAGCGGACTTGGTTAAACGATCGACAACGACCCAGATGGCATCATGTTTCCTCTGATTCTGTGGTGGTACGGTAACAAAATCCATGGAGATCTTGTCGCACTTCCATTCAGGAATTCCTAATGGTTGTAGTAAACCACTATCTCGCTGATGTTCTATCTTAACCTGTTGGCAGGTCAGACATTTAGAAACGAAGGTACCAACATCTTGTTTCATGTCGCTCCACTAAAAATGTTTTTTGAGATCATGATACATTTTGGTAGAACCTAGATGAATCAAAAATGGAGAGTTGTGAGCCTTAGTCAATAAGGCTTCTCTGAGTGTAGAATCTTCTGGAACACATAACTTGGTACCCTGCCATACAATGCCATCGTCATCTATATGTAACTCTGTCTGCTGATCGATATTTTGAATAATCGCCCATATCTCACCGTCGTCCTTCTAAGCTGCCTTGATCCGAGAAATTAAGTCCGGCTCAACTCTCAGATTAGCCCAGTAACGATGTTGTCCACGTACAAAAAGCTCAATGTCTAAACGCTCTAGATCATGAATAATTTCTTCTTCCACTTTAGTGCCAACAATCATGCCTGATTTCCTGCTTAAAGCATCAGCCACCACATTAGCTTTACCAGGATGGTACTGAATATTGGTGTCGTAATCCTTTAGTAGCTCTAACCACCGTCTCTATCTCATGTTTAGTTCTCGCTGAGTGAAGATGTATTTGAGGCTCTTATGATCAGTGAAGATGTCACATGACTCACCATAAAGATAATGCCTCCATATTTTGAGTGCAAATACAATTGCTGCTAGTTCCAGATCATGAGTGGGATAATTTTCTTCATATGGTTTAAGTTGTCGTGATGCATAGGCAATCAACTTCCCGTGTTGCATTAGTACACAGCCAAGTCCTTTTCCCAAAGCATCACAATAAATCTGAAATCCACCTATGCTAGATGGGAGAGTAAGAATAGGTGCATAAACCAAACGCTGCTTTAGTTCTTCAAAGCTCTTTTCCCGCTCATCATTCCAGACGAATTTCTCTCCCTTACGCGTCAGCTTAGTCAAAGGCAAGGCTAACCGCGAAAAGTTCTCCACAAACCTACGATAATATCCAGTTAATCTCAGAAAAATACGAACCTCTGTTACAGACGTCGGTCTTGGCCATTTAGTAATAGCCTTAACCTTCGCAAGATCCATGGAAATCCCTTATGCTGAAATGATGTGGCCTAGAAATGCCACCGTATTTAACCAGAATTCACTACTTTGGCGGGGAAGTTCCATCCTTGAACTACCTCGACCAAATCACCTTCCCCAATGATAATTAGTATTAAGGGGATCGAGTCGAGCTCATTACTCGGTAATAAAAAACGAGGTGCCTCGTGGGGGAGTCCCATGCTTATCTCATGTACATATTATCGCTTTCTAATGTAGTAACGTGAGGGGATTTGTGCCCTTCCAACCTTTGTTCCGTGGTTGTTTGTGATATGTGGTTTTTAGATGATCATGATCTTCACGATTGGAGTCTCCCGTGTTCGTTTTATGGGAGCACTCGATCGTTTGCTTTGAAGAATTTCTCAATGTCCATGATATATCCTTTGATGTTCTAACCTTAGGTTTTTAGCACACTTCATAAACGGCTTTAAATTCAACGGTTACACCCTTTCCATGCTAGATTAAGCATTCGACTACGTCTCTAGTATGGGGGTTTCCAACCCTTAGACTCGAAACATTGAGGACAATGTTTAACTTTAGTATGGGGTGTGAATAGATACTTGCCTTGCCAAACCTTCACGCTTTCCAATGTTTATCTTTTTGTTTATCGTTTTGTTGCAAAATAAGGCTAAAAACGGCCAAATTTTAAAAATTTTCTCATGTTTTATAAGTGTTTGAAGACACGAATGTAGGTTTACCGATGGCAAGAATAAGAGTAATTTTTTACTCGACCGTGCGTGTTGAGCACTTACCTTCGATTCCTTAACTTTACATTAGGCTAAGTCTCTTAAATGAGGACGAGAAATGATAGAGTTAATTATAAGTTACTATGCTAAACGTAGAGTACTCGTATTCTTTCAGAAACTCATGTGTTCTCGTTGTTTGCTTATTCTCCCTTCGCTTGTAAATATATTTTGCTTAATAAGTATTGGCTTAGTGGTTTAGTCTTGATTGTTGGTTTCTAGTCTTTTCTAGTAGCTTCCATGTAATTAAATTGGGAAAACATTAAGGTATCGCCAGCGTCACGGTTTTGAAGTATTGGCAACCCAAATAATCGAAAGCTTCACCTAATAATAAGATTTCAAGTGCCCACCTAAATCAAGCAAACAATTTGAAGCTCACAAGGCCGAAAAATCTATGTGAAATTAAAAGTGAATTATGCCTTAATCTTTGAAGCTTTAGAGATCCAAAATTCGCTTTTAGCGTGAGGATATACGTCTTTGGCCATAATAAACACCTCATGGCGAGGTTAAATAAAAGGCAAGGCAAGACCAAAGTCATAATAAAAGCTTCATGGCGAAGTTGAATAAAAGATGGAGGTAAACCTATTATAATAAGGCCCATCCGGTAGGGGGAGTATAAAAGTCTTGGTAATAAGTCTCATGTTGAAAACCGTTATTAAACCGTGTTTATCGATCCTTCTTGTTGACTTAATTTTTTGACATCGTTGTCTATTAGGGGGGGTTATTAATTCGATGATCTTGGTTACACCGTTATGACTCTATTTTTAGACCTAAATCTCTATCATCGCATAAGTCAAAAATGTATCCTCGTAAAACATTCAAGACAAAAATAAAATATAAGAGATACCACTTAGGAAAATGGGAGTATAAGTACGTGATTCGGGCATATGAGTAGTGTTAGCATTACTAACTTATAATGACAATGATCTCGTTGCACGCTTGGCATGGAATTGGGGTGTAAATCGAGGACGACGAAATTATTGTTAACGAAGCATTCACGTGTTCTTGTTCTATGAACCTAAACGTCCCATTTTGCGATGAAAATCATACATTATGTCTAAAAAGCAAGTAGTAGCAATAGTAGTAGTGCAGTAAGTTTATCATTCAATAAAGGTGCATAAAAATGAATTTTAGAGATGCTACGATACTCTATTCTAGCATTGCGTGAGGGCACGGTAATGGTTTAGTATAGGGGAGTGATGAGACTGCTTTTATATATAGTCTCATCGTCCAAAATGGGCTTAAAATGCATTAAATATCATAAAATATGCCAAATATATGCTTGTGTTTGTTACATGTGTATTTTAGGTACGGATATTGAGAAAATGACAAAAGATCACAAGAAACAAGCAAAAACGAACACGGGAAACGAAGTCGCACAATGAACCAAGCCCTAATGATGATTTTCCAAGAATAACCCTTGAAGAATTGGAGATTGCACAAGAAGGGTCCTCCAATATTGAATAATTGACACTTTAAACCCTTGTTTATTCATAATTACAAGATTGGTCCTTAAAGTTTGTCAATTTACAAAAAGGACCCTCCACTTTGAAGAATTGGCAAGAATGGTCCCTAAAAAATGAAGACTTGTCAATATTAGTCCTCCAAGAAGTCAATCATAGAAGTCAAGACCATAATGTTTGAATAAAATGCCAAAACAGCCCTTCAAGAATCATTAATGGCAAGAAATACCCCCTGAAATTACTTTACAAAACTATTTGGGGCAAAAGTCTAAAAACTAAAACTTCATTTACAAAGGAATTTCAGTTTTGTGTATTAAAACAAGGAATGAAAGAAACAAAGGAGATAAGGGGCTAAAACTGGCAGACAAGAGAAGTTACCTAGGCCAACCATTGCATGACACATGTCCCACTCACCCTCTCAACCAATGAAAACCCACCAATCTCCCACGTCACATCCCACTCACCCTAAACAGTTTAAACTTAATATTAATTAAGTTAAACATGCGCCAAACATGTTTTAAACTTAAAACAAAGATCAAAACCTGTGTTCTTAGCAAATTTGGGTTTTCCCTAAATACTTGCAATTAGCACTTAATAACCTCCAGAATTATGATTAACCTGACACTAGCCACATCCCAAACCTTAAACATGACACCTCATCACCTCACAACTCACATGATACTCACCTTGTACACACTTTTGAGGAAACTACCAATACATGTCATCCATCTAACGAATTGTATTCAGCTTTGATTCTAAGCTTCATTGAGAGCCCTTGATCATATTCCAACAGTTATGCACCTCAACAAACTGCCAAACAATTTCACATGAGCTTAAGTTATTCAAAATCTCAAGGGTCAATTTTGTGACTTCACCAGCATTAAGGTTTACGTTTTTATGCTTTCTAGTTCTTCCATGTAGCCTATATAAGGCATAGGACCTCATACATTTAGTTTTTGCTCTTGGTTTTTCCTATTTCACAAATCTGTAAATCCTTGTTTCATTTTAATGAACAAGTGTTTGATATTGCTGATGAAATCCAAGTGCCAGTTTTATTCTATGCTTGTTTATGTTTCATGTTTGTGATTTTGAAGTTTCAAACCCTGTTTTTAAACATTGTGCAAGAAATTGCATAATTTTCCAAATCTTGATATTTTGCTAAATTCTTGGTTCAAACCTTTGGAATGTTTGGATTGCAAGTAATTATAGCACCCTGATAAGAAGATTATCAAGGTGTTGTAAGCTTGTGGTTTGGGGATAATCAAGGAGTGGGAACAAGGTTGCATTAATCAAGCATTTTTCCACTTTTCTGTTATATATATTTGTGTTCTAACCTAGTTGAATCTTAAAAGCTTTGTTGTGGAAGCTTGTGCCTTGTTTTGCTAGGCACATCAGCTCAAAAATTCGTGAGTGTGGATGTACATTCATGAGGTTTGAGTCCTTTTACCCAAAATCTGATAAAAGTCTTGATTTTTGGTGAATTCTTGTTCTGCTATTGTACTTGTTGTTTTTGTGGCTTAAAATTGCTTGATACTGCATAATATTGTTGTTATTGTGTTAGATTGAGCTTGGGATAAACTGAATCACACACCTTCTTTGTTAATCTTGGATTGAAAAAAGTTAAGGGGTGTTTGGGTTAACCTGTTTAAGCTTGCAAAGTGATTTTGAGTTATTGGAAAGTGTTGTTTATTGCTCATATCTGATTAATACTTGGTTGAGTGCTATTTGTTGCAAGTTCTTGGCTTTTAAACATAAAATTCTTGATTGTGCTATAAAAATTGGAAATCTGCTTGTTTTGACCTAAGATTTTGGAAACACTTAGTTTGTATGCATGCTTAGGGATAACAAGTGATTAAACATAGTTATTATAACCTGTTAAGAAGATTTGAGGGTTTGAATCTGGTCTTGGGGTCAAGTATATCAGCAAAGTATCAAAACTGATTGTTCTTGTTCATCAGTGACATTTAAGTGCCTAAATCTTGATCTAATCTTTGAATCAGTGCATGAAACCTGTTTATTTATGTTCATTTGAATTATTTATAGCTTGTGTATGCATTTGGTGAAGTTTGGCTGGCTTATTCTTGCTTAAATTTCTTATTGGTTGAAAACTGCTTATTGTTCATATCTGGTGCATGTCTATGGATCTTTTGATTAATATAATTGGCTTGTTGTAAATGTGATTTGATTGTTGTTTTTGACTCCTTGTGATTCACTGATCACTTGGGTGCCTTTGCCTAACCTGAATCCAACAAAAAGTCACATAAGACAAAAAGTCAAATTGGTCAAGCAGTGGGAACTCCTTTCCCCTGTTGCTAGCCACTTCTAGTGTTAATTATCAAACAGCTTATTCATAAGCCATTTTGGCTTATCCAGACTTGCAACAACTTATTTTTGTGATAGATCTTTCTTATTTGACCCATTGATTTGAACTAGAGCTTATTAGGGTTTGACTTTTAAGTTTGACTAGAAAACAAGATATGTTAGCCTCAAAATATTGAGTCAAACAAGAATGTTCGGTCATAGGTTTCTATTGTATTATTTATTAGAACGTTGTAATAAGTAGTTATTTAGTCGTGATTCACGGGCTTGGATTTAAACTAATTAAAGTCCAAAAATACAAGCCCGGCCCAATATATAGTCCATTAAAGCCCGCATGTGGGTGGACTATATATACTACCCTCCTAGCATGTTAGGAGGGTGGATGGTCATTTGTATTTCTCACTTTTCTTAATCTAATCTCACAAAGTTCACACACTTCTCTCTCTACTTTCTCTCACTACTTTCTCTCTCTAGAATTCTTCTCATTTCTTCCTTTCTTTCTTTAAATTCGTGTAGTATATCATACATATATTAGGGACAACAATTGGTATCAATCGCCACGGGGTAGTTTTGTGATTGATTGTTGTTATTATATTTGATCCGTATGATTTAATCTATAAATCATCACGAATTCAAATTCTTTTTGTGTTTTCGTGTTCTTCATCTTGCTACAAATCTTCCATATACTTGTTGTAGAGATTTGTTTGTTTTGGTTTGGTAAAAATCACGAATTTGTTGCCTAAAAGTTGCTAAAATGGTTGCCTAAAAAGTTGGAAAAGTACTATCATTGCGACAGCTTGAATTTCGGAAAAGGAGAGCACGGTTTCGATCGCAATAACCCTAGGGTTTTACTTTGCGATCAGTATTGCGATAGCCCCCTTATTCCGATCTGGTCATTCCGATCGTTATTGCGATCTGGATTGCGACGGATTTAAGGCAATCTTGAAACGTTACTCTGCCCACATTGCGACAGCCACATTCCGATCTGGGATTCCGATCTGGCATTGCGATCTGGCATTGCGATCTGGGATTTCGATAGGTACACATTCATTGCGATCTAAAGGACATTCCGATCTGAACATTTCGACAGTGCATTGCGATCTAAAGGACATTCCGATGGGCATTCCGATGGCACATTCCGATGGACATTCCGATGACATGTTTAGCCAAATTTTTGTTTGAGTATTTTTTAGACTTAGCCACCATCTAGACTAGTTTCGGAACGTAGTTTACACGAAGATTAAAAAAAAAAAAATAAAAAAAAAAAAAAAAAAAAAAAGAGTTAAAAAATTTAGGTCAAGTAAAATCAAATTTTTTCCATACTAGTTTTAGGACATTTCTAGCTCGATTTCAAATTTTGGCGATTACAAAATTTTTGGACTACCGTTTTAGTCGGACTGGAGAATTTATTGTCGGCCTGGAGAAAAATTGCAATTTTCGGGATTTAAACCACAACAACAATCACAACAAATCTACTTAAGATCCATATTCACTTCATCATTTCAGAGAATATTGAGATGGATTCTACTGCCGAATATCGTGTGACGAACAACAACATAATGGTGGCGGGTAACAAAGAGAGACCACCAATGCTTGTATCTGGACGGTATGCTCAATGGCAATCACGTTTCATACGATATCTTGATACAAGACCTAATGGTGATGCCTTGAGGAAATGTATTACTCATGGACCATATATATTTAAGAAGATCTCAGTTCCTCCAAGAGCAGCCACAGATACTACTGATCCAATACCTGCAAGTGAACGTGATGAGACAAGAGCTGATCTCACACCTGAAAATTGTGCTTGGCATGATGCGGAGAAGGAAGCCATCTATATGGTTTTAAGTGGGATTGGAGATGATATTTACTCCACGGTTGATGCATGCCCGACAGCACATGAAATGTGGACTGCTATTGAACGCTTGCAACAAGGAGAATCACTCAACAAACAAGATGTCAAAACAAACTTGTTTTGGAATTTTGGCAAGTTTACTTCAAGGGATGGAGAATCAATTGATTCATACTACTCCAGGTTTTATAAAATGATGAATGACATGACAAGAAATAACCTGCAAGTATCCACAATGCAAGTCAATGTCCAATTTCTTCAACAACTTCAACCTGAGTGGACACGGTTTGTCACTTTGGTGAAAACAACAAGAAAAGTTAGACGAGGTCTCATATCATCGACTCTTTGACATCTTGAAGCAATTTCAGAATGAAGCAAATGAAATTCGAGCTGAACGTGTTGCCAAGACGGCTAATCCACTTGCTTTAGTGACTACCACTCAACATGTTCAAGATCCTCACTCTCGTGCTCCTAAGCCATACTCCAATACATCATCTTCACCACGATATTCCACATCATCTAAGTCTTCATCTTCCACAAAATCTCGAGGTAAAGCGCCAAGAGCACCATCACCACCATCTGAGTCCTCATCTGAAGAAGATAGTGATGAAGACCAAGCTCAAAAGAACCGAGAGATGAAACAACAAATTGCTTACATAATGAAGACTTACAAGAAAATCTACAAACCCACCAACAACAATCTTCGCACATCATCTAACACAAAGAACCGATATGTTGAGAGTCCTCCAAGGTATGACACACGTCGACGTGGTGAAAGTCCTTCTAGGTATGATCGACATAATCCAACACATGTTGAGGGTTCTGCAAGATATGATCGACAAACTGCTAAGTATGATGCTCAGAGGATTGCTGCTGCTACTGGGAATAGGGAAACGGTTGGAAGTCAAGTGGTTCAGCAGAGTGGGATTCAATGTTTTAATTGCCAAGGTTATGGGCATATGGCAAAGGAATGCAGGAAGCCGAAAAGGGTTAGAGACTCCAGCTATCACAAGGAAAAGATGCTGCTATGCAAGAAAATGGAAGCAGGGGTTAAATTGTCAGCTGAGGAAGGAGCCATGCTTGATGATACTGATGATGAAGATTCTGATCAAGAGCTTGATGCACATTACTCGTACATGGCAAAGGTTGAAGAAGTTCTCAAAGTCACTGAAGATGACAATGGTCCTATCTTTGACACTGAGCCAATCGATAAGGTACACACTACTGATGAATATAATGTGTTTGGTGATATTCCTGAGCATAGTGATCTACCCAATGCCATTAATGACACGTGTATGATGGAAACGGTTGATAGCAATACCACACCCGATTCATCAGACATGTGCAATAATGAGTCTGAGGATGATCAACATGCAAATGAATATGATGAAGAGGAACGTATTGCGCTTGCTAATTTAATTGCTACTTTACAAAAAGATGTCACTGAAAATAAAAAGAGTCAAAAGCAATTAAAGAAGGCAAACGCTATGCTCACTCAAAGCTTTGAAGAATGCAAAGCTGCTCTTATCAAATCTACTGAGATGACTGAAACCTATAGAGATGAGCTCCTTCAGAAAACCAAAGAGCTTGAGGGGTACAAGGGAAGTGCGTTAAAAAGTCAAAAGGACGATTTTGAAAACAAATATAATACAACTCTTGAGTTATTAGCTAAAGAGAAGCGTCAATATAATGTTTTCTTAATGGATGAACGTCAAAAAACGTACCTTGCCAATACCAAAGTTAATGAACTTGAACAAAAGCTCTCTATGACCACTACAGATTCTGCTAAAATTCTAGAGGATAAGAAACAAGAGGTAGATGCGTTAAAACAAGACTTCAAAAGTAGATATGATAAAGAAACCGAAAAAGTTACAAAACTAGAAGCACAAGTCGACTTTTTGAAGAACGTTGTTTATAAAACGCATGATTCTATTCAATCCGTAAGAATGCTAGCACCTCCATCGATGTTTAAGGGTCAAGCTAGCTTTGCAAGTCCTGAGTACCTTGCCAAAGCTCAAGCTGCGAACCCATGTCTTTATCTTGATGAGACTGAAAGGACAGATCTTGATTGCATGCCTGTTAGTGCCAATAGTGAAGAGACTGCCCTTTGGGATGCCGATAGTCAACCACTTGTTAATAAGGAGTTTGTGAAACCTTATAACTATGCTTATGAGAATAGTCTCTATGGCCTGTTCAACAAACAAACTCAGAAAACTCGCGAGGAAGTGTTCTTAGAATGCAAACAAAAGAGAATTCAATGGAAGAAAGCATTTGCCCCTAAGAAATCTAATGTTTACAAATACATAAACTACCTCCCTCTAGATGAATCTAAAAGCAAGAGTAGGAAAACATTAGGTATTCTTAAACACCACATAGATAATGTTAAATCTATTGTTGAAAGAGACTGGGCCAAACGTGAAAATGCTGAGTGGACACGTCCAATTCCTCACGATATTACCTTGCTTGTGAAAGAACTCTTAATTCCTAACACGGCGTTGATTAAAGAAACTGTTCTTCAACTTGAGGAGTTCATTCGGACTGAAATGTTTGATGATTTAAAATATGTTGAATCTATTGAGAAACACATTGATGATCTTCAAATGGAGAAGTCTGATTTCTCAGATGAATATGATTTACTCTTGCAAGAATGCGTTTCTAAAGATGTTATGTGTGCTTATTTTACATCTTGTGCTGACATTGATGAATATTCTGAAGTTGCATGCCAATATCTTGATAAGATCAAAGAATGTGAACGTCTTGAAATTGAGCTTTCGAAACGAAAAGAAAATGTTGACAAAAAGGCTTTTGAGTTACTTCAACACAAAACTGATTTCCTTCAAAAACATTGTCATTCACTTGAACTTGCTTTGCAAAAAGATGTTGGTCGTTTTCCACATGATAATAAATTGCAAGAAAAACTTTCCCAAACATTTCGAGAAATGAATGAACAGAACTTGGAAATTAAAGGGTTGAAAGCTCAATTACAAGACAGGGACAGAGCGATAGCAGAGTTGCAGAAACTCATTGCTAAAATGGGTGGAAAAATTGTGGAACCTAGCATTAAGAAAAATGTTGTTAGACAACCCAATGCCTCTAAAGAGAATAGATCCTCTATCTTGGGAAAACCATCTGCTTTATCTAATTCCTCGTTTGCAAAACCTGTGTTTGCCCCCAAGATAGATGGAAAGGAAAGGTTACCACAAGCTCAACCCATAAGGAATCCTATAGCACCAAGCGTTAGGCACAATAATGTCATTAAACCAGGGATGTATAGAATGTCCACTAAGCCCACAAACAAAGATACTCACTCGCCTCAGACTTCTAGAAACACTAATATTCATGTGTCTTCTACTACAGGAATAGTCTCCACTACTAGTGTTAGCCGGCCTCAGCTTAAGAGCACTCAAGTGAATGATAAGGTCTGGAAACACAAGAATCAAGGGAAGATGAAGCAAGTAGAAGAACACCCTAGGACTTTCAATGTTTCTAAGAATAAAACGTCTGTAATCGCGTGTCATGACGATTTGAATGATTCGAATTTGAATGCTATGAATGTGAAATTTGTTTGTGTCAAATGTGGCAAGTGTGCTAATGCTAATCATTCTATGTGTGCTATGAATAATGTCAAAGGCGTAGAAACTAGAACTAAGAAGCAAACTGTGATGCCTATTAGTGCTAGTAAACCCAAACGCAAAGTGAACCATTCTGGTGCTACCCCCACTAAGAAAAGTAATGCATCAGACTTCACCACTAAGAATCCTAGAAGCAAAATTAAGGAATCATATGAGTCTGCCAGTAAGTCTTGGAAATGGTGGTTTGCTAATCAATGTCCTCCCGGATATAAATGGATGCCTAAAGTTAGGACAGAAAATGTGAAAACGAGTGTTTGTTTGCCTTTAAATGTTGATAAGGACACTAATGATTCTACTATCACAACTACTGTGGTATCCAATTTAGCAAATGCTCCATCGTGTTCTAACTCTTCTGCAGGTGATACAAATAATTCTCTTCATAATGGACTCCGGATGCACGAAGCACATGACGGGGAATCTCAAGCTTCTAATTAACTTCGTGGAGAAGTTCCTGGGTACGGTCCGATTCGGAAATGATCAATTTGCACCGATCCTAGGATATGGAGATTTGGTTCAGGGGAATATCACGATTAAAAGGGTATACTACGTCGAAGGGCTCAATCACAATCTTTTCTCGGTTGGTCAATTCTGTGATGCGGATTTGGAAGTTGCTTTCAGAAAGAAGACATGTTTTGTTCGTGATTATGATGGGAATGACTTACTTACCGGTACACGGGGTACTGATCTTTACACAATTTCACTTCAAGACACAACTTCATCAACTCCAATTTGCTTCATGGCAAAAGCTTCAACGACTCAGGCATGGTTATGGCATCAACGTCTTTCTCATCTCAACTTTGATACCATTAACTTGCTTTCCAAGAAAGATATTGTGAGAGGCCTTCCAAGCTTGAAATTCATCAAAGATCATCTTTGTTCTTCTTGTGAACTTTGTAAAGCTAAACGAAGTAGCTTCAAAACAAAGACCACACCAAGCTCTAAAGGACGGTTAGATCTTCTTCATATGGATCTATGTGGTCCCATGCGTGTTCAGAGTATCAATGGAAAGAAATATATTCTGGTAATTGTCGATGATTACTCAAGGTACACATGGACTCACTTCTTGAGGTCCAAGGATGAAACACCCGATGTTCTCATTAGCTTCCTTAAATTGATACAACGTGGTCTTCAAGCTCAAGTTAAAGTGGTTCGTACTGACAGAGGTACAGAATTTTTGAATTCAAATCTGAGAAAGTATTTTGAAGCCGAAGGGATTGAACATGAAACATCTATTGCTCGAACACCCGAACAAAACGGCGTTGTTGAAAGACGAAACCGTACTTTGGTTGAAGCTGCTCGAACATTATTATCCGCTTCAAAACTTCCACTATACTTTTGGGCCGAAGCCGTGTCAACCGCATGCTACACACAAAACCGCTCCTTAATTATCCCAAGACACGAAAAGACACCATATCACATAATTCATGATCGAAAACCTTCACTCAAACACCTTCATGTTTTTGGATGTACTTGCTACATTATTCGAGATGGTGAAAATTTGGATAAAATGAAAGAGAAAGGTGATGCATGTATTCTTGTGGGATATGCAACTCAGTCTAAGGGATATAGAGTGTTCAACAAAAGAACAAAATTGATTGTCGAGACAATTCACATCCGATTTGATGAATCTCAAGAAATGGCACTTGAACAAAACAGTTTAAGTCCCGATCCACAACGACAAACGACTTCCGTTCACAACCGCACGGAACTCGAAGCTCAAGACCACAGCAATGAACAGTCAAGTTCAACGCTGGTTCCAGAAAATGTTCCTAGAGCTGATATGACAGTCGACACGACAATTGAAGAGTTGGAAATGTTATATGGACCAATGTATGATGAATATTTCACGGGGGAGAAACAAGTTGTATCGAAGTCTTCCGCTGTCACTCATGATACGAATGATGATATCGATCATCATCAACAAAAGGATACAACTTCATCTACTTCAACACGGGTTGTTGCAGATTTACTTCCTCAGAATATCACTTCAACAATCGATCCTACAACATCCACAACAACTGTCATTGCTCTAGAGAACACTAATCAAGCAGACGGTGCATTATCTGACGATGACGAATTTATCAACCCATTCGGTACACCTGTACACGAAACTGGAGAGTCTTCTACTCGCCATGTTGATCCGTCAAATATGCATACGTTTTATCAACGACATCCTTCAACACATCATTGGACCCGAGATCATCCTTTGGTTCATGTAATTGGAAACCCTTCACAGCCCGTTCGTACAAGACGACAGCTTCACACCGATGGTGATGTTTGTATGTTCGCACTCGCCGTGAGTTCAGCCGAACCGAAAAACATCAAAGAAGCCTTGGATGATCATGCTTGGATTGAATCGATGACGGATGAAATTCAACAATTTGAAAGACTTAAAGTCTGGGAACTTGTTGACAGACCATACGATGTAAAACCATTAAATCTTCGATGGATCTGGAAAAACAAGATGGATGAAGAGAACACGATCATCAAGAATAAATCTAGGCTAGTGGCTAAAGGGTATGGACAGAAAGAGGGTATTGATTTTGAAGAATCATTTGCACCAGTAGCTCGAATGGAAGCGGTCAGAATTTTCCTTGCTTATGCTGCACATAAGGGATTCATCGTTTATCAAATGGACGTAAAGACGGCGTTTCTTAACGGTCCTTTGAAGGAAGAAGTTTATGTCACGCAGCCAGAAGGATTCGTCAATCCTCATTATCCTGACAAGGTGTATCGTCTCCACAAAGCACTTTATGGACTCAAGCAAGCTCCAAGGGCGTGGTACGACGAACTCTCGAAATTTCTGGTCTCCAAAGGTTTCTCAAAAGGTTCCATTGATCTAACTTTGTTCACTTATAAATATGGGGATGACATTCTGCTTGTGCAAATTTATGTTGATGACATTATTTTCGGGTCTACAAACCCAAAACTTTCAAAATGGTTTGAAAAAGTAATGCACAGCAGATTTGAAATGTCTATGATGGGCGAACTAAAATTCTTTCTAGGAATTCAAGTTCACCAATCCCCAAGTGGTATCTTTATTAACCAAGCTAAGTATTGTCAAGAGATAATCAAAAAGCATGGTATGACATCATGTGACCCTGTTGGGACACCATTATCAACCACATCCCTAGATGCTGATTTGGAGGGATTACCCATAGATCAAACGAGATATCGTTCCATGATCGGGTCCCTCATGTACTTGACAGCGAGCAGACCTGATATACATCATGCTACATGCTATTGTGCACGATATCAAGCACGACCCACTGAAAAGCACCTCAAGGAGGTTAAACGGATCTTTCGGTACCTTAAGAATACCATTCACATGGGACTCTGGTATCCGAGGGAAACCGGTTTCTTTCTAACGGCCTATTCAGATTCTGATCATGCAGGGTGTCTTGATACACGTAAAAGTACTTCTGGTGGTGCACAATTTCTAGGTCAAGACAAGCTTGTGGGATGGTCTTCCAAGAAGCAGGATTGCACGTCACTTTCATCAGCCGAAGCGGAGTATGTGTCTCTATCTGCGTGTTGTGCTCAAGTTCTTTGGATGAGAACACAACTCACGGATTATGGCTTCCATTTTGATAAAGTACCTATGTACTGTGACTCAAAATCGGCCATAGCCATCTCCTGCAATCCGGTTCAGCATTCCCGCACGAAGCACATTGATGTCAGATATCACTTCATTAAGGAACAAGTTGAAAAGGGTATTGTTGAATTATACTTTGTTGGAACTGATTACCAATTAGCTGACTTGTTTACAAAAGCTCTTTCGAAAGAGAGGTTTGCGTATCTAGTTAGGCAAATTGGTATGAGATGTTTGACTCCAGCAGAACTGGAGGTTCTGGCAAAGAAGCCTGCTTGATTCATCTATCAAACATCTACCTGTAAATATTAATGAAAAAGAAAATACAAAATTAAAAAATCTTTGATAATCCAAAAAATACTCTTCTCGACATGTCTTTCAGTTTCGATAATATGGACGTACCTAGAAATGTCGCTCAATAACGACACGGGTGTGTACATAAAGCTCGAATGAAAGTTGTAAATATTTTTCAAAACATGTCATTTCTATTTTTTTTCAAAAGGAAATTGTCTATTTTGGACAATATTTCCAACAACGGGTAGAGCAATCTATTTTGGGTTGAGCTTGTCACAAAACATTCAACGTTTTGAGCTCAACACAATGGCTTGTAATCACTTTCAGATTGCAACCCGGATCAATATTCACGGGGGAGTGTACGATTTCGTGCTCTTACCCTTAGCAAAAGAAGTTAAATCTTCTTACACTTGAGTGGATTCGTCAAGACATTCAAAGTCTGTGAACTCAAGTTTATGCTTTAGAAAAACCTCTTCGACAAAAAGAAATAGGATTTTTTCAAAAAGCGTTGAACACAATTTTTTCAAGAATTTATCAATGATTATTCAAAATCTTTCAAAAATTGTGTGTTCAACAAACTCCCATCCTCAAAAAGCGAAATGTGGATCATATCCTCATAATGACAATTCAATTGGATCAATTTTTGAGGGGGAGCATTTCAACTTCATGCAAAAGCTTAACACATCTTTCTCCCGGAGATTTCAAGACTATTTTTCAAAATATATTTTAATCAAATTTGGTATCTCTAATATCAAAATATTTTATATATTAGAGATAGGGGGAGAAAATGTGATTAAAATGTGATCTAATATAAGACTCAAGCACTTTAACTCTTACCTACATGTGCGAAACACTTTCGATTATCGATGCACATGTGAAGGGGGAGCATTTCTAAAACGACAAAACTAGCAAGGTGTTAAATGTTTTTCAAACACTTTGTTAGAATTTAAAGTGGTTTTCATGGTTACGATCAAATACCCACAACATCTTTATTTCACGACGTTATTGGTGTCAAAAGGGTGGTTAGGTTTAAGTCCTATGATCCAACCAGAACCGGAGGGATCTTCCCAGGGACAATCCAATAGATTATTAGAAGTCCTTAGGAAAGATGGAGTAGAATGTGAACGTAGCTGAATGCCGACTAAGTACTGATGCTAGCACTGGAACAATCACAACAAGGTGCTAGTAATGATGTCTTGGTAAGCATTGAAGGGGTTGAAGAATGAAAAAGAAATGTAAGGATAAAGGGTGTAAAGAAAGAAGCCCTCCATACAACTTAGGCAGAAACCGGGTCAACTCATCATGAAGACAAACTCATCATGGACCCAGTGATGTGAAGCACAACCCTTTCCTAGCTACTCAGGCTTCTCTCAAAAGAAGTTTGTTTTATTGTCACGGAGAACAACACTACTTCTATTGACTTTCTCACTCCGAGATAGTTGATATTGAATAGGTGGCATCTGCTCCAGCCTCCGACCACTAAAAGTGCACAAATAGAGTCTAGAGCCAAGAGATCAATCAAATCTCGTTAGGACACACGGATGAAGATCAAGAGAGTCCTACGCTATATCCTTGCGATATTGCTAGAACACTCAGAGTGATACTACTTAGTATTCACAATGATGAGTGGAAATCCTTCCAGTGTTAACATCAAACAGCACTGCGGTAGGTCATATGCAAGATTCTTTATGAATTGAACATGTGCAAAACTGAAAAGCAACAGTGGTTTGATTCTGAATTGATTCAAACTCGTTTCAGGTTTCTACGCAATATCTTTATGGTCTTGCCAGAACATTCAGAGTGATATTTATTAATATTCACAGTGACGAATGGAAATCCTTCTAGCGTCAACATCAAACAGCGCTACGGTAGGTAACTTGCGAGATTCTTATGAATCAAGCTTGTGTCAACTGGAAAGCAACAATGGTAAGATTCTTAATGAATCAAACTTGTTCCAGGAATTTGAATTGACGACTTTAATCAAGCGGATATTTATCCAATTGATTCACTCTTTATGTTCGCAGTCTTGCTTTGAGACGGTCGAGTAAAGAGAACGGCTAGTACAGCCGCGAAACCCTGTCAAGGAGATTCTTAATTGAATCTACCTGATCACAGGTACGATATTTAATATCGTATAACGGTCTTCACCGACCGGAGGTAAAACGCTACCGATTTAGGACGAATGTCAAAGCCATTCAGTCCGTGTCTATGTTTTGTCTCGAGAAGGTGGCGTCACGGTGTACACAGCAAAGTCAATGATTCAGAAACCACATACTCATGCCTAAAGACATACTCAACAATTAAAAGTGTGAGCATGTGGATGAAGACACAAGATCGCAAGATGGCAAAGACAAGTCAAGAATGATTTGAAGATCTCAAGACTTAAAGACAAAGTCGAAAGACAACGACAAAGGCTCAAAGATCACAGCATGAAGGAACAAAACTACTGTTACACGTTCAAGACTCATTTATGACGAAATTCATAAATCTCCATTGGAATCTAAATATCAAAGAGGAATGACCTCACATTGGGGGAGATTGTTAGCCTCAAAATATTGAGTCAAACAAGAATGTTCGGTCATAGGTTTCTATTGTATTATTTATTAGAACGTTGTAATAAGTAGTTATTTAGTCGTGATTCACGGGCTTGGATTTAAACTAATTAAAGTCCAAAAATACAAGCCCGGCCCAATATATAGTCCATTAAAGCCCGCATGTGGGTGGACTATATATACTACCCTCCTAGCATGTTAGGAGGGTGGATGGTCATTTGTATTTCTCACTTTTCTTAATCTAATCTCACAAAGTTCACACACTTCTCTCTCTACTTTCTCTCACTACTTTCTCTCTCTAGAATTCTTCTCATTTCTTCCTTTCTTTCTTTAAATTCGTGTAGTATATCATACATATATTAGGGACAACAAGATAGTTTGACTTTTAATTAAGTGCTTATTTGCTTATTCTAGCTTATTTAGTGTGCTTATTGGAAAAAATTTTGATTATTTTGCTTAATTAATTCATTTGAAACCTTTTTCAAGTTGAATCAGCACTTGAGGTAGCCTAGAACTCAAAAACGACTATTTTGTCGTTTTGTGAAGAATGCTTTTGCTTATTTCAGGCTTATTTCTTGGGCTTTTTCAAAATTTCTTTTCACAGATCTCTTTGGTAACTCAAAAGAAGCTTGTGTGTCAAATTAGAGCTTATGGCATTAACTTATGGCTTAATGGGCCCAAAAGCACATTAAGAATAAGTTGTTGACTTATTAAGTTGTGATAAGCACATTTTTCACCTTTTGGGCCTTCAGAATTTTGTTCTTAAAATCAAATTTTAATTCAGATAGGAAGTTTTGGGCTTATTTGGTTGACTTTTTCTTATTGGGCCTTATTTTAGCCCATTAAGGGTCTGTTTTGTCATTTAGCCCATTTTAAGGCCCAATAGGGGTATTTTGGTAATTTCAAGTTCATTTCTGTGTTATTTAGGTTAAAATAAACTAGTTTGCAACTTTTTAGAATTTTTTATAAATTTTGGATTTTTAATAATATCTTATTATTATTTTATTATTAAAAATTAAAATTTAGATTTTTGCAAGTTTTTCATTTTTCCTAGTTCAAATACATTAAGTTAGGAATTTTAAAATCTTTAGATTAATTTTAGTGTCATTAGATTAATTTTTAGAATTATTTTAAGTTTTATTAGTTTTTAATCATTTTTTAATAGTTTTTATTAATTTTAAAATTTTCAAAAATAGTTTTAAATTTAGTTAAGTCATTTTAGAGGTTTACAAGTTAAAAAATCTCATTTTGGGCTTTTTGTTAATTAAATTGATTTTTTTGGCTTTAATTAGCATTAAAAATTAATATTTAATTAAACAAAAGGTTTGAGTGATTTTCGACTTTTTGTAAACTCTAATTACATTTTTAGGATTTATTTCAATTTTCTAGGAATTTTTAGGGTAATTTTTAAATTTAGTCACTTTTTACAGTTTACGTGCACGACTTCGTCTTAGTGTAGTTCATAACCGTAACCGTCATTCTTTTCTACTTTCTTTTCTCTTTTTCTTTTCTCATAAATCATAATCACAATCATTAATCATTTCTTTACACAACACACAAACCTCCTTGAGAACGATCCCCACTTTGGGTCATTTACTTGTGGTTTTCCTAAATCACTTGTTAATACTTGCCCTAATTACGTTCTTTTTCCTAAAAGACGTATTACTACCACTGTCGAAATACTAAACTACATACTCCATGTATGTGTTACGAATTTTTGAAGGACACTTACCATTGGTAAAATTTCTCGTATAGTAATAGTTATCATGTTAGAATTAGAGAAATACTAATTGAAGCACTCTATGGAAATAAGTGTCATTCACGTATCTGCTAGGCTAAAGTTGGAAATTTTCAACTTACAAAATGCAAAATAGTTCATGAAACTATTAAGAAGGTCATTTAAACCCGATGAAAATTGCGCGATGCAAGGTGAAGTTACGACAAATTACAATATAAATCATTATGAAATAAATATCACGTCGTATTATTATGTTTACCTTGAAAATGTGTTATTCGATTCGAAAAGCAAAAGAAAAAGTACATTGGACCATTCAAATATTTTTGGATTGGCAATGACATATTACCATGAGTTTAATGAAGAACTCAGTAATATTCATGATACTTTCCGCATTACAAATTTGAAGAAATGTTTATCCGATGAATCTCTTAACGAAAGAGTTTTCGCTCAACAATAAACTAAATTAAGTGGTATAATATTGTATTTATAATTGTTGAATATGTTTGGAAACGCGAGGATTTTACTCGTCTCTGTTTTATGACATCGCTCTTTATCTGAGTCTCAGGACGAGATTTCTTCAAGGGGTGGAGACTGTGACAATCCTCAAATTTTACATATGTTCTATGTACTATTATTTGAATGAATATGAAAATTTTACTAGAAATTTTGCCTATATGCCTTACCCGGTTAGATGAATTGGTTCTCACAACCTAAACTGCCATTTCAACATATTCCTATATGTTGCAAACACAATGTATATGTATCAAGTCTAAGTTCTAAAAGTAATCTAATAAGAATATTATGAATAAGAACATCTCAAATATAACTATGATGCCCTGAATTCCCTTAGAAATCCCAAAATCCCTATAAATGAGTTGTAAACTCAATATTTGTGAAGTATGAATGTACAAAATCTATGAATAAGTAATCAAAGATTATGAACAAGTTATAAACTTCAGTTTAGAATTATAATTTCATCTTAGAACACTAAGTACAAACCATTTAAAGCTAAGTACAGGAATTAAGACCTAGTAACCAAGATTATCACCTAGAATCCATTTCACAATGAATTAGAGCCTAATATTTTGCAACCAATTATAAAAGTCAGCTAAGTATCGTACTAAGGCTATAATTTCACTTCAAGTTAATGTACAATCATCAATGCACAAAGTACAAGTTTTTAAAACATGGAATTCTAATTAAGCCTATTACCACCTAGGATATAATTAACCTATATAACTTATTAAACTAGGTATATAGACTCCTTAGAAACCTTAAACACAATATATAAGACCTATAATAAGCCAAGACAATTATGTAAACACAAATAACCCAAGGTATAAGTCATTTAGGCATAATGACCTAAAAACGCATATATTACCCATTTCACTTAGAGTCAATGCATAGTCTTTTAGGACAAGTCTACAAACTTAAATAGAATTAAAATTAATTTATAATATCATCTTAAGATAAGGTAAAAGTACCCTAATGCACAAGGTACAACATTTCAATGCATGAGTTATAAATTAGTTCAAAATAGGTATTTTCACACTTTAGACATTCTAACTTGGAATAACTTAGTAAAGAAAGTGTAGAGCCTTCATAAAAACACTATGGACAATGTAGGATGTATAAATTGAATTTACATCAGTAGCTAAATCAAGAATAATGACTTTAACAAGGATTGAACCCTAGATCACTAGAAACACTAATCTGGCTAGGTTTTCTTCCCAATGTCACTTTAGACCATTGTTAAACTTCAATCCAAGGACCGAAACTTTCTAATTACAATGTGTAAACCATAAATATACCTTAATCCATCACTAACCACATTCCTAAACCCTTAATTACAAGAATTACAAAGTTACAAAGTTACAAGCCCTAGATTTACATCCGGCTAGGTTTTTCCCTCTAAAATTGCATTTAAAATATTTCCCTCTCAAGTTCAAACTTAGGTTCAGAACTAATAGATGTTTTGAGATATTTTTAAGTAGGTGGATAAGCTACTTGAAGGCTACACATGTAACACCTCACTTTGATAAGCAGACTATTACATGATAATTATGGCGTGTCATCAAAGCATGCAAGGTAAATGTCTTAAAAACATAAATGACCATAAAGGAAAACCGGAATCAAACATCAGTTCGCAAACATAAGATTACACATGCATAAATTAAATAATGTAGAAAAGGACTAAACAATGTCCAAGCGATCATAAGTATATGAAATGCAAAAGGAAAAGAAGTCTAAGGTAGCTTCCATCCTATGCACGTACTCTCAGTTGCTCAAGTTCGTCCCTGTGTACCTGCCGTATGGGACATGAAAAGAAAATACGACTGCGCAATACGCTCAGTGAACAGATATAATGACATGATACGAATAACTAAAACATAAGTAAAGTATGATATGCAGCGGAATATGTGTAAGTCCTGGAAAACCTAGAACATGTTTTATAAAATGGTTTATATCTGAAAAGTCTTATGTTTAAACATTAAAATGTAATTTAAATGCCAAAGAGCTCATATAGGTCATGAAGGTATCACGTTCATGAATACATAGCGGGGTGACCTCGTCATGCAGTGGAGGGGTGACCTCTAATTATATTTGTCTGGGTAGAGGGATCAGCTCCAATGTGACAGATGTAGAGCACACACCACAGTCACCTTGTAAATCTATAAAACATGTACTAGGATGCACCTATACGCCCCACATGATAATATGAATAATGGCCAAATAACTGAAAGGGACGCCGAGAGAAACCACTCTCGTCACGGAAGAGTCATAACACCGGTGCCTATGGTACCTCCATAACTAGGTGGACATGGTCATGCATGTATATAGCTCAAGCAATTTAAAATGATAGCATGGTAATTACTGAAAAGTTTTATGACATGTAAACTACTGGGGAAAATAGATGGCAGCAAACGAGGAATCCTAATCATGCATAGAAAGAGAATTTCCTTACTGAAGGACGGAATATCCGTACCTTATGTCCGGTAATGAATGAAGATGAAAGGCAGATTGTAACTATTCCGACTTCACGAGTGCTACATAATAAAGGACGTGAATGAGTTGTATGTTCATGTATAACTTACTGATTCTTAGTTTACTTTACTTGTTCTTGACTTATTTTACTATTCATGTTTTATCATGTATTTCTTAATGTTTCATGTGTTCTTGATCAACGTATATCATGTTTCATGTGTTACTATACTTGATATTTCCATAATGAGTAACTTTCTAAAAATAGCAGGTTTCTATACATAGTAACTTTCCAAAAAAGCAGGTTTCCATATATATCATTTTTCCAAAAATAGTAAGTTTCCATAAATAGTAAGTTTCCAAAAATAGAAAGTTTTCATAATTAGTAAGTTTCCATAAATAGTAATAAACTTGTTTAATACGCATATGATATAAGCTAAAGCTTAATGAACATATTTTATAAGTCATGATTAATTAAATGTCAAATAGTAAAGTTTATTTAATAAATAATATAACATGTCATAATCTTATAGTTAATTATTAATTAATAATATAACATGATTTCTAAAATAATTATTAATTTATAATAAAGCATGGTTTATATCTTAATAAAACTTTACTATAACTTAGTAATTGTATAATGAAATTAAAGTAAATAATAATTTAATTAAATCATTATTAACATGTAATTAATTAAAATAAGCTAAGTATTTAATTAATTAAACTGAATATTGCCATATTAATATCATGAATAATTATATATAATAATTATATTAAGTCTAACTTAATTTAATTAATGGGGCTATGTTAATTTCATGAATAATTAACAAAATAATTATATCCTAAGTCTTGAAATTAATTAGCAAACTTTATGATAAAAAACACCCTTGTGTCGGCTGCCCAATCTTCACCACCACAGCCACCGGGCTGTGGTTTTCTGCCACCGGCTGGCTGGAGTTCCCCCCGGCTGTAGCCGGTACCCACTACCGGCGTACAACCTCCCACTGAGACTTCCTAGGTCTCGGCTTGCCATTGCCAAGCCAAACACCCCCCCCTCCCACCACCCCTCCCCCCCCCCACTACGGGTGTTGTTGTGTTGCGGCTGCCTGAAGGAAACAGCCACTGAGACCCCAATGTCTCGGCTGGCCTATCTAAAAACCCCATCAAGATCCTTGGCACTCGGTTTCCGTGCAACCCAACGAACCTGATTCAATTTTCCATGTTTTAAAGTATGATCTTACATGTTTTCATACACTTAATTAACTGATACATGATAAAAGAAAATAAAAATAGAAGAAAGATTAAAAATAGGGATACCGAATGCGTAATGATCTTGAAGAACACACACGAACAATACTCGAATACAATCAAAACCAAACTTGTTTTTCCTCTTCCTTCTCTTTTATGGAACCGGTGGCCAAAAAGGAACAAGGGGCTAGGGTTTGTTTAATTTTTGTGAAAACTTGTTAAATGAAATCCCCTATAATTTTTTTGTTGCTAATAAAATGGTTAACGGGTCGGGCTTGGCGCGTCTTATTTCTTTTCTCTTTAGGCCGGCCAAACACACCTTTTATATAGTGTTTCGTTTTTGTGTTTTATTTAATCTCGTGTACTATTATTCGTGACGTATGTTCGTGTTTTAAACTTGTGTTAATTCTTGTTGTGCATTATTTGTTATACGTAAATACTTGTGAATAATAAATAAATAATATACATAATACTTGTATCTATACATTAAATATTCATGATACGTGTCGTGTATTAATTAATTATAAAGTTTAAATAAATCCGTGTTTTCGTGTATTTAATGCTTTCATGTATTTTATGCGGGTTTTACAACTCTTCCCCTCTTAAAAGAATAATCCCTCCTCAAATTAGAGATATGATAAGCTGAAAAGGACATACCCGAATCATAGACAAAAATGAGGGTAAGAAATCCGGATAGACTCTTCCGTTTCCCAAGTGGCTTGCCACTCGGGATGGTCCCTCCAAAGGATCTTAACAAATGGAATAGTCTTTCTCCTCATGACCCGCTCCTGACGATCAAAAACTGCCTCGGGTTGCTCAACATAGGATAGATCCTCACGAATCTGATCGAGTGGATACGTGACAATATGCATATGATGATAATTGTAACCTCTGAGTAAAGACACGTTGGAACACACTATGAACATGAGATAACGCCAAACGATACGATACCTCACCAACACGTTCGAGGATCTCGAACGGTCCGACGAAACGAGGACTGAGCTTTCCCTTAATACCAAAACGCTTGACTCCACGTGCTAGTGATACTTTTAAGAAAACATGATCACCGGGCTGAAATTCTAATGATCTGTGATGTTTGTCAACATAGCTCTTCTGACGAACACGAGCTTCCTGAAGCTTCTCCTTGGCAATAGTGACCTTTTCATTGGTTACCTCAATCATCTCTAGAGCCTCAATGATTCATTCCCCAACCTGATCCCAGCAGATTGGAGCATGACACTTTCTGCCATACAACATCTCAAATGGTGCACACTTGATACTTGCGTGCCAACTGTTGTTGTAAGCAAACTCAACCAAAAAGATGTAGTCATCCCAATTTCCTGTCCACCACTCTAACACACAAGCACGCAACATGTCTTCTAAAGTCTGAATAGTATGCTCTGACTGACCATTGATTTGAGGATGGAAGGTTGTGCTAAGCTTGAGTCTCGTTCCCCAAGCTTTCTACAAGCCTCTCTAGAAACGAGATGTAAATCGTGGATCTCTATCTGATATGATATATGATGGTGTACCGTGTAGACGCATGATCTCCTGCTGGAATATTTCCGTCAATCTGCTAACTGGGTAATCCTTGTGGATTGGAAGGAAATGAGCGGACTTGGTTAAACGATCGACAACGACCCAGATGGCATCATGTTTCCTCTGATTCTGTGGTGGTACGGTAACAAAATCCATGGAGATCTTGTCGCACTTCCATTCAGGAATTCCTAATGGTTGTAGTAAACCACTATCTCGCTGATGTTCTATCTTAACCTGTTGGCAGGTCAGACATTTAGAAACGAAGGTACCAACATCTTGTTTCATGTCGCTCCACTAAAAATGTTTTTTGAGATCATGATACATTTTGGTAGAACCTAGATGAATCAAAAATGGAGAGTTGTGAGCCTTAGTCAATAAGGCTTCTCTGAGTGTAGAATCTTCTGGAACACATAACTTGGTACCCTGCCATACAATGCCATCGTCATCTATATGTAACTCTGTCTGCTGATCGATATTTTGAATAATCGCCCATATCTCACCGTCGTCCTTCTAAGCTGCCTTGATCCGAGAAATTAAGTCCGGCTCAACTCTCAGATTAGCCCAGTAACGATGTTGTCCACGTACAAAAAGCTCAATGTCTAAACGCTCTAGATCATGAATAATTTCTTCTTCCACTTTAGTGCCAACAATCATGCCTGATTTCCTGCTTAAAGCATCAGCCACCACATTAGCTTTACCAGGATGGTACTGAATATTGGTGTCGTAATCCTTTAGTAGCTCTAACCACCGTCTCTATCTCATGTTTAGTTCTCGCTGAGTGAAGATGTATTTGAGGCTCTTATGATCAGTGAAGATGTCACATGACTCACCATAAAGATAATGCCTCCATATTTTGAGTGCAAATACAATTGCTGCTAGTTCCAGATCATGAGTGGGATAATTTTCTTCATATGGTTTAAGTTGTCGTGATGCATAGGCAATCAACTTCCCGTGTTGCATTAGTACACAGCCAAGTCCTTTTCCCAAAGCATCACAATAAATCTGAAATCCACCTATGCTAGATGGGAGAGTAAGAATAGGTGCATAAACCAAACGCTGCTTTAGTTCTTCAAAGCTCTTTTCCCGCTCATCATTCCAGACGAATTTCTCTCCCTTACGCGTCAGCTTAGTCAAAGGCAAGGCTAACCGCGAAAAGTTCTCCACAAACCTACGATAATATCCAGTTAATCTCAGAAAAATACGAACCTCTGTTACAGACGTCGGTCTTGGCCATTTAGTAATAGACTTAACCTTCGCAAGATCCATGGAAATCCCTTATGCTGAAATGATGTGGCCTAGAAATGCCACCGTATTTAACCAGAATTCACACTTGGAAAATTTTGCATACAGTTGCTTCTGGCGATTAATCTGTAGTACCGAGCGAAGATGCTCCTCGTGTTCTTCCTTCGATTTCGAGAAGATCAGAATGTCATCGATGAACGAATTTGTCCAGAAACTCATGAAAAACTCAGTTCTTCAAATCCATGAATACCGCTGGAGCGTTTGTGAGTCTGAAAATCATGACTACGAACTCATAGCGACCATAACGTGTGCAAAAAGCAGTCTTAGAAATATCATGTTCCTTCACTCGCAGGTGATGGTAGCCTGATCGTAGATCAATTTTAGAAAAGTGCTTGGCACCTTGTAGTTGGTCAAATAAATCATCGATACGTGGTAACGGATAACGGTTGCGGATCGTGATCTTGTTCAGCTCACGGTAGTCAATGCACGGTCGCATGATGTCGTCCTTCTTCTTAACGAATAGCACTGGTGCACTCCATGGTGATACACTCATGCGAATAAAACCTCGCTCCAGTAACTCTTGCAACTGGTATTTCAACTCCTTGAGCTCTATGGGAGCCATGCGATAAGGATCCTTGGAGATAGGTTCAGCTCCTGTAATGAGCTCAATGCCAACTCCACTTCACGGATAGGCGGTATACCCGGAAGTTCTTCTGAAAACACGTCTGAGAATTCTGAAACAATCGGCTGATCATGAATAGATGGAGCTTCAGCAATCGTGTCATGAATGGTAGCCAAGAAACCTTCGTAGCCATGAGCTAATAAGGCACGTGCTTGCAAGGAAAAAATGATTTGTACAGATTTTCCTGGTATAAAACCATTATAAATATATTCTGGATCTTGAACATCGCCGAATATGACTCGATATGTATGCCAATTAATCGTGGCGTGGTGTTTTGCTAACCAACCCATGCCTAAAATCATATCAAATTCGCACATGTCCAAAGGAAGTGCGTCGACAGGAGGAATCTTGTCATCAAATTCTGAGGAAAGATCTCTGTACACGTGGGTAATGCGAACAAAGTCTATCAAAGGCGTGGATATTTTAACATGTCATCAAGGGGCATAGTTGTCTTATTAATACGAGCAGCATAAGTAGTGGATATAACTGAATGGGTCGCACCCGTATCATATAAAACGCATGTTGGAAATTCACTTTATGTGACGACATTTAAGAATTCCCATTAGTTATCATAGTCACACACGCTTAGACTAGACTAGGTACAATGTATAGTTAAGTATTTGGTGTGTGGCTATATATACCCCTCCTAGGCTTCCAAGGAGGGGTGTTGCTTGTGTTTCATTGTCATCTTTTCATTTCAATACACATTTTCTTTATCTTTAACACACAACCTCTCTTCTCTCTCTCTCAACAATGGCTTCTACCTTCCATCACCCACCTAGACCACCGGATTAGCTAAAAGCAAATCCACAATTGGCATTAGAGCCTCGGTTCCATCCTTGGATCGTGTTTATTGTTTTCGATTTGGTGGTCTAAAAAATCTTTTGGGTCTCGTTATCATTTTTTTTGGTCCAATTTGTCAATTTTTGTCACTACTGATATCTTTTTTGTCATATCTTTTCTCTTGTCACAATCTGGTCACTTCACAACTTTGTCACAGTTTTATTTTCCCAATAGTTGGTATCCAAAGTTTACGATATCTGGTATTCATAACCCACACTGGTCCAAAAAATCAAACTTTTTTTGGTCAAAAGTCAAGTCAAAACCTGCCATTTTTTTCTTAAATCTACTAATGATTTCGTGCATGGTTTTTTCTGTTATATCATCTGTTTTTTTCATCAGTTCTGGGTTACATAATATTTTTTTTTTAAGATGAAGATTAGAATGTGCCCAGAAAACATGTTCCTGAATATCAGGAAATAGTACAGATATGATTTCAGATTCTCATTCAGATCGGAATATTGCGATCGCAAAAACCATTGGTTTCTACATTGCGATCGAATATTCCGATGGAACACATTCGATGCATTCCGATGGAACACATTCTGACGGATGCATTCCGACGGATGTATTCCGACGGATGCATTCTGACGGATGCATTCCGACGGGTGTTGAGAAATCATTGCGATGGGACCTCTACTAACATTCCGATGGAAGTTCTTATTTTTTTTTAAAAACATTGCGATGGAATCTGTTTTGATTGCGATGGGTTTATTAAAATAGAAGGATTGCGATGAAAGACCCATGTAGACATTGCGATGTCCTTAAGTTTTTAAAACATTGCGATGGACTTTATTTAAAAGAAGTAGACTGTTTTTATAAAACCAGAGAACCAAGATTAGACCAGTACCAACTTAATACTCCAACCTTTTAACTCCCAACCAACACCATGATCCAAACCTACGCCCATCGTCACCTACTCCCCATCTCATCTAGACTCGTATACATAAACAATCAAAATATGATCTTAGAATATTTCGTTATGCATTTGTAGATCACTTAAGATCAGAAACAAAAACGAATATATCATCATCAATCTGTTATTAATTTTCGAAATTAAAGAAGGATGGATAACAACAAGTGTGTCTCAATCTACTCTTTATTTTGTTTAATTATACAAAAACCAGCTTGCATGCCGAGATCATCAAGATCTATAAATGGTATACACCATCTTTGCTTTTCGAATTTAAAGTAAGATCTGTGACAATTATGTTACAATCTGTCTTTGATTCGTTTAATCCAAATTGACATGCAATCAATATACACCTTACCCGAGATCTTTAATCAAGATCTTGAAGCTAAATTCATCATGTGTCGAAGAAAGATTGATCAAAAGCAGTGATGATATTCGTTTTATTTGGATCAAAATATATTCGAATGATGTATGTAGGGGTTTAAATCAATGAGATTCATATGTTTGGATGACATATGAGATTTAATTTTTGGTGACTGTTGATGGGAGAAAGATGGGGGGACGGAGGTTTCTAGGTTGACTGGGAAGAGATGAAGTTTGGTAGGAGTGAGTGATGGGGGCGGATTTAACTAAGTGTGAGAAATATAAGGGTTAGGTACTATCTAAATACCTCATTTTTAGGTATTGAAAAGTTCTTGGACCGGTCACTTATTTAATCACTTGGGCCTTTCATATGCATATAATCTACATGGGCCACGAAAATTTTTTTGGGGGTCACATTCATTTGGCCGTGTGATGAACTTCATTTTATACACAAATTATTTTCAAAATTATTTATTTTGAATAACATTTTGTGTATCATGATATACTTTGGATATTATCGGGACAAAGTGTCGTGACAATGTGACGAGTTTAAAAGTCGAGACACAATGATATGACTTAATGTCGTGACAAAAAGACGAGACAAAGTGACAAGATTTACTTTTGACGATACCAAGAAAAATTTGGGTATATTTTTTTTAGTGACTACAGATTTTTTTGGATCGGGTATTAATTATTTGAAGTTGAAGACGGATTTTTCAAAGGCGTGCACTTATTTTATCTTTGAAATATAACTTGTTCGTGCTTAATCTTAGAATGAAGACTTGTTTATATAGTTTCCGGGTTCGGGGTGGTTGGTTGATGACTCGGATAACTATCACTTAAAGGGGTTACATTGTTGTACTCAGTGTCACGCGCTTAGTCGACGTGGTTAATTTCAAGAGGTGTTGTGCTTATAGACTTCTTCAGTGATGCATTGGGTACTTAGAGATTTCTCCACCGTTCTTCATTCAACAATTGTGCAAGCTTAAGTCACAAGATCGAAGGATTCTTATTCAGTTTCACGTTTGATGTATCCGGTTCATTTTATCAGTCGTCACTTCAAATTACCTACAAAGGGGTTGGTAAAGATGGCCATGGAGAGTTTATGAGTAGAGAAATTCGATCAACAACTGATTCTCACCGAATATAATTAAGCTTATTTATTATTCTCTCGATATTTTCAGGTTCATGTGCGTACGATTTATTGATGGTTCCGAGGTTTCGAAACCATCAAGGGGGAAGAAGAAGACACATTGAACGCACAACGAGTACACGTGATGAACTTCATACCTTCTTTTGATTTGAAGACATTCCGGGATGACATTTGTCATAGCCGCAGAGAAAATCAGTGTTTTAACTCGTGGCGTAATCAATCTCTAAACGGTACACTACTGATTCGATGTTTAATTGTTTGTTTGTTGAAATTATTCATCATCATTATCCTATATGGAGAGATATGCATTCTCGGGACTTAATTGACTCTGGTGCATCTTCGGAAGAAGATATGTGCATTTCCGGGACTTAATTGACTCTGGTGTTATGATGTCAACTTCATGAATGGGATAAAGTGTCTACTTCAGTATTTGAGCTTCATACTTGGGATTGGTTTTTTCTTCAACTATGTGGGCGAAGAAATGTCTTGATTCTTTCTAGTATGCATAACTTGAACTCTCAGGGGGAAGAAAAATTCAGAAGAATTATTCAAGCGTGAGAAGAGAAGTTGTTGATCTACTTGGTGTACCCCAAGCTTTCAATCCCTCTTAGCAACGTTATCATGTTATATGATGGGATTTGCTTGTTAGATTCCGTTGTGCGCTTAATCATTCTAAGCTTTATTGAAAGCTTTGAAGTTGCTTACGAGGATTGTCGGTTTAGGGGGGAGCTATTTAAAAGCTTCTACATCAAGTTTATGTGGCATGAATTAGGGGGGAGTTAATTCAGAAGCTTCTCCTTAACCAGAAGTGTATGGGTTACTTAGCTCGTGCCGTTACAGTATTTCTACTACAAGTTACTTTAAAGATGAGTCGTTTTGAAGTCAAAGGCCTCAGAAGACATCATCAGCATTAGACGCTTAATGAAAGCTCTTGTTCTTAATCATTATGTACTTGTTAGGAAAAATATTGTAAGGAATTCTACATGTAGAAGATTGTTGGAAATTCACTTTATGTGACGACATTTAAGAATTCCCATTAGTTATCATAGTCACACACGCTTAGACTAGACTAGGTATAATGTATAGTTAAGTATTTGGTGTGTGGCTATATATACCCCTCCTAGGCTTCCAAGGAGGGGTGTTTCTTGTGTTTCATTTTCATCTTTTCATTTCAATACACATTTTCTTTATCTTTAACACACAACCTCTCTTCTCTCTCTCTCAACAATGGCTTCCACCTTCCACCACCCACCTAGACCACCGGATTAGCTAAAAGTAAATCCACAACGCAGGCAGCATGTCCATACATAAATAAGATGCCAGTAATGGTACCTAAAGACTTGTTGGCCTGGTCCCTAGTAGTAGTGAACACACGGCCGGATGTTGTTGGTTTCTGAGGGGCATGTCCTGATGTACCAACGATTTCCCCTTTCTTGCAGTCTTTCATGAGATGGCCTGCTTGCCCACACTTGAAGCAAACACCTGCAGCACGACGACATGGTCCAGGGTGCCTTCGTCCGCAAGTGGTGCAGATGGGACGAGAATACCCTCTAGTGGGTACCCTTGCTAGCTGGGAGCCTGATTTAGAAGATATGCGTGAGACATGATTATTGGAACATAAACATGACTACACTAAAAATTTTAAGTTTTAATACCAGATTGAGCTGAACGGTTAGGCTGCTAACCCTTGTTGTCATGGTCACGCCCGTACCGGAGTTCCTATTATAATGCCAAGATGTTAGAATTTATGTCATACAACAGCTTAACATGGAAGAGTTTAAATTTTAGGGACCTGCTATTATTGGAGTTTTTAGCATTGTTACGGTAGTTATCACTACCGCCACGCTTGTCTGATCCATAACGGTCGTTGGTCTGACCATGTCCCTTATTGTTGTTCTGCTGAGTGGCCGGTTAGGACCGGTCTCCACCCTTCTGCCTGAAAGATACAATTGAATAGAGCATGATATATAATTGAAAGTACCGATTTGAATGAGATGGTAACGTTTGATGACTAAAATATACCTCTTCTCAGGTCGATCCGACTCCTCATACTCAACCCTTTCCTGGAGCATCTCCAGACTGTGTGATACGTCAGCAACTTGTGCCACATTGCTGAATGTAGCACACAGCAGACGATCAGTAATAGAGGTGTGAAGATCCTAACGGAAATGCTTCGCTTGATCCTCTGCTGTCCCAGCAGCTGCACCCAGAAAACCAGCTATCTTGAGGAAACGTTGCGTGAATTATGTGCTGTTCTCACCTGCCCAAGGTTGCAAAAATCGTGAATCGCTAGTCGGCTGGTCGATCACCTTGCAACTTGTAATCGTTCTAGGCGGGATTAATCGCTGATTAATCGGATCCGTATTTTTAGAAAATTTTGAGTATTTCTGGCAAGTTTTGGGTATTTCTAATGACTTTTAGGTATTTTCAACAATATTATTCTAAAAATCTAACATACCATACATATAAATCGTTGTTATAAATGATAAACACAAGTTTACAGTGACTTTTTGGTATTTTCAACAAGATTTGTAGGTTTCTGGAAAGTTTGACCTCGCTTGACCATCGTTAACAACAGTTGACTGCCATTAATCACTTTTTACGTTAATCGACAAGGTTGATGGCCTTGTAGCGATTAAGCGGCGATTAATAGGCCTTGTAGACCTTGTTTTGCAACATTGACCTGCCTTTTGACGGATAACATGATAATCCCTGTTCAGTCGTTTTTGCTCAGCTCTAGGGAAGAACTTGTTGTAGAACAACTCCGTGAGCTGCGCCCATGTCAATGTGGTAAGCCATGCCTCACCTCCATTGGTTTTCTTGTAAGCCCTCCACCATGCTAACGCATCACCCTCAAACTTGTAGCATGCCAACCTCGCCTTGTATACCCCATCGCAACCCATGGCGTCAAAGATCTTTCCCATATGTGATATCCAGTTCTCAGCATTTAACGGGACATCTGCCTTCTCGAATGATCGAGGTTTCTGCTTGTTGAAACGTTCCAGCCAAGTGTGGAGTGTGAACGATGGAGGGGGAGGAGGATTAGCATGATTCGGTAAAGCCTGATATTCTGCCCGAATCTGATTTCGAATTTGGGGAAGCACAGCCTGCAAAGCTGCATTGACAGCTGTAGCGAGTTCCGCGTATGTGCGTGTGTTAACCATCTGACAGTTTCAAAAAAAATGATTAATCGGTTATAAACATGAGATATTAATGAGGGAACATGAAAGAAGTATAACTGTATTGAAATAAAATCTGAAATCGTTGGTTTGGACAACTATGGTTAAGCCCACAAAATTGAAAGAAATACATGTGACTGAGTATGGACGACTATGGTTCAACCCATACCATTCTAAATTCACAAGAAAACATGTGACTAAGTATGAATGACTATGGTTCAATTCATACTAGTCAAAACTTAACTATTAAAACAATGATACATGAAATAAAAATAACTGTCAATTTAGGAAGATCCTGGTGACTACACACTAGTCACAGGTCAAGTTTTAGAGCCTACAAGTCGAAACCTTGGGCTCTGATACCATAATTGTAACATCCCACTTTGATAAGTAGACCGTTACATTATAATTATGGTGTGTCATCAAAGCATGCAAGGTAAATGTCTTAAAAACATAAATGACCATAAAGGAAAACCAGAATCAAACATCGGTCCCCAAACATAAGCTCACACATGCATAAAGTAAAGAAATTTAGAAAAGGACTAAACAATGTCCAAGCGAGCATAAGTATATGAAATGCAAAAGGAAAAGAAGTCTAAGGTAGCTTCCATCATATGCACGTACTCTCAGTTGCTCAAGTTGGTCCCTGTGTACCTGTCGTATGGGACATGGAAAGAAAATACGGCTGAGCATTACGCTCAATGAACGGATATAATGACATGATAAGAATAACTGAAACATAAGTAAAGTATGAAATACAGCGGAATATGTGTAAGTCCTGGAAAACCTGGAACATGTTTTATAAACTGGTTATATCTGAAAAGTCTTATGTTTAAACATGAAAATGTATTTTAAATGTCAAATATCTCATATAGGTCATGAATGTATCAACATGCATGAATACATAGAGGGGTGACCTCGTCATGCAATTAGAGGGGTGACCTCTAATTATATTAGTTTGGGTGGAGGGATCATCTCCAATGTGACGGATGTAGAGCACACACCACAATCATCTTGTAAATCTGCAAAACATGTACTAGGATGTACCCATACGCCCCACATGATAATAATAATAATGGCCAAATAACTGAAAGGCATGCCGCAAGAAATCACTCTCGTCGCGGAAGATTCATAACACCGGTGCCTCAAGTGTCATGGTTATGGTACCTCCATAACTAGGTGGACATGGTCATGCATGTATATAGCTCAGGCAATTTAAAATGATAGCATGGTAATTACTGAAAAGTTTTATGACATGTAAGCTACTGGGGAAAACATATGGCAACAAACGGGGAATCCTAATCATGCATAGAAAGAGAATGTCCATGACGGAATATCTGTACCTTATGTCCAGTAACGCATGACGATGAAAGGCGGAAAGTAACTACTCCGACTTCACGAGTGCTACATAATAAAGGACGTGAATGAGTTGTATGTTCATGTATAACTTACTGATTCTTAGTTTACTTTACTTGTTTTTAACTTGTTTTACTTGTTCTTGACTTGTTTTACGATTTCATGTTTTATTATGTATTTCTTAATGTTTCATGTGTTCTTGATTAACGTATTTCATGTTTCATGTGTTATTATACTTGATATTTCCATAATGAGTAACTTTCTAAAAATAGCAAGTTTCTATATATCGTAACTTTCCAAAAATAGCAGGTTTCTATATATATCAACTTTCCAAAATTAGTAAGTTTCCATAAATAGTAAGTTTCTAAAAATAGAAAGTTTCCGTAATTAGTAAGTTTCCAAGAATTGAAAGTTTCCATAATTAGTAAGTTTCCATAAACAGTAATAAGCTTGTTTAATAAGCATGATATAAGCTAAAGCTTAATGAACATATTTTATAAGTCATGATTAATTAAATGTCATATAGTAAAGTTTATTTAATAAATAATATAACATGTCATAATCATATAGTTAATTATTAATTAATAATATAACATGATTTTCCAAATAATTATTAATTAATAATAAAGCATGGTTTATATCTTAATAAAACTTTACTATAACTTGGTATATGTATAATTAAATTAAAGTAAATATTAATTTAATTAAACCATGGTTAATATGTAATTAACTGAAAGAAGCTAAGTCTTTAATTAATTAAATTGAATAGTGCCATATTAATATCATGAATAGTTATATATAATAATTATTATAAGTCTAAATTAATTTAATTAATGGGGCTATGTTAATTTCATAAATAATTAACAAAATAATTATATCCTAAGTCTTGAAATTAATTAGCGAACTTTATGATCAAAAACACCCTTGTGTTCGGTAACCGAACCCCGAACCAAGGCCTCACCGAGACCCCCATGTCTCGGCTGCCCAATCTTCACCACCACAGCCACCGGGTTGTGGTTTTCTACCACCGGCCAGGTGAAGTTCCCACCGGTTATAGCCGATACCCACTGGCGGCGCACAACCTCCCACCGAGACCACCTAGGTCTCGGTTTACCACTGCCAAGCCAAACATCCCCCTGTGGGTGTTGTTGTGTTGCGGCTGCCCGAAGGAAACAGCCACCGAGACCCCCCCCCCCATGTCTCGGCTGTCCAATCCAAAAACCTCACCTAGAGCCTTGGCTCTCGGTTTCCGTGCAACCCAACGAACCCGATTCAATTTTCCATGTTTTAAAGTAGGATCTTACAAGTTTTCATACACTTAATTAATTGATCCATGATTAAAGAAAATAAAAACAGAAGAAAGATTAAAAATAGGGATATCGAATGCGTAATGATCTTGAAGAACACACACGAACAATACCCGAATACAATCAAAACCAAACTTGTTTTTCCTCTTCCTTTTCTTTTGTAGAACCGGCAGCCTAAAAGGAACAGGGGGTTAGGGTTTGTTTAGTTTTTGTTAAAACTTGTTAAATGAAATCACTTGGAATGTTTTTGTTGCTAATAAAATGGTTAACGGGTCTGGCTTGGCCCGTCTTATTTCTTTTCTCTTTTGGCCGGCCAAACACCCCTTTTATATATTGTTTCGTTTTCGTGTTTTATTTAATCTTGTGTATTATTATTCCTGACGTGTGTTCGTGTTTTATACTTGTATTGATTCTTGTCGTGCATTATTTATTATACGTAAATACTTGTGAATAATAAATAAATAATATACGTAATACTTGTATTTATACATTAAATATTCATGATACGTGTCGTGTATTAATTAATTATAAAGTTTTAATTTATCCGTGTTTTCATGTATTTAATGCTTTCATGTATTTTATGTGGGTTTTACAACATATCACTACTTTTATCAATATGTTGTCGTGACATAACCTAGACCACAAACCATAGATATTTTTTATTCTAACTTCCATGAATCAGTCCTAGACCTCATTAGGCATTACCAGCATTCCTTGGTCACCTAACTACTAAGCTTATACGTTTAAAGGATTAACTTGGAGGCTAAGTGTTGAAAACTAGTATAAATTAGAGCTTTACCTTTCATTTTGAAACTTGCACCCTGATCTCCTTTACCTCCATACCCATTCTGATTTTCCACTTATAAAAAATTCATAAGGATGCCTTGAGACCAGAAACCAGGTCTAAGAAGTATCCATTGAAGTTCTTGAAGCTTTAGAAGCAAACGAAGTTCATAAAGAGCCCTGGAAGTCATTCTAGAGCTACCTAGGTAATCACTATGTTATCTACGCTTAGATCTTGTTATAATTCTTTTCTAAGACTTTTTATAATATTAATAAGATGTTAATAAGCTAATCTAATAAGCCTTAGTTCATATAATAAGCTAAAATGAAAGTTATATGCTAAAGGTGTAATAAAACCCTAGTTTTATAATTTACATGAAATAATGAGTTAAAATCTATTTTAAAAGCTGTAGATCTGGATAAAAAAATTATTATTATTAAAAGTATGTTTATAAAAAAAAATTAAGTTCCTAGATCATTTGGTACAATTTTTAGGTTGTTATGTGATTTTAAGCAAGTATAGGGACTAAAACTGTCATTTTTGAAACTATAAATATTTTGGGCCAAAAATATCATTTTACTAAATTTAAAACTATAAGGATTATATTGTTAAGTTTGAAACATTAAGATTAATATTAGAAGGTTGAAATTATAAATACTTAAACTATATACTTAAAGGGTTAAAAGTGTAATTAAGCTAAACGTATAATAAAAAAGGTAATTATTGCCAACTTTGAAACTAAAGGATATAAAGTATATATTATACTATACTTATCATTTTAAGAAAGTAATAAACATGTCATGTTAATAGGGAACTTTGTACAAAGATGTTCCATCTCGATATTACATTTTGACTGAGTGGTTGGGTTTACGATTTAAAGTGTCCTCGCTCCTCAAACGTTTATAGAATGGATTCCGATTATGATGGCCCAAACAATGATGTGATATTATAAATAACCTATGAACCTTAGGCAAATGTCACAAAGAAATACTTAAAACTTGGAATTTAAGATCAAAGACTTGATACTATACAAAAAGTGTTAATCCATGTTTATGTGAAACCATGTTGTTGTTGTGAGACCAAGTTGTTCTTTGTGAATGAAATATATCTGATGTTGCTTATACTCTATGGATATAAGGTGAGCTCATAGCATCACTATGCCTAATTATGAAATGATTTAAAACCCGTGAGGAGGATATATGCTAAATTGGAATACAAGTGTTTTTGTATGCTGCCTGATATGATTATTGACACTACGTTTACTTATTACCATTAAGTCCCTTTTTAATCGTGGACCACTAATCATTTCTAGAAAATGAGCGCTAATATTGTGAATTGTACTATTTGGGGACAGACATCCCCTATCTGGGCAAGTCGCACTTGCTGGAATGCTAATAGGTTCCTATCTAGGCTAAACGGATACACTTTATTTTGCTAAATTCAGGATAGTCCAGCAAACGACCTGCATATGGGCAATTTGTTGGTTTTTTGATAATGTCTAGTCGTGGGGTCATGAGCTAGTGCAATAAGAATCGATGATTTTAAATTTATTAGCGAATAACAATGTAGCTCAAGAAAAGGATCTTGTGTTCAAAATGATTTCAAACCTATGAATTCACTTAACCATTGTATTGTTTATAAGAATATATCTTGGGTATTAAAGATTGATAGCATGGAGCAGCATGAGGATGGCATTAAGAGGCCCAAGCTTGAAATTATTATTCTAGATTTTGGGAACCTCATATTGTAAAACTCTGATTTTTAAATGATATATAAATAAAGTTGATATAGTCACTCTTTTGAGTTCTTTTCTATCATTATGACTTGTGTTATATGAAGTAATACTCAAATTAATGTTCCGTTGCGTTAAGGTAAAAATCAGGGTGTTACATCGGACCTTGTCATGGTCAAGTAAATAAGTTTACGCACCAATTTCTGATAATGATTAAACCTTGTTAAGGGCTCATCATCTCCAAAACTTTGACACAATCTTTTTATTATCATGATTGACATGTATAGAAATATTGTAAGGTCTGCATGCCAACAAACCAGACTTAGACAGCAATTATGTGTAATGCTTTCTCTAGTTAAACAAGTAATTATGTATGTAACCAATACTTCAATTCTTAAAAAGTTTCAGTTCTCCTAAATCTTTTATTAAAAATTTTAATCCCAAAATTTGTTTGAACTTACTTGTCTCATCAAGACTATTCCCAGTAACAATTATATCATCTACATATTCACCATTAACATTTTTAAGTAACAGAGAAGAATCATTTAAACTTTGTATAAAATCACACTCAGTTAGTACAAAAGTTAATTTTCATTCTGTTTTCTTGGTGTTTGTTTCAATGCATATATGCATTTAATCAATTTACAAACTCTTGTATCATTATCAGAATACACTTCTGGTAGTGTCATATACACATCGTCATCAAGATCTTCACATAAAAATGCATTGTTTATATCGAGTTGAAACATAGACCAACCATTACTGATAGCAACATTGTGAAATATGCAGGCCTAGTGAACATTACTTAATGATCATTAACTAATTTTTTTCCATTTTTTCAACATTGTTAACAAATGTTTCACGTAATTGGTCCTTATTTTACAGGCCCGTTACAAAGATAGAAATGAAACGCTAACCTAAGGACTATTTTCGTAAAACAATCAAAAACAAAATTTACGCAAATAGTCAGTAGGGTTACTGATCCGTTATCAAGTTAGTCCCTCGCGCTCTACCACGAAAAGTATTACAAACCTCGTCGATTACAACTTACAAGTAATAGAATTCGGATTGTAAGTACCATCGATAAAGGGGTTAATTTTGAGCAAAATATGAGAGCGACTTCGAGAATATAATGAAGTTCCTTTTTCAGCAAGTGTAAGTATGCATAGAATGTAAGGGCATCCACTATGAGAGGTTCATGGACAAGTTTATAAATTTTGAAGAGGTTTGCAAATTGAGTAATTGTAAAACCCGCTTTAAAATACCTTAGAACATTAAATGCACGAAAATACGGTTAAATTAACACTTTACAGTTAATAATATACGACACGAATCGTGAACATTTAATAAAAATATTACGTATATCAATTAGTTACTACAAGTATTACCTATATTAATATTATTATTAATACATGATAAGTATTTACGTATAATACTTAAAACGTAACAATAAAAAAACACGACATATAAAACACGAACACACGTGAGTAATATTTAAGCATGAAAAATGAAACGAATTGTGTATATGGGTGTGTGTGTTTGGACGGGAAGAAGAGAGGACAAAAGGGGCCTTGGCCTGGCCCATTTGTTATCCTTATTGTAAACAAATACATCCCAGGGATTTCATAATATCACTTTTCAAGAAAACAATCAAAACCCTAAAACTCTTGTCTCTCCTCTCTTCTTGGCTGCGGCATACAAACACACCAAGGGGGGTCATTGTTTTAATCTTAATTAAAATACGGTATTGTGTTCGTGTTCTAAATCCTTAACAAATCACGCATTCGGTGTCTCCAATCTTTTAATCTTTTTATTTGTTTATGTTCATTGTTCAAGATCTATTAATAAACAATCATTAAAAACATGTTAAACAAGGATTAAAACATTAGAATTAAGGGTTTTGGGTTTGGTTTGTGTCAGGTTCACGCAAACCGAGACCAAAGGTGGTCTCGGTGGTGGTTCGGATCACACATAAGGGGTCGGCGTGTGTTTTGGTTTGCCAGCCGCAACCCCAACTGCCCAGCAGTAGGGTGCGTGGCTTAGCAGTGGCAAACCAAGAGTCCTAGGACTCTTGGTGGGAACTGTGTTCGCAGCAGGGGGACCCCGGCTATAGCCGGGGGTACCTTTGGCCAGCAGTGGCGCCGGCACACAGCCGGTGGCTGCTGGTGGTGGTCGGCAACAACCACAGCCGTACGGATGTGGTGTGTTGTGTGTTTTTTAGGCAAACCGAGACCTCCCATGGTCTCGGTGGGGTATCGTAGGGGCTCGGGTAGAACTAAATACACCAAGGGGTGTGTTTGGCTAAATTTTGCTAAAACATGTTATTTTATTTTTATTAATTAATTTATTAAATTAAGACATGGTTAATTTAATTGACTAATAAAAAAGACTTAGGTTATAATTGACATGGCCATTTAAATAAACTTTATTTTATAATAATTATTAAAAATAATTATTCATGTTATAAGTTCATGTACACTTAATTAATTTATTTAAGAACTTAACTTAATAAATTAATTACTTTATTAACCAAGGTTTGATTAAATTAATAACTATACTTTAATTTAATTATACAATAAGTCATTTAAGGTAAAGTTTAATTAATAAATCATGAAATATTATTAATTAATAAATATTTATTATATCATGTATTATTATTATTATTATTAATTAATAATCATATATTAAGACAAAGTATTAAATATTATTAAACTTTACTATATATTAATCATGACATATAATATGCTTACTAAAACTATAGCTTATATTATTTTACTTAATTAATAAGCTTATTATTAATTATGGAAACATGCTATTTATGGAAATGTACTAAATATGGAAACATGCTATTTATGGAAACATACTAAATACAGAAACATGCTATTTATAGAAACATACTAAATATGGAAACTTTATATTTTGGAAACTTACTAATTATGGAAATTTTCTATTTATGGAAACTTGCTATTTTTGGAAAGTTACTATATATGGAAACCTGCTATTTTTGGAAAGTTAACCTGCTACTTTTAGAAAGTTACTTATTACGTTATAACAAGTGCTATAACACATAAAACATGAGATACACTAATCAAAAACACATGAAACACTAAGAATCACATGATAAGACATGAAACTTTAAAACAAGACAAGAACAAGTAAAACAAGTTAAGAACACGCTAAGTAAACTAATAATCAGTAAATATAAGTTAAACAAACAACTCATTCATGTCCCTTTTGTAGCTATCGTGAAGTCGGAGTGATCTTCCACTTTCGTTTTCATCCTCGTTACTGGACATAAGGTACGGATATTCCGTCCTTCAGTAAGGACACTCTCTTCCTATATTAGGATTCCCCGTTTGCAGCCATCTGTTTTCCCCAGTAGTTACTTAAACTAAACAGTAATTATATAATAAATATTTTAGATTGTCTGAGCTATATACATGCATGCCAGTTTCACCTAGTTATGGAGGTACCATAACCATAACACTGGAGGCACCGGTGTTATGACTCTTCCGCGGTGAGAGTGATTGCTCGCGGCGTCCCTTTAAGTTACTTGGACTATTTTATTATTATCATGCGGGGCGAATGGGTGCATCCTAGGATAAGTTTAGCAAGATTACATGGTAACTGTGGTGTGTGCCTTACATCCGTTACCTGGAGCTGATCCATCCACCCAGACTATTATAATTAGAGACAACCCCTCTAATTGCATGATGAGGTCACCCCTCTAAGTATTCATGCGCGTTGATTACTTCATGACCTATATGGGCTTCAGGCATATTTAAAATATAGTTTTCAGTATAAAATAAACATAAGTCTTTTCAGAATATGTTGGGAATTATTTGTTAAGTGTCAAGTACCGTTAGTGTATTTTAAGTACTGTCAGTGTTATGTAAGTACCGTTAGTATTAACACGGTACATAGTAAGTACAACTACTTATAAAGTAAGTACTGCTATGATGATTAGGACGAATATATCTTTGTATAAGATATGTCATAGTTATAGTTAGAGTATATCTTATGTGATATACTTAAATAGTTAGAATATTGATAATATATCGTCTGTGATATAGTTATCTTTATAGAATATTCTAAGGTTTCTAGGGTTCCTTACTCTATAAAAGGAACATAGGTACAATGTCTTTCATGTACCTCATTCAAGTCGATTAATAAGAGAATCGAATAGTTAAAAGTAATCATGTTCTTCTGTGCTTTATAAGTTAGATTCCGCATAACTTATTTAGTGTTAGTAAGAGTGCTCAAAGTGTTTTAGTTTGATTACAAACTATTATACTAATTCTTAACAGAATATAGATCCAACCAAAGGGATCAACAAGTGGTATCAGAGCTTGTTGAGAAACTCTGAAAGAGAAGAACACAACCCCAAACACTCCACACATACCAAAACTCAATGTCTCAACCAGATGGTGATGATGCTCACTTGGATGATGTTCAGAACCCTGATCCTATACCACAGGGACAACCACAAGTTATGCATCCTGCACCAGTACAAGGTTTTCAAGCCGTGAATGCTGTAGCTACCTCTACAACAACACCTTCTCATACTTTTTCTGTTGTTAAACTCCCAGTTCTCAAAGGTGACAATTATGTGACATGGGCTATGCAGATGGAACATTACTTGAATCACACAGATCACACTGTGTGGCAAGTTATCAAGAATGGGAATACACCAAAGAAACTACACTGGTTGCCAGACGGTACATGCTATGCTCTACCTGCTGTGACTGCTAAGGAGGTACAAGCAGAGATCAAAGAGAGAAAAGCCAGAACTGCTTTGGCTATGGCTCTTTCTGAAGACATTTGATGAGACTGCTTTTATACATGGTCTCATCATCCAAATCGGGCTTAAAATGCATTAGAGATCATTAAAACTGCCAAATATATGCTTGTGTTTGTTACTTGTGTATTTTTAGGTACGGATATTGAGGAAATGGCAAAAGATCACAAGAATCATTCAAAAACAAACACGGGAAACGAAGCCGCACAATGAACCGGGCCCAAGTTTTGAATTTCCAAAAATACCCTTGAAGAATTGAAGATTGTCAAGTTTGGTCCCTCAACTTTTGAAGATTTATGAATAGGGTCCCTAAAGTTTGAAGATATTACAAGATCAGTCCTTGAAGAATCCAAGAATTGCATTTGAAGCCCTTGGAAAAAGTTTGGAAACATTTAGTGCCATTTTTGACAAGTTTGCAAAGTTGTCACAAGTGTATTTGGGCGTTGATGGCTATTTATTACAACATGAAAGAAGTAAAGGAGTCCAAGGGGCATTATTGCCAGACAGCCAAACATACACATCCACTCACATCATGACACCTCAGCTATACCCACCCACTTACCCAAACCCTTACCCATTACCCAACCAAACCCGTAACCCACCCAATACCAGGTTTAATAAATAAACCTGGTCAAATACACAGTCAAACCCCACTTATTTTTCCCCCCAAACAAGTATTTTAAAAATACTTAACCCCATCTCGGATTAAACTGGTGCTAATCACCCCCATAAACCCTAGTAATCCCAGGATGAACATCACTTAATTCAAAGGGCTTTTTGCTAATTTTGTCCAGATCCCAAATTTAACTTACCCTCACCCCATCCCACACCAAAACCGTGCACTAGACACACCCATGTGTCTTGTGGGACCCTCCCCTGCCCCGTCCCTTTCCCTCAAAACCCTAAACTAGACACATCCAACGTCTCCTAGCTTCTACTTGGCCCCCAAGGACAAATGGACGCTCCAAGATCACTTTGCAAGCTGGCTACTTCACATGATGCCATATTGACCAATTTTCAGTCAAAGAACAAGGGCTTTTTAGGAATTTCCTTGATTAGGGTTTAGCATTTGTTCAGGATTCTAGATAGTTCTTTGTACGCCTATATAAGGCACCTTAGCTTTTCATTTAGTTTTTGTTCCAGATTTTACTCCAAATTTTGTAATCCCTTTTTGAAGTAATTTATAAAGTTTGGTATTTTATTGGTAAAAGTAATTCCTTTTATAAGTTTTTAAAAGTTGGTAAATGTTTGTTGAGTAGAAATCTGAGTTCCATATCACATTTGTAAACACCTTGTGTGTTTAAGGTTTCAAAAAAAGGTTTTTATTTGGTCAAAATTTCAGAAATCCAAAGCTTTCAAGGAAGTGAAAGTGGACTTGGAAATTTGGATTTCTGAGTTTGATCTTATTTTAAAAACGTATCAAAGTTTCAGGATTCATTGGTTCAAAGTTTTTGAAAAGGTTTGTAAGTTTTCAGAAAAATCAGAAAGTATTGTATTGTGCGTGTTCTTCTTTCTTTCTTAGCAGGTTTGGAGCTATTGTTTGTCAAAGGTTCTGCATAGGCCCCAGCCTATTGGAGGTGGTTAAGCAACCACTGAGGGACCTGGATGTAGGTCCCTCTTGGTAAAAATCTTTTCCCATTTTCATTTTTAGTTAATTGGGTGTTTATGTGATTTGTGCATAAAACAGGTTATGTGTTTGTTTTAGCTGTTTGATATTGCTTATTTGTTAGTTATATGCATGATTCAAGTGTTCACAATCAGTTTGGTAGGATTTGAAATTGATTTGGTTTGAAAATATTGATGTTCAGTATTTTAAAGGGTGTTTGGATCAAGGTTTTAAATGGTTTAAATGGTTTAGACTTGGCTTGAATCTTGTTTAGAAGCACTCTATAGGTTGTTTCTAGGTAGCATAAGTGCTTAGTTTTCAGTTTGGGTAGTATTAAACACATGTGCATGCTTCAAAATTGGTATAAGGGGTCAAAAATCAGAAAACTGCCTATACTGCTTGATTTTTGAGTGATTTGTGCCTTCAATTTGGAAATCTGCTAGATACTAGGTCTAGTTAGGGTTTGTTGTCATTTATTTGTCACTTGATTGGATTGTGTGTAAGTTTGTGTGAATTGAATCTCACTCTTATGCCATGTGAACCAGCACAATATTCATCAGTCCTACTTTAGCTTAATCAGAAACTTGTTTGGTGCTTTTGTGTGATTTTTGTGATAACTTTGTGCTTGTTTTGTGTTGTTATTGACTTCCCACAACCCAACTGGTTGTGGGAGTGCCCCATTGTCCATCAAACATCATAAAATCAGGAATCAAGTCCTCTTGATCACAATCTTCACAAGTGAAGAAACTTCTTTGTGTTCATCAGAAATAAAGTCAAAACTGGGCACGTTTTGATTCATAAAAGCCTGATTCTTGTTTGTTTTTGATTAAAAAGTGAGTTTTAAGATAAGTTAAGTTACTGACTTTGGGTTTAAAAAGTTTAGAAAGAAAAAAAAAAGTTTTTTTTCAAAAAGGACGTGGCCAGGACTCGAACCTGCGCCACTCCTCCCACACACAAACGACATAACCATCTCTGCCCTAGGGTCTTTGACTGCTAGAGTTCCATTTCAAAAGTTATTTAAGGGGTGTTTGTGTTTTGGCTTATTTAGCAAACAGCTTATTTAAAAGCTGATTTAAGCTTATTCTTTTTGGATTTTTACCATTTAGTATTTTTCTTGTGTTTTTGTTTAGTTTTAGGACTTTTTGGTTTTAAAAGATTATTTTTCCCGTTTTTAATTAATTTTTAGGAATATTTTAAGTTTTAATTTTAGTAAGTAATTTAAAAATAGCAAAAAGTATTTTAAAAATCCAAAAAAATAGTTTTTAGGTTTTATTTAAGTAACTTGAGGTTTACAGCCCAAAAAGTTTTCAAAAAGTCTTATTTTTAATTTTATTTGATTTTAGGGTTTTTTACCAACTTTAAAATTTAATATAAAATTAATAAAAAGGTTTTAGAAACTTTTAATTTCATTTTTGTCTTAGTTACATTATTAGGATTTTTGGTAATTTTTTAGATTTTTTTTATAAACTTTGATTTTTTTTGATTATTTTATTATTATTTTATTATTAAAAATTGAAAATTAGTTTTTTTCTACTTTTTTCATTTTTCCTAGATTGTAGACACTAAATTAGGAGTTTTGTCACTTTCCAAATATTTTTAGGGCTTTTCATTTATTTTATAGATTTAATTTAAGTTTTAATTGATTTTAATAGTTTTTAAGTGTTTAAAAATAGTTTAATTTGGTTTTAAAATTTTTAAAAATAGTTTTTAGCTTAATTAGAGTATTTTTGAGGTTTACAAACTTTAAAATCTTGTTTAGGGCTTTTTAATAATTAATTTTGATTTTTAGGGCTTTAATTAGCATTAAAAAGTCATTATCTAATTAATTAAAAGGTTTTAACAAGTTTGAATTTTTTGTAAACTCTTAAAATATTATTGGGGATTTTTAGTAATTTTTAAGAATTTTTAGGTTAAAATTTTAATTTTTGTACTATTTACGGTTTTGCGTGATCGCCTTTTTCGTCTTAGTTTAATTCGTTTTTGTAACCGTCTTTCTTTTCTTTCTTCTTTCTATTTTCTTTTCTTATAACAATAAAATCACAAACAAAATCATTTCATTACACAACACACTAGCCTCCTCGAGAACAAACTCACTTAGGGTCATTCACACACGGTTTTCCTAAATCGTCGTGCCTACTTGCCCTATTTATTGCTCTTTTCCTAAAGGGTAGTAAAAACACAACATCATTTTGGCGCCGCTGTCGGGGAGGCGTGTTGTGTTTTGGTTGAACAATTGTTGTTTTTATATATAGCCATAATAGTATTTGTATTAGTAGCACTCTATTAATACGTATTATCGTTTTTCGGTTTTTGTGTGAATACTATTACTATATTGTATACGTAGAACAATAAATTTACAAGTACTCCAAATATGTGAGAAATCACAACCTTGACTTGGGAGGTCATTACCCAATCATTGTATTCGAATCTCAAACCAAAGAAAAAGGCAAAAATAGATAAATACTTTCGTGAAGCTTAATCTTGAAAATACAAACTATAAGGTGGGTATAAGGCGGTTGTATTTCACGACCTAAAGGAAAAAGGCTCTTAAGTGCTTCGCGCCGCCTCGTTTCCTCCGCTTTCTTGTGCGTATTTGATTTTGAGAGTGAACCGAGGGTTTTTTCGCCCAAAGTATTACTACATATCATATATATTTTCTTGGTTTCTATTGATTAAACCCTCTTGAATGATTTGGTGTTCCACCATCGTTCTAAAGTCATCGAAAGCGTTCACTTCACGTGATCGTTTTCATTCCTTGAGGCTTCTTTAATCAAGAGATTTGATTAAGGGGGAGATTTGTAGATTTTTGTCTACCTAATACATTCACCAATATCCAAAAAAAGTTAATACCATCAAAAACCACAAGAAAAATTAAAAAAATACAAAACACCAAAAAGAATCTTCTTTGCTCGTCTCCTCGTTGTACGTGACGTTGATGCTAACTCGTAATCAAGCAAAACGTGCACGTAGACGAAAGAACAAAACTCCCACTCCAACTCATTCTAGTGAGGAGTCTCCTATTGACGAACCCATTGTACGAGAAGCACCAACCATGGCAAATCGAACTATAATGGAGTTACTTTAAGCACCCACCGAGGGTTATAGAGAGGCTATTGTGATTCCCGCAATCCTTGCGGAGAATTTTGAGGTGAAAACGGGTTTGTTGTCAATGATCCAAAACAACAAATTCCGTGGTGATGAGAAGGACAATCCCCACAACCATATCCGCCAATTTAATCGTCTTACCGCCACTTGCAAATTCAAGGATGTCTCGAATGACTCGATTAAGATGATGCTTTTTCCGTATTCCTTAGCGGGGCACGCAAAATTTGGTTAGAGAAAGAGCCACCCAATTCTATATTGACGTGGAAGGATCTCGTTTCGAAATTCGTGAACCAATTTTTTCCGCCCTCTAAGACTACGCATTTGAAAAATGAGATTTCTAAATTTTCACAAGAATCAAATGAAAGTTTTTCAACGGCTTGGAATAGGTTTAAGGAGATGTTACATGAATGTCCTCATCACGGTTTTTCCGACTTGCACCAAATAGACACGTTTTACAATGGACTTAACGATCATGAAAGAGATTATTTGAATGCCGCCGCGGGTGGTAATTTTTTTTGTAAAACGGTTGAGGAAGCTTTGGTCATAATTGAGAATAGGTCTAAGGTTTATAGCCCTCGTAACACACCGAGTGTTGCCAAAATGGGCTCATCATCGTCTCGTAGTATCAATGCCTTACATGATGAAGCTAATGAGGAAAATCGGTTTTTCGATAGGTTTTCGACCCTTATGTCCCATTGGAAAGCTCAAGAAGCTTCGAATTCCGCTTCGGTTAAAGCGGTTTCTAAGAGTTGTTTGTCGTGTGGTGGAGCTCATGATCTTTCCGAGTGCATTACCGCGGATGGTAACACTTCGAGTGCTTATGTAGCCACGGGAACTTATAACCAAATCGGCCAAGGTTCCCGCCAAAATCAAGCTCCACAAAATCAAAATGCTAATAACTATCGCAACAACAACCAAGGTGGAAATTACCAAGGAAATCAAAGGAATTATAACAAGGGTAATTATCAAAGTGGAAATGGGCAAATTTCAAACCAAAACCAAAACCGTGATTTTCAAACTACTTCACAAGGTTTTCAAAACGATCACACCAAAAATCTTCAAGGAGAATTTTTGAATTATGCTAAGGCTAATGATGCTAAGTTTGACAATATGCAACGTGAAATGGTTAGCTTAAGGTCCGAGTTGAAAAACGAGCTAAAAACGAACTTGCTAATGAACTTAAAACTCATGCTAATAAAATGGAAGGAAATGTCACACGTCTCCAACAAAATCAACAAAAAATGGAGCAAGGACAACATGAGATTAAGCAAGAATTGTTAAAAGCGGATGCTAGGCAATCTAAGTTTGAAGACCGAATGGCTAAGATGTTTGAAGCTATCATGTGTAAGCCCTCTTCTTCGGGTGGTCTTCCTAGTGATACCATCGTGAACCCGAAAGGAGAGTTGAAGGTTATTACTACTCATAGTGGTAAAACTTTCAAAGAACCCATTTCTCGTCCAAGTACTTCTATGGAGAAGGAAAAAGAGAAAGAACCCGAAGTTTTGGTTGAAAAGGAGCAAATTCCAAGCCCACGAAGTACCGCTCAAACCACACCTACGGTTGAACCCACACCAATCATGGAACCCGAGATTCCAAGGCCGTTGCCTATGCCTACTATGCCCCAACCCACACCACCTTTACCTTACCCTTCAAGACGAGACAAGGAAAAGGCACAAGAACGAAATAATTATCAATTTGAACTTTTTATGAAAATGTTTCGTGACTTGCATTTCAATATAAGTTTTGCCGACGCCTTAGTCTTGATGCCTCGATTTGCCGCAAACTTCAAAAGTATGCTAAACCACAAAGAGAAATTGCAAAAATCGTCTAGTTGTTCATCGGTTTTTCTAAGCCGCATACCTCAAAAAGTCGGTGATCCTGGAAAGTTTTTAATCCCATGTGCTATACAAGACATGGAAGAATGCTACGCCTTGGCCGATCTTGGTGCTAGTATTAATTTGATGCCTCTTGAGATTTTTAAATCGCTCAATCTTCCAAATCTCACTCCTTCAAGAATGTCAATCGAAATGACCGATCATTCTACGATTCTAGCTTGTGGAGTTGCCGAGGACGTCTTTGTGAAAGTTGGAAAGTTCTACTATCCCGTAGACTTTATTGTTGTTGATATTCCCATCGATCCTAAAGTTCCGCTAATTTTAGGTCGATCTTTTTTGGATACCTCGAGAGCACTTATCGATGTGCATGCGAGGAAAATCACTCTTCGTTTCAATGAGGAAGAACTCGTCATTAATGCAAACCAAAACTCCACTCTTTCTCATGTGTATTCTATCACGTCTTTGTACAATGTCAATCCCATCAAAAACATTTGCAAAAAGATTTCAAATAGAGTTTTAGGAGTTGTTGAGAAAAATGAAGTTCCGTCCCCTCCGCCGGTGGAGGTTAAGAGTGTTAAGCCTACGATTCCAATCTCGAGTGATTCTTCGGATGATGAATACGTTGATCCCAATGGGGGAGTTTTCTTTGTTGACAAACGTTTTGAGAACTTACCACCACCATTACCAAAAAGATTTCAAAATGTGAGAATTTTTAGTGTGACTAACATTGCTTTAGATACACCAAATATTTTTGACATAATTAAATCGGGTTTTCACAAGGAGAGTGTAAAAGATGAAAAAGGAAAAGACTTTGAATTGAATTTAAAAGATTTTTCTACAATTCTAACTCCGTCATCACCACGTGTATTGAGTACTACAAGCTCGTCTTCTCCTTTTGACGATGCTTTGTGTGGACTTAGTGTGGGGGAAACCCCTTATGTTCCCTCCCCTTTCTCCACCGAGGACGAGATATTTGATCCTGGAATTGCTTATATAGGGAAATCTCGGTCTTCCACCGATGCAATAAATGGAAAATCTTTTCATTTGATTGGTACGAGTCTACCTCGAGTAGCTCATGTTTTTAGTAACTTACCCATTGTCCCACCCTTCTATTTCTTCCCTCCTATTTTCTTGAAACTCTTTGAGTTTTTGTTGGCACACCTTGAAGTGGCGTTGATTAGTTTTTCCAATGAAAACGAGAACGCCATCTTCGATCCCGGTATTTTGCATCATCAAAGGACTTAGTCCTTAATACCGGTTGTTTTTGGGCCTTGTTTATCATGTAAGCCCCACCAAAATTGACCATACCATGATTATCCCTAAATGATCACATTTATGGGGATTCGAGTCGAGCTTTTGACTCGGTTATCAAAAACAAGGTGCCTCGTGGGGGAGACCCATGCTTATCCATGTACATATTATTGCTTTCTAATTAGTTAATGTGAGGGGATTTGTGCCCTTCCAACCTTTGTTCCGTGGATGTTTATGCATTGTGGTTTTTAGATCATGATCTTCACGATTGGAGCCTCTCGTGTTCGTTTTATGGGAGCACTCGATCGTTTGCTTTGGAGACATTTCTCAATATCCATGATATATCCTTGATTGTTCTAACCTTAGGTTATTAGCACACTTCATAAAACGGCTATTAATTTATTGGTTACACCCTTTCCATGCTAGATTAGGCACTCGACTACGTCTCTAGTATGGGGGTGTTTGCACTCGTAGACTCGAAACATTGAGGACAATGTTTAACTTTAGTATGGGGGTGAATAGATACTTGCCTTGCCAAACCTCCACGCTTTCCAAAATTTATCTTTTGTTATCGTTTTGTTGCAAAATAAGGCTAAAAATGGCCAAATTTTAAAATTTTTCTCATGTTTTATAAGTGTTTGAAGACACGAATGTAGGTCATCCAATGGCGAGAATAAGAGTAATTTTTGACTCGACCGTGCGTGTTGAGCACTTAGCTTTGATTCCTTAACTACACATTAGGCTAAGTCTCTTAAATGAGGACGAGAAATGATAGAGTTAATTATAAGTTACTATGCTAAACGTAGAGTACTCGTATTCTTTTAAAAACTCATGTGTTCTCGTTGTTTGCTTATTCTCCCTTCGCATGTAAATATTTTTTGCTTAATAAATATTGACTTAGCGGTTTAGTTAGGATTGTTGGGTTTCTGGTCTTTTCTAGTAGCTTCCAAGTAATTAAATTGGGAAGACATTAAGGTATCGCCAGCGTCACGATTTTGAAGTATTGGCACCCGAATAATCGAAAGCTTCACCCAATAATAAGATTTCAAGTGCTCACCTAAATCTAGCAAACAATTTGAAGCCCCACAAGGCCTAAAATCTATGCAAAATTGAAAGTGAATCAAGCCTTAATCTTCGAAGCTTTAAAGATCCAAAATTCGCTTTAGCGTGAGGATATACGTCTTTGGCTAATAAAACCACCGATGAGGCGGATAATAAAAGGCAAGGCAAGACCGAAGTCATAATAAAAGCTTCATGGCGAAGTTGAATAAAAGATGGAGGTAAACCAAAGATAATAAGGCCCTTCCGTTAGGGGGCGTATAAAAGTCTTGGTAATAAGTCTCATGTTCAAAACCGTTATAAAACCGTGTTTATCGATCCTTCTTGTCGACTTAATTTTTTAACATCGTTGTCTATTAGGAGGGGTTATTGATTTGATGGTCTTAGTTACACCGTTAGGAATCTATTTTTAGACCTAAATCTCTATTATCGCATAAGTCAACAATGTATCCTCGTGAAACATTCAAGACAAAATAAAATATAAGAGATACAACTTAGGAATAATGGGAGGATAAGTACGTGATTAGAGCATATGAGTAGTGTTAGCATTACTAACTTATAATGACAATGATCTCGTTGCACGCTTGGCATGGAATTAAGGTGAAAATCGAGGACGATGAAATTATTTCTAACAAAGCATTCACGTGTTCTTATTCTATGAACCTAAACATCCCATTTTGCGATGAAAATCATAAATTATGTCTAAAAACGCAAGTAGTAGTAATATTAGTAGTGTAGCTAGTTTATCATTCCAATAAAGTGAATAAAATTGAATTTTGGAGATGCTACGATACTTTATTCTAGCATTGCGTGAGGGCACGGCAATGGTTTAGTATGGGGGAGTGATGAGACTGCTTTTATACATGGTCTCATCGTCCAAATCGGGCTTAAAATGCATTAAATATCATTAAAACTGCCAAATATATGCTTGTGTTTGTTACTTGTGTATTTTTAGGTACGGATATTGAGGAAATGGCAAAAGATCACAAGAATCATTCAAAAACGAACACGGGAAACGAAGCCGCACAATGAACCGGGCCCAAGTTTTGAATTTCCAAAAATACCCTTGAAGAATTGAAGATTGTCAAGTTTGGTCCCTCAACTTTTGAAGCAAAATGATGTTGTGTTTTTACTACCCTTTAGGAAAAGAGCAATAAATAGGGCAAGTAGGCACGACGATTTAGGAAAACCGTGTGTGAATGACCCTAAGTGAGTTCGTTCTCGAGGAGGCTAGTGTGTTGTGTAATGAAATGATTTTGTTTGTGATTTTATTGTTATAAGAAAAGAAAATAGAAAGAAGAAAAGAAATGACGGTTACGAAAATGAATTAAACTAAGACGAAAAAGGCGATCACGCAAAACCGTAAATAGTACAAAAATTAAAATTTTAACCTAAAAATTCCTAAAAATTACTGAAAATCCCCAATAATATTCTAAGAGTTTACAAAAAATCCAAACTTGTTAAAACCTTTTAATTAATTAGATAATGACTTTTTAATGCTAATTAAAGCCCTAAAAATCAAAATTAATTATTAAGAAACCCTAAACAAGATTTTAAAGTTTGTAAACCTCAAAAATACTCTAATTAAGCTAAAAAATATTTTTAAAAATTTTAAAACCAAATTAAACTATTTTTAAACACTCAAAAACTATTAAAATCAATTAAAACTTAAATTAAATCTAAAAAATAAATGAAAAGCCCTAAAAATATTTGGAAAGTGACAAAACTCCTAATTTAGTGTCTACAATCTAGGAAAAATGAAAAAAGTAGAAAAAAACTAATTTTCAATTTTTAATAATAAAATAATAATAAAATAATCAAAAAAAATCAAAGTTTATAAAAAAAATCTGAAAAATAAGCAAAAATCCTAAATAATGTAACTAAGACAAAAATGAAATTAAAAGTTTCTAAAACCTTTTTATTAATTTTATATTAAATTTTAAAGTTGGTAAAAAACCCTAAAATTAAATAAAATTAAAAATAAGACTTTTTGAAAACTTTTTGGGCTGTAAACCTCAAGTTACTTAAATAAAACCTAAAAACTATTTTTTTGGATTTTTAAAATACTTTTTGCTATTTTTAAATTACTTACTAAAATTAAAAATTAAAATATTCCTAAAAAATTAATTAAAAACGGGAAAAATAATCTTTTAAAACCAAAAAGTCCTAAAACTAAACAAAAACACAAGAAAAATACTAAATGGTAAAAATCCAAAAAGAATAAGCTTAAATCAGCTTTTAAATAAGCTGTTTGCTAAATAAGCCAAAACACAAACACCCCTTAAATAACTTTTGAAATGGAACTCTAGCAGTCAAAGACCCTAGGGCAGAGATGGTTATGTCGTTTGTGTGTGGGAGGAGTGGCACAGGTTCGAGTCCTGGCCACGTCCTTTTTGAAAAAAAAACTTTTTTTTTCTTTCTAAACTTTTTAAACCCAAAGTCAGTAACTTAACTTAACTTAAAACTCACTTTTTAATCAAAACAAACAAGAATCAGGCTTTTATGAATCAAAACGTGCTACCAAGCTTTCATCATTATAAGGATGCTAAAGCTATGTGGGATGCTATAAAACTTAGATTTAGGGGCAATGACAAATCTAAGAAGATTTAAAAGATTGTTCTTAAGCAAGAATTTGATAACTTCTCAATTACCAGTATAGAGGGGATACATGGTGGATATGGAAGGTTCAGTAAGTTGCTTATTCAGTTGGCAGTTTATGGACAAGTAATTCCTAATGAAGAAGCTAATTTAAAATTCTTAAGAAGTGTTCCACTAGAGTGGAAAGCAATGGCTATGCACTTCATCACAAGAGATGATTTGGAAACAATTCCTTTTGATCATATCTACAACAATCTTAGAGCATATGAGATGGATGTGAAAGGTACTGAAGTAAAGACAGAAACTACTTCAAAGTCTAACTTGGCTTTTGTATCAGATGGGAACAGCGATACTTACTTTCATAATACCGCTAGTGGATCTAGCAGCGGTACATACTTCACAAATACCGCTGGAGGACTTACAAGCAGTACTTACCCACAAAGTATTGAAAGCAGCCCTATAGTCTCTCAAAATCCACATGGAAGGTCTTCACCATTGTTTAGTGACAATGATGCCTTCTCATTCTTCGCTGGACAAGACAACAGGCCAAGATTAACACTCAATGACTTGTTCCAAATGGATGATGCTGATGTTGAAGAGATGGATCTTAAATGGCAAGCTGCTATGGTGTCAGTAAGATCTAATAGGTTCTTCAAGAAGACTGGAAGAAAAATGACTGTTGATCCTAATGAGCCATTAGGATATGACAAGTCCAAAGTTGAATGCTATAACTGTGGAAGGAATGGACACTTTGCAAGAGAATGCTCTAGAGACAAAGCTGAGAATAGCAATCAAAAGTCCAAGCACAGCTATAGAACCAGTCCAAGAATAACTGAAAGCTTTCCAAAAGAAAACAGCAGTAGTCCTAAAGGAACCAAAGCATTGGTTACTATAGATGGAGTGGTGAACTGGGCAGAAGATGAAGAAGAAGAAGAGATTGGTTTAATGGCTCTCTCACATGAAGATACTGAGGTACATCCTTGTTCTAAAGACTGTGTTCTTAAATTTAATAGCCTAACAGTAGAACTAGAGGAACAGTATCAAAAGGTTAACACATGCACTGTAGAATTAAATGCTTTTAAACAGGGTGTTGTTAAATTAGAAGAAAATATAGTTTTATACAAAAAGGCTCAACAAAACTATGAAGAGAAAATAAGAATTTTAACTCTTCAAATGAGCGAAAAAGATGTGGAAATAAAAGCTTTTGAAAGACAACTGTTAAAAATATCAACATAAAATGAAGCTTTAAAAGCTAGTCTTTGTAATGAAAGGGAAATGATTAATCATTGGCAAAAATCCTCTAAAGGATTGGGAAAATTGATTAATTCACAAATGGGGTATTATGATAAATCAGGCCTAGGATATATTGAGGACCAACCTGGGATAACTTTAACTGGCAAGGACTTATCAAAAGGGATTGTTGATAGTTCTAGTGAGGTAGATGATACACCTGAAAATGATAGATATGCTGAAGGAATGAAGGAAGTTCCTCCACCACTATCAGGAATTTCATGCCCCCTTGTAATGATACAAGTATAGAGTTAGAAGAACCAAAGGTTAATAATGTCTTAAACTCTAGTACTTTGTCCCAAGAAAAGACTGTTGTGACCAAAAATATTGTTTATCCACCTTTAATGAACAACTTTGTTTCTGAGGAATCTAAGACTAGTTCTGCTCCCAAGCAGGTAAAAACTCCTAGCAAGATATTGGAAAACAATGTAAAACCTGATAAAGCCAAAAGGGGTGGGCTAGGTTTTGAAAAAGTAAAGTCAAAACAACCTTTTGGGTCTTCTTTAAGAAGAAAAGGATGTTATGTTTGTGGTAGTCTAAGTCATTTTATCAAAGATTGTACATTACATGAAGATAAAATTGTGAAACAAAAGGCTACACAAAGGGTCATGAAAAATAGTAATGGGAAAAATGCACAGGTTTATAGGAATCAGAAACTTAAAAATGACAAAACTAAGTTTGATCACACAAGGGTAGTTAAACAGATTAAAATAACTCTACCAAAAGTTTTGTTCCTAGGGCAGTACTTATGAAACAAGGTCTAGTACCTTTAAAGTCTGGTAAAGCAAGTACCGGCAAGTCTAGACTTGCAAGTACTGCAAGACCAAACTTAAGTACTATTGGTTTAAAGTCTGTAAAACCAAAGTTCTCCAAGACTTCTAAGAAAGTTTTTGAAAAGGTTAAAACACCTAGAAGTAAGGATAAAAACAAACCAGTGCAAATGTGGGTTCCTAAAATAGATAAATCATGTGTTAAAGCAAGTACCGCTAAAGCAGTACTTAAGGCAAAGAAGTCTGAGCACGTAGAGTCACCCTATGACTTTGACTACATAAATGAAACCATGAAGTATAAGAGCAAAAGTAGCATTACTGGGAATGCTTCAGTACAAACTCTTAAATATGTAGGTCCCACAAGATCTGAGCCAAATGTGGCTTGGGTCCCTGTTAAAAACTAATGAGTTTTATTTGTGTGCAGGGGTATCTAACTGATGAATTGAAAGATAAAGTTATAGTAGATAGTGGATGCTCAAGACACATGACAGGAAACAAAGATTTTATTGCTGAATTTGAAGAATTAAGAGGAGGTCCAGTAGCCTTTGGGGGTAGCAAAGGTAGAATCACTAGCAAAGGGAAAAATCAACACAGGAAAGTTGGAATTTGAAGATGTGTTCTTTGTAAAAGAATTGAATGAGTTCAATCTCTTTTCTGTATCACAAATGTGTGATAAAAAGAACAAGGTGCTATTCACAGACAAAGACTGCTTGGTGCTGTCTACCGACTTTGAGATGCCTAAGGAATCTCAAATACTGCTTAAAGTACCCAGGCAAGAAAATATGTACACCTTTAATCTTCATATTATTACTCCAACAGGTGGTATTACATGTTTGCTAGCTAAAGCTTCTTTAGATTAGTCAAATTTGTGGCATAGAAGGTTAGGTCATGTGAATTTCAAGAATCTTAATAGATTGGTGAATAGGAATTTGGTTAGAGGTCTACCTAACAAATCTTTTCAAAATGATTTCACATGTGTTGCATGTCAAAAAGGTAAACAACATAGAGCCTCTTATAAGACCAAGACTGTTAACACTGTGACAAAACCTTTGCAGCTTTTGCATATGGATTTGTTTGGTCCAGTTTCTATCAGAAGCATTAGTCATAAGACCTTTTGTCTAGTCATAACTGATGATTATAGTAGATTCAGTTGGGTTTTCTTTTTAGCTCTTAAAAGTGAAACAAGTGAATTACTTAAGGATTTTATCATTTTAGTTGAAAAGCAGTTCACTAAACAGGTTTTAATCATTAGGACTGATAATGGGACAGAATTTAAGAATGCTGAATTTGAAGAATTTTGTAGGTCTAAAGGAATTAAGAGACAATTTAGTAATCCTAGAACTCCACAACAAAATGGAGTAGCTGAAAGGAAGAATAGGACACTGATTGAGGCTGCTAGAACTATGCTGGCTGATTCACTTTTGCCAAATACCTTTTGGGCAGAAGTAATCAATACTGCATGTTATGTGTTAAACAGAGTCCTAGTGACCAAGCCTCAAAACAAAACACCTTATGAACTCTTGACTGATGTAAAGCCTAACATAAGTCATTTAAGACCTTTTTGTGTCACGTGTCTATACTAAATACTCTTGATTATTTGGGAAAGTTTGATGGAAAGTCTGATCCAGGATATCTTGTAGGATATTCAGTGCAAAGAAAAGCATATAGGGTTTATAATTTGGCAACTAAGAAGGTTGAAGAAAATGCTCATGTTAATTTCTTAGAAAATAAACCCAATCTCCCAGGAATAGGTTATGCTTGGATGTTTGATTTAGATTATCTAACTAACTCCATGGATTACTATTCTTTGCAAAAGGACTGTCAAACTAACAATGCAGGTGAGGAGTCAAGTGCAACTAATGCAGGTACTCAAGAAGATGTTTCTTCATCAGATGATGATGTTCATATCTATGTGCCCAACATGCCTACTGTTACTCCCATGTCTGCCACTCCCAAGAAGCAAACCATGCCATCAAATGATGATCAAGCCTCCCAGGAGCTTCAGAGGCTTCAAGATCAAGAAAAGAATGCTACATCTGCTAATAAGCATTCAGGAGAAGAATCTTTTGAGTCACAACACTCAGCAGTACATACTACACCTAGCGGTACTTCATCTGCAAGTACTGCTAAGTCAAAATCTGCCAAATTTGTTGACTCACTAGAAGAGATTTTACAAGCCATGGACGATAAAGACTTATATGCTAGTCCAGCTGAAGGAATCTTCTCCAAAGCTTCCTTTGATGAGCAGGGTGTAGTAACTGATTTCAACAATTTGGAAACAGAAATTCCAGTCAGTTCTATTCCCACTCATAAAGTCAACAACAACCATCCTACTACACAGATTATTGGAGATCCCAAATCTGATGTACAAACCAGAAGACAACTTCAAACCAATATTGAAACTCATGCACTTGTGAGTTATGTCAAACAACAGCAGAGAACAAATCATAAAGATACTTAGGATTGTTTGTTTGCCTGTTTCTTATCTCAAGTAGAGCCCAAAAACATTTCTTAGGCTCTTGATGAAGAAAGTTGGGTAGATGCCATGCAAGAAGAATTAACACAATTTGAGCTACAAAAAGTTTGGATTCTTGTGGATCTTCCCTCAGGTAAAAGAGTAAATGGTACTAGATGGGTCTTCAGGAACAAGAAGGATGAAAGAGGGGTTGTTGTGAGGAACAAGGCAAGACTTGTTGCTCAAGGCTATATACAGGAAGAAGGGATAGACTATGATGAGGTTTTTGCACCAGTGGCAAGGATAGAAGCCATTAGGTTATTTTTGGCCTTTGCATCATATATGGGATTTATAGTCTATCAAATGGATGTGAAAAGTGCCTTTCTATATGGTACTATTTCAGAGGAGGTATATGTCTCACAACCTCCAGGTTTTGTAGATCCTAAATTCCCCAATAGAGTCTACAAGGTTATCAAAGCACTTTATGGTCTGCATCAAGCTCCAAGAGCCTGGTATGCAACCTTATCCAATTTTATGCTAGAACATGGATATAGGAGAGGAACCATTGACAAAACTCGGTTCATCAAGAAGAATACTAAGGACATCATTCTAGTTCAAGTTTATGTTGATGACATCATTTTTGGTTCTACCAAGAAGACATGGTGTGAAGAGTTTGAAGCTTTGATGAAAGGAAGATTTCAAATGCGTTCTATGAGAGAACTAACTTTCTTTTTGGGACTACAAGTCAAACAAAGTAAAGATGGAATGTTTATCAGCCAAGATAAATATGTTGCTGAAATCTTGAAGAAATTTTCATGTATGGATACAAGGAGTACAAGCACACCTTTTGAAGCCAAGAAGTCTTTATCAAAATATGAACATGGAGAAGATGTTGACATTCATCTATACAGGTCAATGATTGGTTCATTGATGTATCTTGCTGCTTTAAGGCCAGATATAATGTTTGTTGTGTGTGCATGTTCAAGGTTCCAAGTTCATCCAAAGGTGTCACATCTACATGCTGTGAAGAAGATTTTTAAATATCTTAAAAGTCAACCCAATTTAGGATTATGGTATCCTAGAGATTCCACCTTTGAATTGGAAGCTTACTCAGATAGTGATTATGTTGGCGCTAATCATGATAGAAAATCCACAACAGGAGGTTGTCAATTCCTAGGCAGAAGACTCATATCATGGCAGTGTAAGAAGCAAACCATTGTTTCTACTTCTACAACTGAAGCTTAATATGTAGCTGCTGCTCATTGCTGTGGACAAATACTTTGGATTCAAAATCAATTGTTGGACTATGGGTTTAACTTCATGAACACCAAGATTTACATTGATAATGAAAGTACTATATGCATTGTCAAGAATCCAGTATTTCACTCCAAGACCAAACATATTGAAATAAGACATCATTTTATAAGAGATGCTTATGACAAAAAGCTTATTCAAGTATTGAAGATTCATACAGAGAACAATGTAGCTGATTTGCTGACCAAGGCATTTGATGCAAAGAGATTAGAATTCTTGGTGACACACATTGGTATGCTCAAATTTTTTATAATTTTGTACAAATTTTTTATAATTTTTATTGTATAGTCTATGTTTTGTGTTTTTGATGTAATTGCAGGTTTATAGAAAAAGATAAAAGAGGTTACATTATTAGTGGAAAGCATGAACTGGTCAAAATTGTGAGGTACCGTTGTCACTCCAAGTACCGCTCGCACAAATTCAAGTACCGCTTATGTTCCATGTACCGCTACATGTCCGTTGTACCGTTAAGGGTCTCTTTTGTAAATTTGGCGGTTTCTTCACGCTTGGGTTTGTTATTTACTTAAATACTTACTCCGATTACACAATTGATTCACCTAATCTTTTATCTTTATCTTTTGATTCTATAACCTTCTCTCTAATTTTTCGATCATCAAAAATGCTAATGGCTGCTTTACAAGTAATCTCTAAGCATAATTTGGTTGCGAATCTTGCTACGAATGATGACTCTCTTGGTTTCCATGAGATGCTTGGTTTCCGATATCGAAGTCATGTTCGCTTTGCACTCACTGTAAGTCCAGTTGTCTCTCTTTCCATTGTTGAACAATTCTGGAATACTGCTGTATTAGGTACTCGGTTTGATCAACCTTGCATTAAGGCTAAGGTGAATCATAGAAACATATATGTAACTGAGGTACTGCTACGATCAAGTTTGAGATTAAATGATGAAAATGGACTTAGTATGCTTAATAATACAAAGATTCATGATGGCCTTGCAGCCATGGGCTATGGAGGTGGTAGGGAAAGTCTTACTTTCTTTAAAGCTTTATTTTCACCTCAATGGAAATTGCTTTTTCATGCTATTATTCACTGTTTAAGTTCTAAAAGTACATCTTTTGATCAAATTCCTGCTGCATTGGCATCAACTGGTGTTTGTCTAGCAAATAACAGGGTTTTTAATTTTTCAAAATTAATTTTTGAAGGCATGACTAGGAATTTGGAAGGGACTAAGAAGTTTTTAATGTATCCTAGATTCATTCAGACTTTAGTTAGTGACCAAATACCTAACCTACCAGAGTTAACTGATACATGGGATATTCCTACATTCACAAAGAGAACTTTCTCTTTCTTGACCAAACAAGGCAATGCCTTTACAGGAACAGTAACACCATTGTTTGCTCATATGTTAGCCCAACCTGCCAATCAAGAAGGTGAGGAACCTAGCAATGCTAGTGCTTCTCAGCAAACTCCTTCTCACCAGAGTTCCCATTCCCTAGAAGATTCACAATCTTCCTCTCACAATGTTGGTGTTCCACCAAACACTGATGAGATGATCCACACACCTGCTGCTTCTATTGCTACTAGTGGTTCACCACAAGCACAAGCACCAAAGGTGGTGGATGTTGCAAATTTAACTACTTTGTGTACAAGTTTGTCCCAACAGGTACAGGTGTTGTAGAAAGAAAAGCTTGTTCAAGACAAGAAAATTGATGAATTGGAAGCTAGCCTAATCAAATTAAGGAACAAAGTGTCACCTTGGATGAGGCAACATATATCTATTCAGAAGTCTTCAATCAAGAAGCAAAGATTCAAGAACCACAAGAAAAGGCAACTGAATGTAACCAAACAGGGGAGGAATTATGAAGGACAACCACCTTCTTCTGATAATCAAACAAGGATCTCTGGAAATGACATCAATTTTGAATTGGATGAAGATATCATGGGGACTTATGCAGAAGGAACTGGTTTAGAGACTGGTGTGGATGGACCTTCAGATATGGAGATTCAGCAGCAAGAGCCACAACCTACTCCAGAGGAGCCACAAGTTGAAGAAACATTGGTAACTCAGCCAGAACCATCACCTCAATCACCACTTCAAACAAATTGGAGTGCTTTCTATGAGAAGTTGGAGGAAATTAACATTCAGTTTCCTGCTCCATCATCACAAAGCAATAAATCAGATAAGACTGAAGAGGTGCAAGTTGATATGATGGCTTCTATGGAAGAAAGAGTATCTGGGATACACAAGTGATTGAAGAAACAAGTGTGTCTAATACTGGTGAAATCAACATTGTTGAAGATCCAAGTACTGCTAAGCCAACTAAGCCGACTGCAAGTACTGCTGACATTGTTGAAGACCCAAGTACTGCTAAGCCAACTAAGCCGATTGCAAGTACCGCTGGTGATCATCCTTCACTAGAAAGTCAAACTCCTTTTGGAGAAGATGAGACTTTAGCCCAATTGTTGCTTGACTTAAGAAAGAAGAATTTAGTTGAGAAGACTAAACTAGCAGAGGCAGAGAAAAAGACACAACAATAAGTTCTTGCCAAAAAGAATCAAATTCAAGGTAAGAAAGTTAAAGCTTCACACCCTATGAAAGGTATAGTTATTCAATAGCAAGCTAATGAGGAAATATCTACTAAGCTGAAGAAGAAGCTACCTAAGATTGATCTAAAGGATAAGGGGAAGAAGCAATTATTATCAGAGTCTGAAGATGAAAGTTATTCAGATGATGATATAAACAAAGTCATGTACAGATTTAATCAATTGGACCATGATGAGGAATTTGCTTACAGAATGCAAGCACAAATTCGTGAAAATGAATTACAGGAAGAACTTGCAGCAAAGTAGAATTTGCTATAAGCTAAAAGAATACAGCAAGAATGGAACATACAAGAGTATGACAGGATTCAAGCTGAATTACATGCAAGTGAGCTTCTTGCAGACTCATTGATAGCTGAAGAGAGAGATGCATATGATGAAGAAGAGAAATCAAAATTGATTGATGATCTGGTAAGGGAGCAACAAAGATTCTTTGCTAAATAGAGAAGAAAAGAAAAGATTAAGCCTCCAACTACTATGCAGATTAGAAATCAGATGATGAATTTTCTTAAGAAAGTTGGATTTACTCATATTCAGCTGGTCAAGAAGAATTTTGAAGAAATCAAGACTTTGTATGAGCAAAATAAGAGAACTGAATTGAATTTTGTTGAGACTGGATCTGAAGCAGATAGAAAAGTTGTTGAAGAGTTTAAGAGACATCTGCAACAACAAAGGCAATTTGGTAGTACTCCTAGAATTGAGCCAACTATTACTGAACCTACAAATACATCTCCACCTATCAAGACCACTTATGTGAGGAAGAATAGAAAGAAGAAGGTAAGTTCAAGGGAGAAAGAGACTGCTCAAAGAATGAATACAGGAGTTGAAACTCAAGATATTGCTCAGACTGAAAATGTACAAGCAGTACATACACAGTCAACAGTACATACAACAGTACATACTGAGGAGACGGTACATACAAACTTGGAAGAGGGTTCAACAGAACTTGAGGGAATTTCCAAGGGTGTTAAAAGGAAAAGGTCAACAAAAACAAAGAAGAAAGCCAAGAGGGCTAAATCAACAGCAGAAGATAGTGATGATGATGAGAGCTTGAAGAAGTACTTGAAGATTGTAAAATTTGAAGATCAATGTATTGATACAGAGATTTTTGGAAAGAGAGCATCCATTGCTAAATGGATTTACTCTATGTCTGAAGGACTTGAAGCTCATGGAATTCAGAGAACTGATGGCACAACAAGGATTTTCAGACTTTTGGAGGATATTCTTCACGTTCTTGACATACAAGATATTCAAGATCTTTCCAGGTTAGTTCAAGAAGCCAGTGCAGGTAAAACTGAAGTATCACTATTATACTGGGAATTTCTCTTTATGTATGAGCCACACAATTGTGATCAAGAAATGTTGAAAGAATTAGAGAATCGGGTTCCTAGTTACTAGAGATATTATAGGTCATGTGGATTGAATATTTTGGATGTAGATGATGTTACATACTATATGCTGCCAGAGAAAACTTACCCTTTCAAAAGAAAATTGTTGGAAAGGATGTTAGAACAACAATTGGAAGTTACAGAAGAATCTGCTGATGCTTTGGAGTTGATCAGAATGGTTAAACAACAAATCAAGGATTTGAAAGATGAGGAAGAAGCTGAGAAAGCCTTAAGTGTTTGACTTTCAGTAACACTTCACAAATGGTTCTCAGTTCACCATGTCTAACACACATAAGAACTGGCTAGTCCATAAGCAAACGATTTGTGGTAAAGACTTATCAAATCCGTTGAAAGCGGATAGTTTGCTAAAAACTATATGGTTCTAACTCACCTTGTTTCGAGACAAAGAGTTGGCTAGTCCTAGACAAACGGTACTAGGTAAAGACTTCATCAAATCCGTTGATGGTTGACAATTTACCAAAAATTGTAAGGTTTTCATTACACCTTATTCTTTATGAATAAAGTATTGGCTATTCCAGAGTGTACGGCTAACTGGTAAAGAATTTATCAAATCCGTTGATAGCTGGTGATTTGCTAAAAATCATGAAGCCAATACAGATTGGTTTTTGTTGTTAACTGTTTTTATTTCAGGTATGAAGATTGCAAGCAAAGAAGTATTTAAAAGATACTTACAAGGTTTTGTCTCATCAAATCAAGACAAAGGTTCATGATTCAGAGTTCAAAGACTAAACTCAAGATGACAATAACTGATGCTGCAAAGATATGTGAATGTTTAGAAGACACAAGAAGATCATAGTTTGAAGACAAAGATGATACTCATGATGTTTGAAGATTATCTTATCAGAAGAAGATCTACATTTGAAGTGTTTGGCTACATTCAGTTGGATACAAATACAAATTACCAAGTTCAATCCAAGGATGAAGGAAAGACTGAAGATATGTATTTTAATACATCCAGTACAAGAGAAACAAGAAGACACCAAGTTATCATTTCTTGTTTAGGGGAGGATTGTTGGGAATTATTTGTTAAGTGTCAAGTACCGTTAGTGTATTTTAAGTACTGTCAGTGTTATGTAAGTACCGTTAGTATTAACGCGGTACATAGTAAGTACTGCTACTTATAAAGTAAGTACTGCTATGATGATTAGGACGAATATATCTTTGTGTAAGATATGTCATAGTTATAGTTAGAGTACATCTTATGTGATATACTTAAATAGTTAGAATATTGATAATATATCGTTTGTGATATAGTATCTTTATAGAATATTCTAAGGTTTCTAGGGTTCCTTACTCTATAAAAAGAACATAGGTACAATGTCTTTCATGTACCTCATTCAAGTCGATTAATAAGAGAATCGAATAGTTAAAAGTATTTCTGTTCTTATGTGCTTTATTAGTTAGATTCCGCATAACTTATTTAGTGTTAGTAAGAGTGCTCAAAGTGTTTTAGTTTGATTACAAACTATTATACTAATTCTTAACAAAATATAGGTCCAACCAAAGGGATCAACAGAATATAAACCAGTTTATAAACATACACCAGGTTTACCAGGACTTACACTTCTTCCGTTGTACTTCATTTCATTATTTGCTCATGTTTATTTCTTTTCATATCATTGTCATATATCCGCACACTGAGCGTTTTGCTCAGCCATATTTTCTTTCCATGTCCCAATACGGTAGGTACTAAAGGGCAAAGCTAGGATTATCAAGAGTACGTGCATTTGGATGGAGGCTTCCTTGTCTTTATTTCTTTTAATGTATTTACATACTTTTGCTTTGCTGGACATTGTTTAGTCCTTTCATACATTTCTTTACTTAAGCATTGTGTGTGGAGCTTATGTTTGGAACCGATATTTGTTTCAGGTTTCCTTTATGGTCATTTAATGTTTTAGACATTTTCCTTGCATGCTTTGATGACACGCCATAATTACTAAGTAACGGTCCATATCCAAGTGGGGTGTTACAATTATGGTATCAGAGCCAAGGTTTCGACCTGTAAGCTCTTAAAATTGACCTGTGACTAGTGGGTAGTCACCAGAGTCTTCCTAAACCGACAGTAAAATTTATTATTTCATTTCATGCATCATTGTTTTCTGTTAAGTTTTTTACTAAGTAATGGTTGGTACAAGACTGGCCATATTTAGTTGCATGTGCTTTTCATTCGAATTTTGTTTTGTGAACCGTGAAAGTTTATGGACTTATATTTAATAGTCGTGTGATAGGATCGAACTCGAGATTACGGGATTGCACTCAATACGTAAAGAGTTAATTTATTTAATAAATATATTTATTGTATTTATTAATTTATTTAATAAATATATATTTATGTATTTATTAAATTAAACTAAGCTTTAACTTTAATGAGCGTTAAATATTAAGAGTTAAGTATTAAACGATCATTGTGAAATAAATAAGAAGAAAAGAAGGTTCCGAAAACACCCTTGTGGGTGTAACCGACCGTCTGCCTAAGAGGGGAAGAAGGGAAAGATTTTCTTTCCTAATTAGTTTGTTACTTGGACTTCAAGAAAGTTTAAGCCCTATATAAACACTCCTTGCCCCTCATAATTTTTCACTCCTTCTCTTTTTTTCTTTTGAGCCGATCGCAACACCAAAACCAAAGAGTGTTTTGGTTGGTTTTCTTGTTCTTTTGGTTTAGAATATAATCTAGTCCTAGCCCCTCTCTAGTAATGTTGGGTAGATTTTTCACAAGCGTTGGAGTTCGGTTTTCACGTGCTAGAATCACGGTTAGCTCGTTGTATTACGTGTGTACAAGAACGTAATATAGTCTTACTTTAGACTATATCTTGGTGGTGTTTGTTATAAACCCGAATTGGTGGTTCGTTCTTCATCTTGTGGATTTACTTTAGCGTAAAGGTATGTAACCCTAATTCGATTAATTATAATTGTGTTATTATGATCTTGTTAAATCGCTTCTACTATATGTGTGCTTTGATCTCTTTTAGGGATTTATATAATTGTTATGTTGTTAATAAACCTTCAAACCGACCCATAGGCGTTCACCCTTGCTCATTCAAATTTTGTGTTGTGAACCGACCCATACGCGTTCACCCTTACTCATGTAAATTTCCATTGGCTATGGCTTCATAAACTATTCCATGCATCTCTTATGTTTATGTTATGTTTCTAATCAGATTAATCATTTCATTTCCTCTTTGAAACTGTCAAATGGTCAACACACGAAATGATCAAGAACTGGTTGCAGCTGTCCGAGCGGCTCTACAGACCATGCTCCCTCAGATCCGATCAGAAGTTCGGGCTGAATTCCAAGCTGGACCTAGTCATCAGAACAATTCTCCTCCTCCTCCACATGTTACTCTACACACATGGCTGGAGAGATTCAACAAGCAGAAGCCTCGGGCATTTGAGAAGACTGAGGTCCCATCTGATGCTGAAAATTGGGTCTCACACATGGAGAAGATCTTTGATGCCATGGGATGTGATGGAGTGTACAAGGCACGTTTGGCTTGCTACAAGTTCGAAGGCGATGCACTAGCTTAGTGGAGAGCGTACAAAGTGACAAATGGAGGCGATGCATGGTTGGCTGCTTTGACTTGGAATCAGTTCACCGAGCTATTCTATAATCATTTCTTTCCAAGGGATGAACAGGAGCGGCTAAAGAGGGACTACCATGCTATTCGTCAGAGAATTGGTGAGAAGAGCGCGGAGTTCATGCAGAGATCCCTCAGGTTAGCTGGATTTCTGGGTGTTGCTGTAGGTACAGCTAAAGAGCAAGCGAAGCACTTTCGCTGGGCTCTTCACTCCTCGACTGATGATCGGCTACTTAGTGCCATTTTCACCAATGTGTCACAAGTGGCAGACACAGCACGTAGCTTGGAGATGCTCCATGAGAGAGATGACTATGAGGAGCCAGCTCGTCCAGAGAAGATATATAAATTTCAGTCATCAAGCGTTACCATCTTATTCAAATCAGTACGTTCATTTATATATCTTGTCCTATCCAATTGTATCCTTCAGGCAGAAGGGTGGAGACCGGTCCCAACCGACCACTCAGCAGACGAACAACAAGGGGTACGGTCAAACTAATGACCGATACGGATCAGACAAGCGTAACGATAATGATAATTACCGTAACAATGCTAGCTATTCCAACAACAACAGGTCCCTAAATTCATAAACTCTTTTATGTTAAATTGCTATATGTCATACATGCTAACATCTCAACATCATAATCAGGAACTCTGTGAGTGGGCGTGACCATAGTGCTAAGGGTCAGCAGCCCAATAACTCGTCTTCATCTGGTAATATAACTTAAGCTTTCAGTGTAGTCATGTTTATGCCCAATAACCATGTCTCACGCATATATTATTAAACAGGCTCTCAGGTAGCGAGGGTACCTCCTGGAGGCTATACCCATCCTATCTGCACTACTTGTGGCCGTAGACATCCTAGACCATATCGTTGGGCTGCCGGAGTTTGCTTTAAGTGTGGACAACATGTCTTATGTTGAAGGACTGCAAGAATGGAGAGACTGTTGGTACGTCTGGTACTGCTCTTCCTAAGCCACCAGCTTCAGGTCGTGTCTACACTACCACCAGAGATCAGGCGAATAAGTCGACAGGTACCATTACTGGCATCTTCTTCATGTATGAACATGTTGCCTGCGTTTTACTCAATACGGGTGCTACTCACTCAGTTATATCTACTGGTTATGCTTCCCGTATTAATAAGACACATACACCACTAGAGAACATATTAAACATATCCACGCCAATGAGAGACTCTATGCGCATTACCCATGTGTACAAACACCTTCCCTTAGAGTTTGATGATAAGATTTGCCTAGTAGACGCACTTCCTCTAGACATGAGCGATTTTGATTTAATCTTAGGCATGGACTAGTTATCTAAACACCATGCCACTATCGACTATCATACCTATCGGGTTATCTTCGGTGATGTTCAAGCACCAGAGTCCATTCACAATGGTTTCATACCAGGAAAGTCTGTACAAGTCATTTTCGCCTTACAAGCCCGTGCTTTACTAGCTCATGGATGCGAAGGCTTCTTAGCTACGATTTAGGATATTACTGCTGAAGCTCCGTCGATCCAAGATCAACCAGTTGTTTCTGAATTCCCTGATGTATTTCCAAAAGAACTTCCGGGTATACCACCTATCCGCGAAGTAGAGTTTGGTATTGAGCTCATCCCAGGAACTCAACCAATATCCAAGGCTCCTTATCGCATGGCTCCCATAGAGCTCAAGGAGTTAAAAGACCATCTGCAGGAGTTACTGGAGCAAGGTTTCATCCGTTCGAGTGTATCACCATGGGGTGCACCAGTACTTTTTGTCAAGAAGAAGGACGGTAGCATGCGTTTATACATTGACTATCGTGAGCTGAACAAGATCACGATTAGGAATCGTTATCCATTGCTGCGTATCGATGATCTGTTTGACCAACTACAAGGTGCCAAGCACTTCTCCAAGATTGATCTACGATCCGGTTATCATCAGCTGCGAGTGAAGGAGCAGGACATACTTAAGATTGCTTTTTGCACAAGATATGGTCACTATGAGTTCGTAGTCATGCCTTTCGGACTCACTAATGCTACAGCGGTATTCATGGACTTAATGAACCGCGTCTTCCATGAATTTCTGGACAAATTTGTCATCGTGTTCATCGATGACATTCTCATCTTCTCTAAATCCAAGGAATAACATGAGGAACATCTTTGCACAGTGCTACAGATTCTTCGCCAGAAGCAATTGTATGCCAAATTTTCCAAGTGTGAATTTTGGTTAAACAAGGTGGTATTTCTAGGCCACATTATCTCCGCATAAGGGATCACCATGGATCCTGTGAAGGTTAAAGCTATCACTAAATGGCCAAGATCGACGTCTGCAACTGAGGTTCTTCTGGGCTTAGCTGGTTATTATCGCATATTTGTGGAGAACTTTTCAAGGGTAGCCTTGCCTTTGACCAAGCTGATACGTAAGGGAGAGAAATTTGTCTAGAATGATGAGCGGGAGAAGAGCTTTGAAGAACTTAAGCAACGATTGGTTTCTGCACCTATTCTTACTCTCCCATCTGGCATAGGTGGATTTTAGATTTATAGCGATGCTTCGGGTAAAGGACTTGGTTGTGTACTCATGTAACATGGGTAGGTGATTGCATATGCATCACGTCAGCTTAAGCCGTATGAGGAGAATTATCCTACCCATGATCTAGACTTAGCAGCAGTGGTGTTTGCACTCAAAATCTAGAGGCACTATCTATATGGTGAATCATGTGACATCTTCACTGATCACAAGAGCCTCAAGTACATATTCACTCGGTGAGAGCTAAACATGAGGTAGAGAAGGTGGTTAGAACTACTCAAGGATTATGACATCAATCTTCAGTACCATCCGGGTAAGGCGAATGTAGTGGCAGATGCTCTCAACAGGAAGTCAGACATGATTGCTGGTATCAAGATAGAAGAAGAGATCATACGTGACCTAGAGCGCTTAGACATTGAGTTCTTAGTACATGGACCGCATGGGTAATGGGCTAATCTAAGAATTGAGCCAAACTTAATCTCTCGGATCAAGGCAGCTCAGAAGGATGATGGTGAGATTTGGTCTATTATTCAGAATATTGAGCAGCAGACAGAATTTTGTATAGACGAAGATGGCATCATATGGCAGGGTACCAAGCTATGTGTTCTGGATGATCTTACACTTAGAGAAGATTTACTGACTGAAGCTCACAGCTCTCCATTCTCCATTCATCCAGGATCCACCAAAATGTACAATGATCTCAAACATCATTTTTGGTGGAGTGGCATGAAGCAGGATGTTGCTACTTTTGTTTTCAAACGTCTAACCTGCCAACAGGTTAAGATAGAACATCAGCGGGCTAGTGGTTTACTACAACCGTTAGAGATTCCAGAATGGAAGTGGGACAAAATCTCTATGGATTTCGTCACCGGACTTCCGCTGACTCAGAGGAAGCATGATGCTATATGGGTCATAGTTGATTGTTTAACCAAGTCATCTCATTTTCTTCCAATTCACAAAGATTTCTCAGTTAGCAATTTGTCAGATATATTCCTTCAGGAGATCATGCGACTGCATAGTACTCCATCAGATATCATATTCGATAGAGATCCTCGATTCATTTCTAAATTCTGAAAAGGTTTGCAGAAAGCCTGGGGCACCAAACTTAAGCTTAGCACAGCCTTTCATCCTTAGACTGATGGTCAATCGGAGCGTACCATTCAGACCTTAGAAGACATGTTGCGAGCTTGTGCATTGGAATGGACAGGGAGTTGGGATGATTACATTTGCTTGGTTGAGTTTGCCTACAACAATAGTTGGCACGCGAGTATTAAGTGTGCACCTTTCGAGATGCTTTATGGCAGGAAGTGTCGTGCTCCACCCTGCTAGGATCAAGTTGGAGAACGAATCATTGAGGGACCAGAAATGATAGAGGTGACCAATGAGAAGGTTGCCATCGCCAAGTCGAAGTTGCAGGAAGCTCGTGCTCGTCAGAAGAGCTATGTTGATAAACATCGTAGAGCTTTAGAATTTCGGCCTGGTGAACATGTTTTCCTTAAGGTATCACCAGCACGTGGCGTCAAGCGTTTTGGACTTAAGGGCAAGCTCAGTCCTCGTTTCATCGGACCATTTAAAATCCTTGAACGTGTTGGTGAAGTATCGTATCGTCTAGCGTTACCTCCTCATCTATCTCATGTTCATAATGTGTTCCATGTATCCTTACTCAGAGGTTACAATTACCATCCGTTGCACACAGTTTCGTATTCTTTCGAGCAGATTCGTGAGGATCTATCTTATATTGAGGAACCCGTAGCAGTTCTCGACCATCAGGATCGAGTCATGAGAAGAAAGACGATCCCATTCGTCAAAATCCTTTGGAGGGACCATTCCGAGCAGGAAGCCACTTGGGAAACGGAGGAGTCTATCCGGACTTCTTACCCTCATTTCCAGCTATGATTCGGGTATGTCCTTTTCAGCTTATCGTATCTCTAATTCGAGGATGAATTATTCTTTTAGAGGGGAAGATTTGTAAAACCCGCTTTAAAATACCTTAGAACATTAAATGCATGAAAATACGGTTAAATTAAAACTTTACAGTTAATTAATATACGACACGAATCACGAACATTTAATACGAATATTACGTATATTAGTTAATATTACAAGTATTATGTATATTAATATTATTATTAATACATGATAAGTATTTACGTATAATACTTAAAACGTAACAAGAATAAAACACGACATATAAAACACGAACACACGTGAGTAATATTTACGCATGAAAAATAAAATGAATTGTGTATATGGGTGTGTGTGTTTGGACGGCAAGAAGAGAGGACAAAAGGGGCCTTGGCCCGGCCCATTTGCTATCCTTATTGTAAACAAATACATTCCAGGGATTTCATAATATCACTTTTCAAGAAAACAATCAAAACCCTAAAACTCTTGTCTTTCCTCTCTTCTTGGTCGCGGCATACAAACACACCAAGGGGAATCATTATATTGATCTTAATTAAAATACGGTGTTGTGTTCGTGTTCTAAATCCTTAATCAAACACGCATTCGGTATCTCCAATCTTTTAAGCTTTTTATTTGTTTATGTTCATTGTTCAAGATCCATTAATAAACAATCATTAAAAACATGTTAAACAATAATTAAAACATTGGAATTAAGGGTTTTGGGTTTGGTTTGTGTCGGGTTCACGCAAACCAAGACCAAAGATGGTCTCGATGGTGGTTCGGATCACACATCCGCACCCTATAAGGGTTCGGCGTGTGTTTTGGTTTGCTAGTCGCAACCCCAACAGCCCAGGAGTGGGGTGCGTGGCTTGGCAGTGGAAAACCGAGAGTCCTAAGACTCTCGGTGGGAACCGTGTTCGCAGCAGGGGGACCCCGGCTGTAGCCGGGGGTACCTTTGGCCAGCAGTGGCACCGACACACAGCCGATGGCTGCTGGTGGTGGTCGCAGCAACCACAGCCGTACGGCTGTGGTGTGTTGTGTGTTTTCGAGGAAAAGAGACCTCCCATGGTCTCGGTGGGGTCTCATAGGAGCTCGGGTAGAACCAAACACACCAAGGGGTGTGTTTGGCTAAATTTTGCTAAAACATGTTATTTTATTTTTATTAATTAATTTATTAAATTAATACATGGTTAATTTAATTGATTAATAAACAAGACTTAGGTTATAATTGACATGGTCATTTAAATAAACTTTATGTTATAATAATTATTAAAAATAATTATTCATGTTATAAGTACATGTACACTTAATTAATTTATTTAAGAACTTAGCTTAATAAATTAATTACTTTATTAATCAAGGTTTAATTAGATTAATAACTATACTTGAATTTAATTATACAATAAGTCATTTAAAGTAAAGTTTAATTAATAAATCATGAAATATTATTAATTAATAAATACTTATAATATCATGTATTATTATTATTAATTAATAATCATATGTTAAGACTAAGTATTAAATATTATTAAACTTTACTATATATTAATCCTGACATATAATATGCTTATTAAAACTATAGCTTATATCATTTTACTTATTTAATAAGCTTATTATTAATTATGGAAACATGCTATTTATGGAAATATACTAAATAAACATCTTATTTATGGAAACATGCTATTTATGGAAACATGCTATGGAAACATACTAAATATGGAAACTTTCTATTTTTGGAAACTTACTATTTGTGGAAACTTGCTATTTTTTGAAAGTTACTATATATGGAAACCTGCTATTTTTAGAAAGTTACTATATAGAGCAACCTGCTATTTTTTGAAAGTTACTTATTACGTTATAACAAGTACTATAACACATAAAACATGATATACACCAATCAATAACACGTGAAACACTAAGAATCACATGATAAGACATGAAACAATAAAACAAGACAAGAACAAGTAAAACAAGTTAAGAACACGCCAAGTAAACTAATAATCAGTAAATATAAAGTTAAACAGACAACTCATTCATGTCCATTTTATTATGTAGCTATCGTGAAGTCGAAGTGACCTTCCACTTTCGTTTTCATCCTCATTACTGGACATAAGGTACGGATATTCTGTCCTTTAGTAAGGACACTCTCTTCCTATATTAGGATTCCTCGTTTGCAGCCATCTGTTTTCCCCAGTAGTGACTTAAACTAAACAGTAATTATATGAGTAATATTTTAGATTGCCTTAGCTATATACATGCATGCCAGTTCCACTAAGTTATGGAGGTACCATAACCATAACACTAGAGGCACCGGTGTTATGACTCTTCTGCGGTGAGAGTGATTGCTCGCGGCGTCCCTTTCAGTTACTTGGCCTATTTTATTATTATCATGTGGGGTGAACGGGTGCATCCTAGTGACAAGTTTAGCAATATTACATGGTAATTGTGGTGTGTGCCTTACATCCATTACATGGAGCTGATCCCTCCACCCAGACTATTATAATTAGAGGCAACCCCTCTAATTGCATGATGAGGTCACCCCTTTAAGTATTCATGCATGTTGATTACTTCATGACCTATATGGGCTCCGGGCATATTTAAAATATAGTTTTCAGTATAAAATAAACATAAGTCTTTTCAAAATATAAACCAGTTTATAAACATACACCAGGTTTTCAAGGACTTACACTTATTCCGTTGTACTTCATTTCATTCTTTGCTTATGTTTATTGCTTTTCATATCATTGTCATATATTCGCACACTGAGCGTTTTGCTCAGTCGTATTTTCTTTTCATGTCCCAATACGGCAGGTACTAAAGGGCAAAGCTAGGATTATCAAGAGTACGTGCATTTGGATGGAGGCTTCCTTGTCTTCACTTCTTTTAATGCATTTAAATATTTTTGCTTTGTTGAACATTGTTTAGTCCTTTCATGCATTTCTTTACTTATGCATTGTGTGTGGAGCTTATGTTTGGAACCGATGTTTGTTTCCGATTTCCTTTATGTTCATTTAATGTTTTAGACATGTACCTTACATGCTTTGATGACACGCTATAATTACTAAGTAACGGTCCACTTATCCAAGTGAGATGTTACAGTAACTATAATAAAATGAGGCTTATGATGACAAGGAATGAAATACGTATAGATCTCTTCATTATAACCAATGTTTTAAAACCCGGTTTTATAGCTGACTCGGTTGAGTAGCCGGTTCACCGGGTCACCGGTTCAACCGGTTGAACCGCCGGTTCGAACCGATTTTACACCAAAGACAAAAATACCTTTCCTCAAAATGTACATAACGAAGAAATGTTAAAATAACGGATATTAATAAAATAAAAACTAGAGAATAAGTTCTAATAGCCCACCTATCAAAAGGAATATTCTACTGTTTCAAAAATATCACCTTATCACTTCCAGATCTATCTTATTCTTCTCCTACCTACCAAACTTTAATATATCAAAAAACCTAAATCCTTCCAATTTTTATCACTTCCATTTTTTTTATAGCAAAATATAATGTCACAAAACTCAAATCCATTCATATACACACACCAATCAGTGTATCATCATTTTCAGAACCACCACTGAAACATACTGTTCTTCGCCGCCGCACATAGATCCAAACCTACAGATCGATCTTTAACAAGATTACTATTAGTATGTGTATGATTCATTTACATACCCTACATGTGTTACATCATCATCTGTCTACACTTACAAAAAAAAATACATCAAGTTACAACTGTCATGCATCTTTTTTGTTCTTTTTCTTTCATAAATCGAACCGTCTGGTTTTCGGTCCGGCGGTTCGAACCGGTTCGACCAAACCCGGCGGTTCAATCCGGTTTAAAATGCTATATAAACCCGGCTTACAACGGACCGGTCAATACTCCGGTTCACGGTTTAACCGGTTCGACCGGCCGGGTCGAACCGGGTTTTAAAACATTGATTATAACTAAATGCATGCAACTCATTTAATAACTCATTAAAGTATAAAGTTTTATCAAGTTTAATTATAGTGATAATAGGTTTATAGAATAAAATATTAAAAATTATATGACATGAAAAATTTATAAATCTTTTTAAAAGGTATACCATAGAAGATGCTCTAAGTGGAGTTTGCGATTAGTTTGCGATTCATATTTTTCTAATAACATATACCATGTTGTCTATTTTGACCAATTCCCTAAAGTATTAATCAAGGGTTGATAACTATGTGATAAGTATTCATTCACAAAGGTCAATAACGTGGGAGTGTTTATACGGTGGGCATGCTGTGGGCTGGTGCGGTTTTTGACAAAAAATACACCGCATCCACAATTGCAGTTTTTCAAAAAGTATTAATTTGCATCGCGCAGTTTTTGCGGTTTTGGTTGTGCGTATTTGAGTGGTTTTTGCGGGTTTTGCGGGTTTTGCGGATTGTAATCGCACCGCACTACGTCTTATAATTTATAAAATTTATGTGGATGTTTGCGGTTTTTAGTTCACAATGTTGGTATTTTCGGTTATAACAATGCATATAGTTAATGAAAACACACAAATTACTTAGAATATTGTTGATAATATGCACTAGAACCCTTATAACACGCATTAAATAATTGATGTGTCATTATTCAGATTATATAACTAATGTGCGGTGCAGTGCGGATTTTGTGGTTCGGTTTTATGGGTAAAACCGCAACCGCATCGCATTTTGCAGTTTTTCTTTTTCTTAAAACCGATCCACCGGTTTTTGCCGTGACGCGGTTTTCGTGGTGTGATTTTTTACGGTTTTATGGTTTACGATGCGGTTTCTGCTCATTCCTAGTTTCCAGGCCGCCCAATAAGCCTCACAAACACTACAAGCCTGGTATTAATACTCACGTTCAACTAACTCAAGCTCAAGCCGACTACATGTCAGAAATTTACAAGTCAACCTTGTGAACTCACTATGTTCCACCATTTTAATTATATTACTTTCTGGTACCGCATATTAAGCCAGATCACAACAATTACTGTATTTTGTGGTTGTTACTAAGCTAACTGCTATCAAACTTGATTCCACTATCAAAGGAACTGGAATATCAAATGAGCATAAAGGAAATCAGATGCAATTGGAATTCACTTAGGAAGAATATATCAACGATACATTTCACTTTGTACTCGATAAGCAACAAAACTCATACCGAAGTCACGAACAAAAAGGGTGAAATTCTCACTCAAGCAAATAATTAAAAATATGGCCTGACACTAATATCGGACTATTAGTACAACATAACTCTTTGGAAAATTAGTTATATGCACATACGTTATAAGTTTAGCAACATCTACATGATACCGACATTTTCTCTAGCTCGGCTGGACTAGGTAGTGGTTCCATTGCATATATGCTTGTCCTTGAGCAGCAAAAGTTGTACAGATTTCTGCAGGCACCTTTACTGAACGGGTATACTCTTTCTGGGATGGATCTGCGCAGTAATTTAAAGTTAAAGGCCGTGTTTGGATTTTTAATTTGTAACTGATTATATGTTCAGTTGCACTACTATGTTTGTAATGTTTGAATGAACCCATTTTGCTTCTAATTATGTGGTTTTTTTGAGGATCAAAAGATCCATTCATACTAGCAACACAAAACTCAATAATAAAAGACTGATATTGACCCAATATTGGTTGATCAAGATGGTGTCAAAGGCAGTTATTGTAGTACTTCGTTTAAGGATGGGAATTTTGACTTATATACCGAACTCAATTGTTTTTTTTTATCTTTAACGGGTAAAGCATGTAAAATAAAACAAAAATATAATTAACAAATAAGGAAGCGGTTCACATATGTTAAACATAGCTCAAAGTGTATATATAATCACCAAACCTCCATAATATTAAACTCGGCCGACTTAACTTGTTTGAATTTATAAAATAATGTTAATTTCATAGAGGTTTACTGAAATAATGTAAAATTTAGGCTCATGTTTGATACAGCCGTAGATATTAAACTCGGACGACTTAACTCGTGTGAATTGACTCAGCAAAAGATCTGATCTGAACTCTGAATGGACAGTTACTGAGCGAGACTCAGACCAAGACTAGTCAAAGTGTAACTCGAGCAGGTAAATCCAAGCACATGTCAATCGTACATTACTACATTTCAATCGGTCCGCCAATCTTACTAAAGGCCTATCAGTTCAATAGTATAACGGATTTGGGCTTCTTTCAACTTTATGGATTAGAGGGACAAGACTTCTTTGAAACATCTTCATTTGTTGATTTTCACCAGAGTTTCTTTTCATAAACTCTTTTCTGTACTCTGAATTTAGTTTATTACAAAATTATAATGGTTGTTGTTCTTATCAACTCGAAATCCTCAATCTCTTCACAAGAACACTCAAAGTTAGAGTAACCCGAGCTCCGAGATAAACTTTGAGCAGAGGTAAGAGCTTAGCAAGAAACTCGAGTGGAAATCAACATGATGAAGCTGACGATGTATCAATGAACTATTGGCCCTCCACTCCAAGAATGTGCGAGTTTAGTAGCACACCCAAACAGCCAAAATCCTTGTATCTGAGGTGATGGATCCATGGCAAGAGAGGGAGGATGGATGGACATGCGCTTGGTATGACTCGATCAAGTTACGAACTGACTCAACTTGGTCAGATCTAGTTGATGGATCACGAGTTAAGAGTCCGAGTCAGATATTCCCGGTACTAGTCACCCCCTTTTCTGTCTGATTTGACTCGACTCATATGAGTCAACTTGTGACTCACACGAGTTCAGCAACTCATGTATGGTTGAAAGTTGAAACCATACACGTAGAAACATATAACTAATCAACTAACCTCATATATGGTATACGCCGTCGTCTCACCAGCTCATACGTGGTTTGATTTGTCAAAATTAGATAACTGAAAAAAAGATAGTGAAAGAGAAAACTCAGGTGTATGCTTTATCGAAAGATGGGTAATGGCATATATAATTAAAAAACCTGACCTATGGAAAAGAAGGAGGAGGAGTAGAAATATCAATGCGATTGACAATATAGATAACAGAATGATCACGATAACATCCATCAACCTGCATAAATTAAAAAAATAAATCAAAAATTCCATGCTCCTTAAATTAATATGACTGAAAAACAAGTGGATAACGAGTGAGAAACAAGAAAAACATACCATGCCTTCTCAATATGAGCTTGTAGGTACTTAATATACAAAATGCCAGTCCAAATACTCAAGGCTGTTTCCTCCAGAATGTACCACCTGTTAGTCATTTAAACAAAACAAAAAAGATATTAAAAAAAGAAACTTAGTGATCAAGTAAAATCAAGGTTCTAAAAGGCGTGCCATGGCGGCGCAAAGGCGTCGCCAAGGCGTGAGGCGTGGCCTCGCCGTTACGATATACACCATGGCGTGGGTTCTAGGCGTGGCGTGAGAAAGGCGTGAAAAGGCGCGATATGGCGGGCAAAGGCGTGAGGCGTGGCGAGATTTTTTCATTCAACTCCAGTTTTTTAATTTTTTTAAGGGAAGAAAAATTCATGTAAAAATAGCAGTTTAACCTTATTCATTATGTAATACAACTTTTTTTTTAATCTCGGTTCATATAAAAACTATATTAAATATAAAAATACAATCATATTTTTGTGCCGCCTTAAGTCAGGCATTAAAGACGCAAAAGCTTGAGGCTTGACCTTGCCGCCACGCCACGCCTAACGCTATTTAGAACCTCGAGTAAAATAGTGGATTCAACCACATCCTATAATGACTATGAATAAGATAAGAGAATTGAATATGCATAATAGTAAGTCACTCACCAAAAAAGAAAACAGACATACAAAGAGAAACATATATCACCAATAAATTTAATAAAAAATACAAACCAAAAGGTACACACCAAAATCGGCAGTGGTTTCCCTGGCCTATGCATGTCCCCAGCCAAACACAATGGTGATCAAACTGAAGAACACATCTGTCACAATCATGGCAATGCTTTGTTCTTGGAGGCTGCAATAAAATTTCACCAGGCACATCAATTGTGGTAGTTAGAAAATATCTGATGCTACTATGTAAATTTCGCTATTTCACAAGGGATCTTTGCATAGTATGCATCAACAACAACATTTTTTGATATATTATAAAGATTAAGATGTCATCCATAACTCTAAAACCTCACACAGAATGTACACGGGGATAATTTCTTTTGCTTTGTAAAATGTATAATATACAAGACACTGCGTCAGTATTCACTAATCTTTATAAAAATTAGGTCTTAAGAATATTCATCATGCAATGACATTTTGACAACAAAATAAAGTAGGTCTTGCATAAGTATATATAAACAAGAGACGTACCTGCACAACATTACAGTAAATGCAAGTACAAGTCCTGAAACAAATAGAAACTGTCGGTGAAAACATATATGTACGTAATATGTGCACATAATATATTGAAAGAAACAACCGCAAAAGAAAAAGTTGTAATTCTAATATACATAACATACATGTATGTGTGTCGGTCACTTGGTTGGAGCCATATACCTTACTTTGACCGTTGACTTAACAACAAGCCTGTCTAATGAGTAATGACTAGTGCATCTTACCTTACCTTATATTCAAGCTTGATTACTAATGCTAGTGTATTTATATACATCACAAAGGATACGAGTCAAGATTTTTGATATAGCATGAATTATGAAAATCAACATACTGTTATGATCCCACATCGGCCAAGTATGGGAATGGTTGATGGTTTATAATGTCCAGGTGTCCCCTCCTCAAACAAGCTAGCTTTTTGAGTGAGTTCTACACTTGGGACTTATGAACCGATTACGAGCCTAGTATGGGATAGGTTCGTATCAATTGGTATCAGAGCATAAAAACCAAGGAACTCTGATTAATTCCGAGTTAACCAATGTACCAAAAGAATATCAAATGACATGTGTAATACTTAAAAGAGCAATTGACAAGTAGTTTAAAATAAGCTTTGGATAAACTCAATCTAGTTATATATAATAGAACAAGTTTGAGTTATTAAAACAATACAACTTTCTTTCAAACTTCAATGTCTGTTTGAAACTTTGAATTATTATGCATGTTACGTTGTCATTTACTTGCCAAAGGCTGAAAGGCTAGCACACAAATGAACAGAAATAGTTGTTTCAGTATGTGATCCTTTGGTATACAATGTAAATTAAAATATTTAGGCAAGTTTCATTGTTTTCCGCATTTAGATAGATGTGAAAACAGTATACAAAATTAAATATGCTTTATGCACACGCATAACTTAAAAACACTGCTAGTATGTGTCGGTATTATATTGGTTTTAGCTGATTTTTAAGCCTAAAAGTCCAAATATTCTCAAGTTTATGGTCCATAATGCAAATTGAGAACTTGACACAAGATTATAAAGGTAAAGTATTGAAAACAATACACATACATAATTTGATGTTAAGGTGTCATCCATGAAAGGCAAGATTTATAAATGATTTATGTTTTCTAAAGAGGAGAAGAAACTTGTACAGCCTTCACATCTGATAGACTTTTAGAAAATAATGTACGGAATAGTAAATAGATTCAATGCTAAGATGTATGTTTTCTAAAGAGGAGAAATATTTTGCCCTAACAGGGAATTGACGAGATATATTGCTTCTAAAGTGGATTAAAAAATTTCTGAAGTAGTTAAATTTGTAAAAGACGAGCATCAGGCTATACCAAGTTCGGGTGTCAGAATGTTTTCTAACTTGATTGTCTATTATAGAGGGGTGTCTGATTATCTGATACTGAATAATGAGAATTAGTCGATCAAATGAATAAAGTGGGCTGTAGAAGATGGTGTTTCGATGTGCTGATGCCGTTTAGTAGTAGCAATCATATAATAATGATAATCAGATGTTCGAGTGTTCAGAAAATTCAAAATGTATATGAACTAATGCAAATATGACCAACATTGATTATTATGCAAAAAAGATAGGCTTGTCTCAATATGCTATAGAAAAACTTGTTTTCAAAATAAATATCCGAGGGACTATCCTGCTTTGACTAAGTTGTCGCTACGTAGTTTGATTTTTGAAAAAAATAAAATGACAAAACTTGCCACTGAATCTCAGATACTACATTGTACTAAGGGAGTAACAAATAACTATATAATCAAGGGCATGAAAGGAAATGCATCACAACATAAATCAAATCAACAATGAAAAGTTATTCTACCTGACAGATGTATTATCCGGGTACATTTCCATCACCAGTTTTGTCCAATTCATTGTATTTATCCCTAAAAGATTTTCCCCCAACCGGTTTCTGTCTATAGTCACAACCACACTCCCATCTTTACTTGAAGCAGGTTGTCTTTGCTTGATCATTCGCATCAATAAACAAAGAAAGATATCACAATTAGATATTGTCATGCATTGACAAACACGATACAATGTGATGTATATCCTAACTAGATACGTGCAAGGGATAATTATGTTCGTCTCTGTCATTTTACCAAAGACATGTTCCACACAAAGGATAACCAAATTAAACTCAGAACAAGTGCTTACTTTGAAATTTCTGATTCCCGTAACGCCGCTTCCGTCCTAGCAAAATCTCTCATTGCATCAAGCACATACCTAAGCAAGCACACACCATTAAACAACACGCTACTTGATTCTAGTGTTTTTTCTAAATACATAGTATAAGCTGATCATCACATACCCTGGAGAAGAACCAGAGGTAAAAAAGTACTGAACTAAGGTAGCAGCAACCAACAATAAATAGATCACCATATACCTGTATAAAAGACGTTTACGGTAAGTTTTTATATGGATATCAGAAAACACATACTATTAACATCAGAACCTTTCAAGCACCTACATGATTACTTACATAATTAACTAACTTTATAGATAGAGTTAAGTCCATCTAATAGCAATATACCTTTGCTGACGTGCCAAGAAGTAATTTGGTAATTTTCCAGGTTATGACACATCAACAAAAGTATGATATCAAAGAATTCAGAGTAGTATGGTTTGTTTAGCTTTTATCTTTTGGAGTATAACTAATTTATAGAACGAAAATTCTGCAAAGCTACTGAGGCCTCGGACTTATCCACCAAGGGATTCGTGGAGTTTCTGCAGATTACGTTGGGGGAATCTACCTAAGCAAATCATCGTATCGTTCCCTAGGACCCACTGCTTTTCATCAGAGTTCTGGTCAAGGGGACAAACTTTGATCATTTTTAATAACCACACTATAAATGGGTTCGTTAAGGGGGGAATCACAAAATTTTTTTTTAAACTTACACTAGAACTTCTTTGCTATGGGGGGCACCGCCAGTGCTGAAAAGGCTCGGTTTGAACAGCGTATGTTAAGGCTTCTAAGGAAATTCTAATCTAAGAGACACTTAGCATTAAGATTTTAGCGTCAAGGACTGTATACTTGTTTTACACTTTATAGTTACAGCTCCAAATTGTTAGCAAAAGCTATTCTAGAACAAAACGCTACAGCTAATTGCTGGCACCTACAGTACACCTAACACCCTGCAGATACAGCTAGTTTTCCTAAACAGACAAAGAGCCCTAGAGATATAACAATAAGGCGCTATAAAAAGGGAGTTAACAACTACCAAGGCTGTTGTTTGGCTTTGGCAAGAAACTCGACGTCGAAAAGAAATAAAAAACCAACATAAATCAGATGCAGTGTCACCAAAGCCAATCTTAAACACAACGTAGATCTTCTAACTGCAAATACAAAACAAAAAAAATATTAATAAACAAATCCAATCACACAGAAACAGTAACAAATATTAAAAAAAAAATTACCAGGATCAGAAAGACAAGGGAAAACATTGAAACATCGGTCATAGAAACGATCTGACGTGTCACGAGATGGAATACAACAACCCATTATTGTCATTAGTTTTCTTGTGATTTTAATACATATTGATTGGTTTTTTTTAGCAGGTCGAGGAGGTCAATATTTGGAGGTGAGGTGAGAGAGAGATGTCTGTCACTGTTGGGGATAATTGTTATTTGCTACTTCTATTTACCCTTATTTGCCAAATATGTCCTTTTAGTTATACAACAAGTGCACGATAAGGCTGTCTAGATCGCGAGTAAACATCTTACGTGTTCACTAGCTAAAATCGTGTAGAATCATTATAGGACCGTAAGTAAAACTGTAGGATCGCATGTAAGATCGTAGGATTGGCTCTCAATTCTATCCTACCAATTCGACGTGTTATCTTGTTGTTTTATATCTGTAGGTCCACGTTTTCCTATGATTGTCTATGTGTTGTAAAGATCTAAAGAAAGAGGGAGAGAGATGAAGATCTTAGAGAGAGAAATTTAGAGAGAGAAAGGAGAGGATGAAGAGAAAGGTGTTTGATTAATGAAATGAGAACCAACAACCCCTCCTAACATGCTAGGAGAGGGTATATATAGCCCACCCTACATGTGGGCTTTATAGGTTATATGTTTACATATTAGATCACGAGCCCATACCAGGTATATATCGTTGGAGTGACCGATCCTTCCTAAATATGTAAAAACGTATTTCCAACAATCTCCCACTAAGGGAGGTCACTCCAAGTTACAATGTCCTAAATAGTCTATAGCTCGTGATCTATGCTAACAATGATGTGACCGAGACTTTCTTTGGAAAAACGTATTTTCAACAATCTCCTCCTAAGGAAGGTCGCACCATTTTACAAAATCTTAAACCTAACATACTATGTTTGAGTCTTCGATCTTGTTCTTGTGAATATGCAGATGAGATCTTTGACTTTAGTCTTGAGCATGTTTCCTTGCCTTGACCGTGTGCATTCATCACTTGTGATATTCGCCTCCTCGTGACTTCATGTTCCACCATACTTATACTTTTATAACTTCTTGAAAGATTCAGAGTTTGATACAGCGGAAAACTTGACTTTTAGACTTTCTTGAATTTATTGAAGTATTAAGTGCAGAAAGTATAAGCATGCGGGGACGACTTCTTCTGGATTGTACACCGCAATGCCACCTTCTTGTTACGTTGCATAAGACAATTAGAAACAAAACATATACACGGATGAAATGGCTTTGAACATTTCATTCTAATTCGGTAGCAATTTACCTCCGGTCGTTGAAGACCGTTGGACGATATTAAATATCGTACTTGTGGCAGGTAGTTTCAATTAAGAACCTCCTTAACAACGGTCTTCAACGACCGGAGGTAAATTGCTACCGAATTAGAATAATGTTCAAAGCCATTTCATCCGTGTATATGTTTTGTTGCTAACTGGCTTATGCAGCGTAACAAGAAGGTGGCATTGCGGTGTACAATCCAGAAGAAGTCGTCCCCGCATGCTTATACTTTTTGCACTTAATACTTCAACAAATTCAAGAAAGTCTAAAAGTAAAGTCTTCCGCTATATCAAACTCTGAAGCTTTCAAGAAGTTATGAAAGTATAAGTATATGGAACATGAAGTCACGAGGAGGCGAATATCACAAGTGATGAATGCACACGGTCAAGGCAAGGAAACATGCTCAAGACTAAAGTCAAAGATCTCATCTGCATATTCACAAGAACAAGATCGAAGACTCAGGCATAGTATGCTAGGTTTAAGATTTTGTAAAATGGTGTGACCTCCCTTAGGGGGAGATTGTTGGAAATACGTTTTTCCAAAGAAAGTCTCGGTCACATCATTGTTAACATAGATCACGAGCTATAGACTATTTAGGACATTGTAACTTGGAGTGACCTCCCTTAGGGGGAGATTGTTGGAAATATGTTTTTACGTATTTAGGAAGGATCGGTCACTCCAACGATATATACGTAGTATGGTCTCGTGATCTAATATGTAAACATATAACCCATAAAGCTCACATGTAGGTGGGCTATATATACCCCTCCTAGCATGTTAGGAGGGGTTGTTGGTTCTCATTTCATTAATCAAACACCTTTCTCTTCATCCTCTCCTTTCTCTCTCTAACTTTCTCTCTCTGAGATCTTCATCTCTCTCCCTCTTTCTTTAGATCTTTACAACACATAGACAATCATAGGAAAACGTAGACCTACAATTGGTATCAAGAGCCATGGTATGATTGGTTTGTTCTTGTGTTTGTTTTGATTGATTTTGGTGGGTTTTGATATAATCAAGATCAAATCTTGAAATTTTTTGCATTTTTGTTGTTTAACTTTGTAGACAAATCGACTACATGGATGTGGTAGTGATTTGGGTTAACTGATTTGGTCAAAATCGCAAAAATTTTGATTATTTGGGTGATTTTCGGGGTATTTTTTATTAACAATGAATTAGATCCGAGGATAAAGTTTCTGTTGGCCAACAAACTTGAGTTTCAGAAAAGGGTTTTGAAATAATCCGAAACTGATTTTTTTTATTCCGAAACTCAAACTTTTGCCTTTGTTATATTACGAAACTCAAACTTGTGCTTTTGTTATATCCGAATCTCAAATTTTGATTTAGTCCAAAACTCACCATTTGATTTTATCCGAAAGTCATTCATTTCATTTTACCCGCAACTCGAATTTGAATTATCTGAAACTCGAATTTCATTTTATCTGAAACTCACATTCTCATCCGAAACTCAAATATCCGAAATTCAACTATCCGAAACTCAAATATCCGAAACTCAACTATCCGAGACTCACTTTCCCGAAACTCAAAGTCTTCAGTTATGCGAAACTGAAATTTTTGCGAAAGTGATTTATCCGAAAGTCAGAGTGCATTTATCCGAAACTGAAAAGAAGAAGATTGCGAAACTGATGAAACGCTTTTTATCCGAAACTGAAAAGAAGAAGATTGCGAAACAACCTTTTATTGCGAAAGTGCAACTTGTCACCTCAAACCACAAACACCAAAAATCAGACACAAACTGCCTAGACTCGACTCGACAAAGCCTGGACTCGAAAAAACACAAACAGTCTCGTCTCACCCTGAATCCTCAACCAACAAACTCGACTCGACCAACAATCAAACGTGACTCAACTAGAACTCAGACTCAAACAAAAACTGACTCAAAGACAAACTCACAAACAGATTCATCTCGACTCAACCAAACAAACAGAATAACTGGACTATCCTTTCCTAACTGACTCGAACGAAAAATCCCAACACCCATTACAACCGAAACTTTTTAGACTCAGACTCAGACTCACCTAAACCTCATACTCTCGACTCAAACACAGACACCAAACCTCTCACTCAAGATCTCAGTCAAAGACCATCCTCGATAAAGTACTCAAACCAAAAATAAAATATTACATAAAACCCACCCGAGACCTCAATATAGAGATCTTGAAGATTCACTTGCTGCACTTGAAGATTAAAAGGGTTTATTAGTTTGGTCACGGTTTGTCATCATCTTGACGAGATTCATTCATCTTGTTTGTTTTGGTAAATGATTTGAGGTGAGGATTTGATTTGAGGGGCGGAGGAAACAAGAAACCAAGTGCAGAGTTTTTTTTATTGAGATGTGGGTTTTATATGATACGAAGGATATTGTGTATTTGGATATAGAAGAAAGAGATGGAGGTTTCTAGGTGTTTGAAAGAGGCTGTTGTTTTGTGAGTTTAGGTTTAGGAAATTATGAGTAGATTTAGGGTTGTGTGGTATTAATATCTATCAATTAAATTCTAATGGGCCACAAGTAGTGTAAGACAAAGCCACGTTTCACTACATATTTCTACTCAATAGGGCCACGTTTATTGTTTTTGGGTCCCTCTTGTTTTTGGGCCACATTTGGGAGTCTCCGGCCACGTCTGTTACACTTCAAATATTTAAATATTGATCACTACTCCATTTAAATATTTGTTCTTGACATTTAAATATTGAGGTGCGAGTGACATAGTGTGTGACATTTAAATTTGTTCTTAACTAAACGGTAGTTAGTTGGTTTGGTAAGGCACATATTCTTCACAACGTTTTGATAGGCTATTCGCCTTCGTCAAAGCAATTGCGGGGCTGAACTGATTTACGGGTATTATTGTTTGATTGAGTCGGGTATTTATTTTTCGAATGAAAGTGTTTATACGACAAAGAAATTTTTTCTGTCTAATAAGGAGTTGGACTTTAGATAAATTTCGAGGATTTCAAGCACCGGTTTTATCAACAATACAAAACAAGGATCCAAGAAATTTTCATCGAAATTCAATTGAATTGTTGAATTCGACATTTCACGAGGGAGAACTGCAACACATGCAACTCAAAGAGATCAAATTGCGTCAAAAAACATTGGAAATCTTTCACGAGCTCAAGACACACCTTGCAATTCTCTATCCGAACAACATGACTGAACTTCCAGCCATAGTTCAAATGTTCTTTGGCAAAGTGGATAATTTCAAAGAGAAGATTTTCAATAACTTGGATGAATTACAGTTGCAATTTGAAAGGGAGAATCTTCATGAGGTTAAAGCGAAGATATGTCTAGAAATCCTTCGCACACTATTTAAGGAATTCTTTGCCTCAACAATGGAACCTCCTTTTGATTATTCGACTCTAATCCTTCACCAGATTTTCAACTTGCATACGGGTTTCCAGACTGAGACCTTTAGAAGTGGTTTACTCAATCACATCAATATACTTGAAAAGTGTATTGAGGTCAGGTTAGTTAATTACAACGAGATACGGTTGAAAAAGGGTCAGATTCAAAGAATCAAAGAGTCGTCTAAACTATTGCATGCAGCAATACCTCATGAACATGAGAGAGAGAGACACACCTCAAGTTGTCATCAAGCGATGATCAGATCTGTCCGGTGTAAGAAATGGGTGCCAATTTGGTCGTCACGGTAAGCAATGGCAAGGAATCAGGAGGAAAGCATGAACCGAGCAGCAAGTCACAAGCACCAACTGTTCAGGTGCCAAGTTTCAACTATATACAGCATGTTGAGCATTCCAAACCTAATTATGCCAAACATAGGATGGAAAAGAGTGAAAGCGATACCACTTCTGATTCATTCGATGTGAGTCAAATGGGGGATAAGGTGTTCAAAATGCTAAACATCATGATAAGTGCCTTATGACTGCTTCTTTAAATAATTTTGATTCTAGGATTGAAGAGCTCGAAACGATCGTAGCTCAGCAATCAAAAGATCTTAAGGATGCCAAACTTGAATTTTCGAAGAAAACAAACAAATTTGAAACATATTTTGAAAAACTTGAAAAGTCAAATGTTGTTCTTGAACAAAAATTGGATCAAAAAGTTCTAGATTCTAAAGCTGAAAAGGATAATCTTTTAAAACAAATTAAGTTGCTAGAATCTAAATTGGCATCCCAAGATAAATTGCTCAAAGAGAATGAGACTTTAAAGGCTCAAGTTCAAGAAAAGGTTTTTGCAATAGCGGCTCTAAAAATCGAGTTGAGGAAAACTAAAGGAACTAGTGTGGACGCTAAGCTTGAAAAACCATCAATCTTGGGGAAACTACCTCAAAATCAGTCCGTCAGAAAACTGGCTGCATTTAGATCCGACAGACCACAATCCTCGAGACCACGGTTTGCCTCCCACGTTGATATGGTTTATCTCTCTAAACCAGTCACTCAACCAACTAGGGCCAATGTGACTAAAACAACTTTTGTAAGACCTAATCACATGATTGCCTCTAGTCTCCCTAGACATAGTCCAAAGAACACGTCTCGAACTAGTTCAAATGACGTTCACCATAAATTTGGTCTGATGGAAACTATTCAAAAGACACATGTAAGAGATAGGAATTTCAAACCTAGTCAAACGCCTTCTAGATTACCCAACACTACTAACCGTAGCATGTCATATACTAGGTGCATCAATCAATCATCTAGGAATTCTAGATCTTACTCGGACATTAAATATGCTACTTGTAAAACATGTAGGAAATGTGTCTTTAAGGAAAATCATGACTCTTGTGTCAAGAAATTCCTCCATGAGGTAAACTCCCATGCTAGAATTAAATCCCAGTGGCTAGCTAAAATCAAACCCGTTGGTAAAGTTTGGCGCCCCACTGGTAGAACTTTCACGCAAACAAGTGCCCTGTAACTAGGATAGTCTCTGATCCTACTAAGACTACTAGGGAGGAAACTGAAAAGGATGAAACATCACTTAAGCTTGAACTTAATGTTTTCTATAAAAGGAACATTTGCCAGCTAAGATAAGTGAATCATCTCCTTAGGTTACCTCTGGCACAAGAAAAGAAAACCGTGAATCCCCGCAGGGTTCTAAGATAGATATCGCTAACCCATATAAAAGCATACAAACTTCAACTGAGAATGCAGGTACCAAAGTCAAGGATCAACAAAAACAAACCGGTCCGATCTTTGTACACCGTTCAACTAAGGACACTCTCAGAGTTTGGTTACTGAAGAAACTAATATCAGAGAAACAAGTGTCTCAGGGGATTTGCGGTTAAGCTCGTGTATATGGCTTATTGTTAAATGACAAACGATGACCCGGACTTCAAATAAAGGAAAGTTTATCGCCAATGATAAACTTATCCTCACAACAAGAAATTTATTTTTCTCGGGCATGAGCTTATGTTAAAAATATTCAAAAATTTTAAGCTCATGCACAACGGTTTTCAGTCACATGACAGATTGTAGCCCGCACTTCAAAGAAAGGAAAGTTTATCGCCGATGATAAACTTATCCTCACTAACGAGAAATTTAAATTTTCTTGGACACGAGCTTACATTAAAACTATTCAAAGGTTTTTAAGCTCGTGTAAATGGCGTATAATTATATTTGATATTATGCCCCGGACCTCAAAGAAAGGAAAGTTTATCTCTGATGATAAACTTATCTTCACAACGAGAAATTAATTTTTCTCGGGCATGAGCTTATATTAAAAACATTCAAAGTTTTTAAAGCTCATGCACAATGACTTATAGTTACATACCAGACTGTAACTCGGATATCAAGTTTAGGAAAGCTTATCTTTCATGATAACTTATCATCATAACGAGAAATTAAATTTTCTCGGTCATGAGCTTGTATTAAAACATTCTAAGTTTTAAGCTCAGAAAGGAAAGTGTATCTTTTAAATAAGAGAACTTTTCTTCACAACGAGAAATTCATCTTTCTCGGTCATGAGCTTTCCGTTAAAACATTCAAAAGTTTTCAAGCTCATGAACACGACGTCTAAGTAAATGTTAACTTAGGACTCGTTCCTCAGTTAAAAGGAAAGTTTATCGCCGATGATAAACTTATCCTCACAACGGGAAGTTTACAACTTCTCGGACTTGAGCTCGTTTTAGTAAGATATTCAAATTCTTAAGCTCAAGTAATTGGTTTTCAAAACATTGAACACAATTTTTCAAGAATTTTTCAAAAGGTTTTTCTAAATCTTTCAAAATTGTGTGTTCAAAATGTTTTGATAAAAAGAGCATGTCTTCTGGAATCGATAATATTTACTATCGTAGAAATGTCGTTCAATAATGACACGGGGTTGTAAATAAAGTTTGAGCAGAAGTTTAAATGATTTAAAACATGCTTAAAATGGCTTGCTATTATTTCAGATAATAACCCGCTTTTCATATTCAAGTCAAGCATTTCACCGGAAAGCTTTGACTCAACAACGGAAATTAATTTTCTCGGGCATGGTCTATTCATAACCACGTAAGGGAGTGTGTTTACGTAATAACACAATCTAACACGAGTGTATGTACGCATCGGTGCATTTATTTGTTAAAACAAGAGAAATTTTGTTTTTATGAAGTTATCATCTCCACAATCCACAACAATTTACAATTGATATCTATATACTCGACGATGCGACTACTCAAACGGCGACTACAACTCTTTTAATAGAACACGGGTCAACAATTGAGGGGGAGAAATTATCCTGCATTCAGAATCTTTGATACCGAAAGTGCCAAGTTCACAAATTGGTGTCAAAACAACGATATCAATCGTACACATGGCGTCAAGAGATAACTTTATACTTGTCGAGGCGACCAATATTCGTAAACAAGAACCATGTGATTCTATCATATGATGTTCTCCATCATTCAGGTCCAACCTCGTAAATTGCTAATCTTGTGAATACATTATCATATATGATCTTTGCACGTGATAAATACCTTACACTTGTGTTTAAAAGGTATTTATTTTACGTTTCAAGTACACCCTCATTAATTTGAGGGGGAGCTTGTGAAAATCATGAAGATAATTAGATTTGCATTTTTCTTCCCAAATATTCTTAAAATGCTATTAAATCAATTGATATTAAAAACATCGATTGGGTTAATATTTTTAATATGGGGGAGAAAATGTGATTTAATATGGGAAATGATTAATCACAAATGGTTTGACTTAACATGATAGCTCATCCGGACATGTGTGAAATGTTTTCGGATATTGTGGCATATGTTAAGGGGGATCAAAATGGATTTGGATATCAAAATGGATTTCATGGTAACTTACCCTTACCTAAAACATTTTTATGGTGACATAAGGATGGTAGGATAGGTTAAAGTCCAATGATTCTTCTAGAACCGGAGGAATCTTCTCAAGGACATTCCATAGCTAAAAATAGTAGTCCTTAGGAAAGATGGAGAAAGTTTCTGAATGTAGCTGAATGCCGACCAAGTACTTAAGTTAGCACTGGAACAATCACAACAAGGTGCTAGTTATGATGTATTGGTAAGCATTGAAGGGGTTGAAGAATGAAAAAGAATTGTAAAGATAAAGGGTGTAAAGAAAGTAGCCCTCCTTACAACCTTAGGCAGAAACCGGGTCAACACATATGTTATTGAGATCATTTTTAATGATGCTCGATGTTGGGAATTATTTGTTAAGTGTCAAGTACCGTTAGTATTGTTAGTTATTTTTCAAGTACTGATGTGACTCTAATTACACATCATATTTTCTCGTAAAATGTGCTAAAAACGATTAAATAATCATCAATTATGCCTTGTGTATGTGTGTTTTTTCTTTTGTGCGTGTGCAGGTATGGATATCAAAGAAATCACAAGAAATGAAGCGAAAGAGCTAAAACGGACACGAAAAATGAAAGAGCACGGATAATCGAGTCCAACGGTGCCTTCATATTTTATTGAGCCGACCCGACACCACTTAAATGGGTCGGACCGACCCATTAATAAGTAATTGGGTCTGATTTATACATAGCAGTCCGAGACAGTTTATTAAACCACATTACTCAAAAGGCCCGAACTGCAGCCCATTTAAGAAGAAAGAAGAAGAAAAGCAGCCTTTATCAGCCCAACAATAGACGAATTTATATAGACGTAGGGGTTCATTTTCAAAATGCTTGTATTAGTTTTTTTAGATATAGGGTAGAACATAATATACGCAGCTTTCATCTTTCATTTTTTTCATTCTTGTCTTTCTTTTCTTCTTTTTTATCTCGTAGGGTAGCTTTAATTTAGGTTTAAAATCTCTTATCATTCTTTTCCTCTCATCTAGAGCTTATAAACTTTGTACTCGGTTTGATTCTTAATATAAAGTTGTTTTGATTGAAAAAAAATAAAATACAAGAACACAAGTAGAACTAAAAATCATAAATTTCAAGTACTTTGACAGATTTTTGAGAAAGAGGTTCAAACCTCATGGATGTACATCCACACCCATGAATGTTTGAGCTGATGTGATAGCAAGAACAAGCACAAGCTTCCACAAACAACCTGCTAAGATTGAACAAGGTTAGAAGAAATATTATCAAAAAAAACAGAAAGGTGACAACTTTGAAAAGAAATTTGATTAATGCAACCTTGTTCCCACACTTGATTATCCCCAAGTTATAAGCCTCACGACACCTTGATAACACTTTATCAGGATGCTATGATCCACTTATAGCCCAAGAATTCCAAGGTTTAAAACAAGACTTAGCAAAATATCAAATTTTGAGTTCTTGTACAATTTCTTGCACAAGGTTTTAAAACACGTTTTAAGATTCAAGATTAGTTAACATTAAACAATAACAAGCAGATATAAAGATTGACACTTGGTTTTTCTTCACAAATTCAAACACAATTCATTAAACATGAAAATGGCTTTACAGAAAAGTGAACAAGGAAAAATCAAGAGCAGTTGTGCAAATGAGACCCTATGGCTTTATATAGAGCCTTACATGTGAACTAAGAACAGATAAAAATACCAAACCCTAATGCTTGAAGTCCCAAAAATTTCCTTGTGAAGTTTGAATATCTTAGAATCATGTGACAGATTCTTGGTTGTTTGTGGAGCTAGCAAGTGATGGAATTTTGATCAAAGGCCCAAAATAAGCTTAAAAATGAAGCTAGGATCTTGGACGTTGGATGTGGCAGGTTTTTTGGCATTTTCTTTAAAGGGTGGGACAAAAGGGTTTATCATGTGACAATGGGGTGATGTGGCAAGGGTTTTGAGAGTTGGGTTATGATTAGGACTACCCTAATCACTAATCTGGAGATGATGGAGGTTTAATTGTTACTTAAACAAGAATACCCAAATTTGTTCTTCATGTGAATAGTGACACGTTTAATCTGTTTTTGGGTTTAAACATGTTGTTAGGCGCAAAAAATAAACTAATCAGTTAGGATTAGTTTATTAAACTGAGTGGGGTGTGAGGTGGCCAAAAGATGGGTTTTGATTGGTTGTTTTGGTGAGTGGGACAGGTGTCAAGCCAAGAGTGGTCTAGGTAACTTTCTTTGTCTACCAACTTTGCCCCCCCCCCCCTTCTCCTTTCTTTGTCATTTGATGTTTAAACAAGATAAAACCGGATTCCTTTGTTATTTCTAATGTGACTCGGTTGTTTCTTTGTCATGACTCGGTTACCAAAAACGAGGTGCCTCGTGGGGGAGATCCCATGCTTATCATTCTATCTTCTTTCTTATTTCTAATGTGACGGGCTTGTGCTCTTTCATTTGTTCTCGTGTTTCGTTTGTGATGTGATTTTAGGTTTCTCATATATCGAAGACTCTCGTGTTCGTTTTCATCACGTATCACTCGAGTCTCGATCCTTCATTTGAGATATCCGATATCTGATGATTATATCCTTTACTAACGCTTATTTTTATTGGCATAATTGATAAACGAATTTTAATTATTTGCGTCATACCCTTTCCATGCTAGAATTTTGCATTCGACTCTTCGTCTCTAGTAGGGGGTATTATACCCTTCGACTTGAAACATTGAGGACAATGTTTGGTTTTAGTAAGGGGGGTATCTATCGATATGCTTTTCCTTTTGTTCGTTGTCTTCACGTACTCCGTTTTTCAAAAATGTGCTTAAAATTGCATAAATTTTAATTTTGTTTTTTCATATTTTAATAAGTTTTTTTACACGAATGTAAGCTTTCCGTTGGTGAAAATAATAATATTTTTTGACTCGACTGGTTTTTACCTTAGCTCATTCCTTAACCATGTAGACCTTAATTGGTTTATTAGGCTAAGCATCCACGAGTCTCATTATTTGAGATTTTAAATTATGGAGAACGAGAGATGCTAGAGTTGATAATAAGTTTAAAGGTTAATTCTTCCTTATATGAGTTTTGTGGCTCTTTCTCCCCGCTTGTATATTTAATTGATTAATAAATGAGGATTTTTGCGGTTTAGGTTCGATATTTTAGTTCTTAACCAACTCTTTTATTCCCTTGTAATTAAAGCGAGAACACATCGAGGGTGCCAGCGTCATGGACTTCCGACTAAGGTGGCTCATAACCACTAAGTAGGAGGTATTCAGACCATGGGATTGCGGAATTTGGCCTACTATATATATCATAAATAAAGAAGAATAAGATTAAAACATGATCTCAAGGAGCCTTTGGGTGTGGGACATGTAGCACGAGCCTTGTCATTAGAGCCTTATGGTGTATGGCATGGTAAGTGTTTAAAAAAATTGCTTCATCATTATTTCAAGGAGCCTTAGGGTGTGGAGTGATGATGAATGTCAATTCCCTTGTTTATGGTTCAAGGAGCCTTAGGGTGTGGATCATAGATAAGGAGCACTTTTACATCTTAAAGAGCCTAAGGGTATATGATGTAAATTTGCTAACTCCATTATGAAGTCAAAATGACTTTGGAGGAATAAATAATAATTAGTACTATTGACCAAATTTCGAATCCGAGAATTTATTCCCTAAATCGTGTTAAATTATCCTTGATGTGGGCTTTCTTTAGTGACAACGGTTTTTGAGGATGAGGTTCTAAGTGTCGGGTTTATGTTGGGAATAAAATGTAGCCAGTACACTTGAACGCTGACAAGAAGAAAACAAGCGTTGATAAGAAGAAAACAAGCGTTGACAGATCAAGCGTTGACAGGAAGAAGTCAAGCGTTGATAGGTTGCAGTCAAGCACTGATAGAAAGATATGGTCTACGCGTATTATGTTTCTAGTTTGTTTCTAGTAAAGATAGGACCAACAATGTATTTTCTATATTTATCTTTACCTAGAATAGTTGATACGTAGACTCTTGTACAAGGCTTCTTATGTCTATAAAAGAAGACCTTTAGGTTTTGTTTCATATAAGTTTTCATACGTTTAACACTTTCATTGTAAGCAAGTTTGTTCTAATCAATCAAGTGAAAGTTTGTTTTACAATTGTTTGTGTGTTCTTGTTTGAGTATTAATTCCGCGTAATACTTAAATTGTTTTATACACAACAAAGTTTCTCTACGTGTTTAACTTGATTTAATCTCGTTTACACAAGCTAAATCGATCTAAGTTTGGGATCAACAAGTGGTATTAGAGCTTGTTGAGAAACTTTGATCTAAAGAACACAAGAACCCTAAATTACCAAAAACCCTAATTTTCACAAAACCCTAAAAACATCATGTCTACCCCAGAAGCAAACTCCTCCTCCTCCTCAAACCACAACATCAAGATTCCCATGCTAGACCCAGACAATTTTGAGTTGTGGAAGTTTAACTTTGAGCAATATCTACAAATCCATGACTATACTCTATGGGAAATTATTGAATATGGAAACACATTCGATAAGGCTCAAAAGATTACAGCTGCATTGCTGCAAGAACAGCTATTCAAGGTTCTACTGAAGAGGAACGAAAAGAAAAACCTGATGATGGTAGAGCTGTCTCAACTGAGGATATAGCAAAGAGAAGGGTTGATATGAAAACCCTAAGCATTCTGAAACTCTCTTTGGGACAAGAAAATCAGCACAAATACAGAAGCTATGAGTCTGCAAAAGATCTTTGGGCAGCCCTTGAAGTTGCCTATGGTGGTAATGATGATACTGTGCAAGAGAAAAAGAAGCAACTCTTGCATGAGTATGCTGTTTTTAAGGCTCAACCTAATGAGAAGCTAAGTAGTGTGAGAAGCAGACTTCTGGACATCACAAGCAAGCTATCCTTCATAGGAACAGTGCTTGGTGATGTTGATATCATCTTTACTTTCCTTAAAAGCCTTGGTGACGCATGGAAAATTGAAGCCAGGTCTATAATTGCTAATACCTCACAAAAGTTCTACCTTTAATGATGTGTACAATAAACTGAGGCTGATAGAGAATGAAACTCTTTTGGATTGTGGAAGCTAGTCTACAAATGGTAACATGGCCTTCTTCTCACATAGTGAAGGTCATTTGATCAGAAGGAGTCATACATGCATCCAGTTACTGGATCAACCTGTGTCAACGATGGATCATATCCTGTCAATGCCTCACATTCAGACGCTGACGCATACAAAATTGACTCACCAAGAGTTAAGCTTGTTGGTATTGATCTGGATACTGTGTGTGCATACATTGCTTCATTGCCCAATGGTTCAGTGATTACATATGAGGACCTTGAGCAAATTAGTGATGAGCATTTGGAGGAGATGGACATAAAGTGGAATATGGCTCTTGCAAGTATAAGAGCAAACAAATGGAATAGAAGATTCAAGAAGAAGATGAATTTTAATGCTAAGGACACTACTGGATTTGATAAATCCAAGGTTGAGTGTTACAATTGTCATCATATGGGACACTTTATGAGAGAATGCAGATCTCCAAGAAGATCAGATGCTGGAAAACCCTCAAGCCAAATTGTTAAGGCTCAGGATCCCAAGGCCATGGTTGCAAGAAATTGATGGTGTTGGATGGGATTGGAGCTATTTGGCTAAGGATGAGGAAGAAAATAAAGCTTTGGTTGCTGAGATGGAAGAAGAAGAGCATGTTCACTATGCTCTCATGGCACACTCCTCATCTTCATCAGACAATGAGGTATATGATGATGCTTTTTGTAGTAAGGGTTTTCGTTTAAATACTGAAAGACTTAACAAAGAGGTTTTAAGATTGTCAACATATGTGAGTAATGAGAGATGCAAGTTGTCTAACTATCAACTTGCTCTTACTCAAACTGAAAAGACTGTAGCTGAGTATAAGAAAATGAAACGTGACCTAAAAGATAAAATCAATATCTTAAAACATGATTTAAATGCTAGTACTGATATTAGAAACATCATGGAGAGGGTCAATGCTGAATTGCAGGCTAAGTTAGATGAGGCTATCAAGAATAAGGATAATGTAGATCTTAAAATTCAGAGATTTGATAAAGCCTCACAAACCCTAGGAGAATGTGTTAGTAAACAAAGGGATTCTAGGGATATGACTGGGATTGGGATAAAAGAGTATGCTGGTGTTCCACCACCAGCTGAGGACATCTATGGTGTCCAAAGAAAGGACTTATCTTTGACTGGTTTACCAGAACTCCAAGAAGAGGAATTTATTCCTCCACCAAGAGTTCTTACTCCAGTAGAAGAATATAGGCAGAAGTTGACTGATTTGGACCAATGGAAGAAAGCCAACACTACCTTGTTTGTCAAGGGTGGCATGCTTAGTGATAGCCCAAATGAGTCTACCCCTATCAAAGTAACAAACCCAATCACTGGCAATACTGTTGACCTTGGCTCAAATGTTGTTAAAAAACCTAGCATTAAATATGCATAAATGTATAGAAATACTAGGTCACCAAAAAGCCAAATTAGTGATAATGGAACAGGTTTCTTTTCTTCTAGACCTAGAGTTATGTCTAGAAAAGCCTGTTATACTTGTGGTAGCTTTTCACATTTAGCCTATAAGTGTATCAACGCTTCCAAGGTCAACGCTGACAAAAAGTCAAACACTGTCAAACCCAAAACTTTTGTTCAGCAAAGTCCACAAGTTGTTAGACCAGCCCCATTCTTTTCAAAAGGGTCTAATACTTATGGGCAAAGACCTTTTCAGAAGACCAATACGTGGTCTAATAGACAATGGGTTCCCGTAGCAAACCCTAGGTTCAACGCTGATAAGGGTAATTTCAGCGTTGATAAGACCAAATCAAACGCTGACAGAAACGTTGTCAGACCAAATAATGGTAAATATTTGCAACCAAAGGGAAAGGGGTCTAAAGCTTCTTCTAGCTTGACATGGAGACCTAAGCAAGATCAAAACCCTAATTCTAATGGGATTTCTATGACCTGTAATAGATTTAATTATATTTCAAAGGTCATCACAAAACCAATTGGGGTTAACTGGGTGTTTAATCCAAAAAGGGATGAACAAGGGGTTGTTATGAGGACTAAGTCTATTCTTGTTGAACAACCAAATGAATCCAAGTCTGCTCAGGCTTGGGTTCCCAAAGAAAAATAATTTGTTTTCTTTATGTGCAGGGCATTCAAAAACAGGTTAATGATTATGGCTATTGGGATAGTGGATGCTCTAGGCACATGACTGGGAAGGAAGATTATCTCACAAACTTCACTCCCATTAAGGATGGTGATAAATTTTACTTTGGAGGCGGATATGGAACTATCACAGGCAAAGGAACTCTTCTCACTAACAATTTGCGTTTTGAAAACATGTTTCTGGTAAAAGAACTTGACTATAATCTTTTTAGTGTATCACAAGTTTGTGATAACAAAAATAAGGTTCTTTTCACTGATACTGAATGCTTGGTGTTGAGCAAGGATTTTAAAATACCAGATGAGAAATTCATTGATTATAGAACACCTAGGCATAAGGACATTTATAATGTGAATCTTAATGGGATTAGAATGAATAGTAACTTGTCATGTCTTTATGCTAAGGCTTCAGTTGATGAGAGTAATCTATGGCACAAGAGACTAGGGCACATTAACTTTAAAAATATAAACATGCTTGTGAGACTTGGCTTGGTTGATGGTTTGCCTAAAAAGGCTTTCCACAATGACCACTCTTGTGTTGCATTCCTTAAAGGCAAACAACACAAGGTCTCATTTAAGTCTAAACAGGTGCACTCTAGTTCTAAACCACTTCACTTCCTACATATGGACCTGTTTGGTCCAACTAATATAGAAAGCTTGAATGGTAAATCTTACTGTTTTGTCATCACTGATGATTTTTCTAGGTTTACTTGGACTTTCTTTTTAGCTTTGAAAAGTGACACTACTGATACTTTGATTAACTTTATTAACCAAATTGAGAAGAAAACTGGTAATGAAGTTAAGATGCTTAGAAGTGATAATGGTGGTGAGTTTAGAAATAAGCTATTGGATGATTTTTGTGCCAAGAAACTGATTACTAGACAGTTTAGTGTAGCCAGAACCCCACAGCAAAATGGGGTTGCTGAGAGAAAGAATAGAACCCTCATAGAAGCAGCCAGGACTATGTTGGCTGATGCTCACTTTCCCATTGCTTTTTGGGCTGAGGGTGTGAATACAGCTTGTTATATTCAGAATAGAGCATTAGTCAACAAGATACATAACAAAACACCTTATGAGTTACTTTAGGGAAGGAAACCTAATATTGGTTTTCTTAAACCTTTTGGTTGTCATGTAGTTGTGTTGGACACTAGTGATGCCTTGGGTAAATTTTGTGCTAAAGGTGATGAAGGTTACTTCATGGGTTATTCACTGCAGAGTAAAGGATATAGGGTTTACATTAAGAAGGAAAAACGTATACTTGAAAAAGTACATGTTAGGTTTTTAGAAAGTAAACCTAGTGATCCTGAAAGTGGTCCAAATTGGTTATTTGACTTGGAACCTCTATCTACGACTTTGAATTATATGCCTGTTACTAATCCAAACATTGTGAAGGTAACTTCAAGTGTTGTGGAAGAACCAGTTGTTGATATTTCAGGTACACAGGTTAATGAGGAGGTTGGACCACAAGCAGACAAGTCATCACCCATACTTGAGTATGTCACAATTCCCATATGGACAGATGCTTTTGCTGCTGGAAAGGAAAATGGTGGTCCCCAAGTATCACCAGTTAACAACATGCATGGTCTTTCAGGCGCTGATAAAGGAAAATCTGGCGCTGACAAGACAAATTCAGGCGTTGATGGCTCAAACGTTGACAACTCTATTTCAGGCATTGATGGCTCAAACGTTGACAACTCTATTTCAAGCGTTGATGGCTCAGATGCTGACAACCTTGGTTCAGGCGTTGACAACTCTTTTGACCATATTTTCTCTTCCAATTTTGAATAAGGTGAATCTTCAAGCAGAAATGGAGAGGTTCATACAGATATTGATGGAAGAGAGTCTGAAGAAGATATTGGTAACATGGAAGATGAGATTGAAGACAACAGACTTTTTGAGGGAGGAGTTCTTACTTCTACAATGAAGGATCACCCCTCTTCTCTAATTATTGGTGATGTGATGTCTCCTGTCCAAACTAGAAGATCTCATCAGAATCTTGGAGGAGTTATTGCCAATATACACAAGAAGGTTGATACCCCTCTTGTTCAAGCATGTTTGTTTGCCTGTTTTCTGTCACAACAGGAACCCAAGAAGATTTTTGATGCTCTCAAAGAACCAAGTTGAGTGGAAGAAATGCAGGATGAGCTTCACCAATTTGCTATACAGGATGTTTGGGAGTTGGTTGGTTATCCCAGACATGTCAGACCTATTGGGATAATATGGGTTCTTAGAAACAAGAAAGATGAAAGAGGCATTGTGGTCAGAAACAAGGCACGTTTAGTGGCTCAAGGATATACACAAGAGGAAGGGATAAACTATGAGGAGGTCTTTGCACCAGTTGCAAGGATTGAGGCTATAAGGATATTTCTAGCCTATGCTTCCTGCATGGGCTAAACTGTCTATCAAATGGATGTGAAGAGTGCGTTTCTTTATGGCACAATTGTAGAGGAGGTTTATGTAATGCAGCCTCCTTGTTTTGAAGATTCAGAGCATCCATACAAGGTATATAGAGTCAAGAAAGCTATGTATAGACTTCATCAGGCCCCAAGAGCATGGTATGGCACATTGTCTACCTATCTGGTGGAAAATGGATTCAAAAGGGGCACCATAGACCAGACCTTATTTACAAAGAAGACTGGTAAGGATGTCTTACTTGTTCAGGTTTATGTGGATGATATCATCTTTGGCTTATCAAACCCAAAGATGAGTGAAGACTTTTCCAAGCTTATGACAGACAAGTTCAAGATGAGTGCAATGGGGGAGATGAACTTCTTTCTAGGGTTACAAGTTCAGTAGAAAGATGATGGTATCTTCATCTCTCAAGATAAATATGTAGCAGAAATCTTGAAGAAGTTTGGCTTTTCTCCACATGAGAAAAAGGGTAGTACTCCTATGGATAGAGAAAACCCTTGGGGAAAAGTTGGAGATGGAACAGATGTGGATGTCAGGCACTATAGATCAATGATTGGTTCATTGATGTATCTCACAACCTCAAGACCTGACATTATGTTTGCTATGTGTGCATGTGCATGCCATCAAGTGACTCCCAAAGAATGTCATCTTCATGCTGTCAAGAGAATCTTTAGGTACCTTAGATGTTATCCAGACTTGGGATTATGGTATCCAAAAGATTCACCATTGGAGCTTATTGCATATTCAGATAGTGATTATGGTGGTGACAAATTTGATAGAAAATCCACAACTGGTGGATATCAGTTTCTTGGGAGTAGGTTGATATCTTGGCAATGCAAGAAACAAACAGTGGTGGCCAATTCTACAACTGAAGCAGAGTATGTTGCAGCAGTTGCTTGTTGTGGACAAGTCTTATGGATTCAGAACCAGCTGTTGGATTATGGGTATAATTTCATGCATACCAAGATTTTTGTAGACAATAACAGTACTTTATGCATTATTAAAAATCCTGTACATCACTCTAAAACAAAACACATAGAAATTAGACATCATTTTATAAGAGACTGTTTTGAAAAGGGTTTAATACAACCAGATAGGGTTGACACAGAAGAAAATGTGTCTGATTTATTAACTAAACCTTTTGATACTGGAAGGTTTCAATACTTGGTAACAAGTATTGGAATGATCAGTCTCACTTAATATGTGTTTTGGGGTCTTATTGTAACAGTATGTACATGATATGCATTGTTATTGGTCTTTTTGAAAAGTTAGATTTTCCACTATATTTGTCTAACGCTGACAAAGGTTATCTTAACGCTGATAAGTGTTATCGTGACGTTGTCAGCAACATGTTAGTTTTGTGGTTTTTGATCTAAGTTTGCAGGTGTTGTTAGCATTTTACCATCGGATACAGAGTTGCTTATGGATCCTTGGAGAATCATTGGAGCATGTTTCAATTTATGGATGATGGTTGGAATATTTATATTCCTATCTTGACATAAATTTTTATTTACATGCATATTATTTGACAACTTGTGTATCACAGTTTAAGGGGAGGTTTTAGGAACCTTTAGGACTTTTGGGTATTCTTATAATACTCTTATCATAATTCTAGATTGTGTCCACAGGTGAGTATGAGTTAGTTTTCTATCTCATGAGGCACTGTAGCATGCAAAGTTGATATACTATGCATGCTGCCAAGACCTTTTTGGCCTAGAATTGGATGTGGTCTGTTAGGAGACTTGGGAATGATTTTTAATGGGTTTACCTGGGAGTTACAAAGGATTTTATGAGATATCTTAACTATTAAGAATTTTGGTTAGCAAGGGACACTAGAGGACTGTTATGTCTATCTTGCATAAGCAAGTGTGCATAATTGGACAGTGCTTGCCGCCCTATAATAATTTTCAGTTTATAGGTTATCTTCACTAGGATAAATTACTTTGTTAAGGTCCTTTTTCATTTTTATTACTTTTATTTTTGGACGCTGACAAATATTTTTCCAAGCGTTGTTGTGACCAATTTAGACGCTGGCATGGCTTTTGCAAACGTTGACAAGAATATAGCCGTTGGGCGTTGATGGGTTATTTTTGACCGTTGACACTCATTGGGACCTACCCAGTTGTTATTTTTGACGAATTTTGGGGCCGTATTTGGGAGTAGATAACTTTTAATTAATGCACAAGATAACTTATTTTCTTTTTAATATTTTCATCATTATATTTTGAAAATACTTGCCTTATTTTTGACCAATCACATGTGCCTATCTCTCCTATATATTTGGCTCCTATTTTTAAACAAGGTACTATCATATTCTTGTCTAACACTTTTTCTCCTATAATTCATCTTTCATCAATAACATCTTTCTTCAACAATGGCACCAAAGTTTAAACCAAGTGACTTGGTATTGGGATTCAGGAGTCAGCAAACATGATTGCTTATTTGGAGGCTGATGATACTTTGTTTCCATAATACACTCAGATGGTGGCGTATTTGAATGCATCTCTATTACGGTATGCTCTTTCTCATGCTCCTCTCATCCCTGTCACTCATATTAAACAGTTTTGGAACACTTTTAGTTCCTCAACGCTTAATAATGTGACTACATTAACAGCTATTGTTCATGGGCGTTCTTGGGTGGTTACTAAAGCCTTGGTTCGCCAGGCTTTGCATCTTAATGATGGAGATGGTATAACCACTCTCCCCGTTAATGAAATAGAACAAGGACTTTGGGCTTTGGGGTATTGTGACAACCACGGTTTTGAGGTTCGTCACTTAGTTTTATTTTGTGCTAGTTACGTGTCTTTACGTGTTTATGTGCTAATTGGTGTGTATAGATTGTGTTTTGGATATCGTTTCCGGTACGGGGTACCTTGTGAGTGAAACGATGTGTGATGATTTCATGTTCATGAGCTCACATGGTAGTGATTATGATATGAGATGGTGTTATTTAGTGGTTTTACGTATACATATATGTATTATAGAAAATCGTATTTTTACGATTTACGGTTTGGTATTTTGAGGTCTCGGATGAGGTATTTAGTCACGGGAGTATTTTTCGGGATGGTTTTAAGTCATTTAGGACTTAGTTATAAAGTTTATATCAAAATTTAAGATTTTTTTTAAAACTGTATATTTTACGTCTTTTACGGTAAAACGCGTAAATTTGACTAGTTTTATGGTTTTGAGGTTTTGGAGGCTTTAGGAGCTGAAATAAATTAAGGAAAATTAAGGTAATATTAATAAGATATTAATTAATAATAAATTTAAAAAAAACAAAACAAAGGGGGTGTTAGTCGGTTTGGACGCAAGAAAAGAAAGAAAAAAAGGAAAAAAAAGAGAAAAAGGAAAGGGGTTTTTGGGTTGGGCTAGGAATGGGTTACCACATCCTATATATTGTTTTATTCACAACCAAAATTCATTATTTTTCTCCTGAGACAAAGAAAATTCGTGGGTTTCAACAAATCTAGGGTTCTTCATAAAATTTTGGGGGTTTTCATAAATCAAAGGTAAATCTTCAAATCCCTTTTCAATTTAATTGTTTTTGATGTTTTTATAATCATCTTATGATGGATTTAGGTTAGGGTTTAATTTAATAACAGTATATTAATGTTATATTAATGATATCATAATGATTAGATGGTTTAGGGCTTGTAATTAATGGGGTTATGGGTAATTAGTTAGGTTAATTCAATTAAACCCGTTTTTAAAAACTGGACAAAATTTAGGGTCAATTGTTTTGATCATATTGGGAGTTCTACAAACTCTTATTTTGCGATCCAAGTATCCCTGGAAAGGTAATTGAAGTGGCTTTCCAAGGCAAGAAACGAGAACTAAATTGGAGGTCGGGAAGTGGGTCAAAAATAGGTTACAACAGTCGGAGGTCAAAACAGTTTTGAATTCAGCCTGTTTTCTTTTTAAGTTTTGGGTTGTTTGGGGTACTTAGGGTTGCATTGGGACTTTCAAACGAACATGGGAGATGTTTTATATATTATAGGAAGTATCTGCATTGGGGCTAAGATTGTGGGTTAGGGTAAGATCCTCTAATCATAACAAACTTTTTATATGTTTAAAATCAGTAAATCTAAATAGACAAAAGTATATATATATATATGTATATATATATATATATATATATATATATATATATATATATATATATATATATATATATATATATATATATATATATATATATATATATATATATATATATATATATATATATATATATATATATATATATATATATATATCGGGGCCTTAACAGTAGCTTTAAGGTTGGGGCAAGTGGGAGGTGTTAGCTAACATATGTAAGGGCATAAGTATTCCCTTTACAGAGATCATGGGTATGTTCAGGTGGGCGTTTGGCTTATAGTTTGGAGACCTAAAAGTTGGGACTGTTTTGTGTAAAATATGAGCGGGATAGTTATCAAACTTAACCAAGTTAATGACTTGTTAGGGAAGGGTAATGGGGTGTTTAGAGCATATTAATGAGGGTCATATATGGGATAAGGCTAGATGTCCACCATAGGTTGATGAGCCGTTTTAGTGGTTGGTTCATGTTTTGATTATGTGTTTTTGGTTTGTTATATTTTTGCTAGTGCGAGGACTTTTGGAGAAGCTCAATCACGTGAGTTTCATAGTCCCATGTTTACTAATGTTTATGACTTCCAGATGGGATGGAAGAGACACTGTCTTGTTTTTATAAATTATGTTGTGAATGTTTTGCGTTGGTAATGGACTTGTGTGTGCATACTTATATGATTAACTGCTAGTTGATTCTTGATTGTTTATGTTTTGACTTGGTACCAAGGGGATGTTGACAAGGCAGGGCCTTGGGATTTGGTTCATAGGTGTTTGGATGCCTATGGGAGTATGGTGTTTGGTATGTTTGGGAGCCTTGGTTTTGGTTTGATTAGTTAAATCTTGAATGTTAGTCGTTAATGCATGTTAGTATCACATTGTCCATATGTTTTTAACTTTTGGTTGTTACTCACAGCTTATGGTTTATTTTGGCGTTGGAGTCTAAACCTATGACTCTCACCAACTTTATGTTGACGTGTTTTAGTGTCTCTTTCAGGTGAGAATGTGGTTAAGCTTGAGGATAGAAGTGGTTAGATTTGGATGCATTAGGATTGCATTTAGAAGGAGATCCCCGTTCCTTCTTAGTTATTTTATATGATTTGAATAAGTGATACTGTTGGCACTTATATGTTTGTTTTGGTTATGTTACTTGTTTGTCTTGGGTAAGAGATAGGACTGTTACCTACTTACCTAGACTCCTGCATTGTTGAGATATTGTCATGACTTTTGTGTCACCATTTTATGACATTTCTTATTTCATATAGTTATCTCTATATACACGCCATGTTGTGATGATATCCATACGTCACGCCCCATATTCCGCCATGGTGGGGTGTGACAGGTATCCTTTCCCTGATGAGGGTACTTTAAATAAATATCATAAACAAGAATTTCCCCCAGCCTGGAAGTACCTCATACATGTCATCCTTCAATGTTTGAGTCCCAAACGTACTGCACATAATGAAATTAACAGATCAGTTGCTAGTGCAATTGTGTGCATTGCAAATGGGCAAAAGTATAATTTTTTAAAATTAATTTTTGATGGCATGTGTAAAAACAAAGGGAATAAGATGACTTTGGCTTATCCCAGATTTTTACAAATGGTTTTTGATGAACAAACGTACTGCATAAGGGATAATAATGATTTTTATGAGATCCCTATGCAAAAGAAAGCTATTTTTAGTAAGATGAACTCACCCCCTCACCTTGAATTACCCCTCACCCAAGCTATGCTTGCTGTTATTGCAGCAGCACAACCCCAACCAGACCCACAACCACAACTTGACCCAATACCAGAACCTTTGCCTTCACCTCAACACATGGAAATTGACCAGGAATCCTTCAACGCTGACACATTAAATGTTGGCGTTGACACTAGTAATCCGGACACCTTTCCTTCACAGACCCAAACACCCCTTAACCTTCAAACTACCACCCAATCCACATCGTCTTCTACACCCCCTGAATATAGGTTGATTAAATGCCCAAGGACTACTAGAGTGTTCTCCTCTAGTGGTCCTAGCCATGTTGCAGAGAGAACCACCACCACAGTGTGGTTGGTGCTATGGATGAGGCTGGGACTATTGGTGCTAGCTTAGATGCAGGCCAAGCCAGTCCTAACATCTTTAAGACCTCATCCATGCCCCATGACTCTACTTTGGGAGGTCAAATACCCACTCTAGAGGAGGGCAGATTGGAACCATACACAATGATGGAATTGACGACTGTCTGCATTAGCTTGCAAAAGCAAAATGCAGACCTGGTACAAACAGTTAGTACACGAGGCCTTGAACTCAAGCAATTGAGGGAGAGGATTGTCATTCTGGAGGATGCTAACACTAGGCGTGGTATGGAGGAATCTTCCAAAGGGGAGGATGAGCAGATCCATGTGAGTGACAAAGGCTCACATGATGGAGAATCTTTGGGTGTTGGTGAAGCCCTCACTGAATTGAAGAAGCAACCAGGTTTTGATACATCTTTGGTTACGCCTACAAACTTGAACTTGTCTTTTACAGCAATGATGGAGCAGTTCACAAGAGGCGCTGAGACAAGTAAGGTGAGCGTTGACAAGCAAACTTTGGACGCTGACTCAGCAAGCGCTGACAAGAGTAAGTTGGGCGCTGACACACATAATCTGAGCGTTGACAGACCTGCAGATATGGTTGATGTATTCCAGTCATCAGCTATCATCAAAGAAGTGTCTTCACAGGTACCATCATCATCTTTACCCATCATTGATCCATTAGATAAGGGTAAAGGAATTATGGTAGAAGTAGAAGTTCCAAAGGATGCAACACAAGTAGAGTTTGATTCAAGGTTGGCTGCACAACTTGTGGAACAAGAAATGAAGAAGGTTGGAGAATCACCATTTGTTGTTACTTCTGAGGAATAAGAAGGAAGTGATGAATGGAGTTCAGATTCAAGTGTGATGATAATTGAACAACCAGAAAGACTTGAATATGGTGATGACTTGGCAACAGAGAAGCTTAGAGAGTTAAAATTGCAAGTAGACTATGATATGCCAGAAGTTGCTCAGATGTACCATGCTTGGGAGAATAAGATTATGGAGAATCCAGAATTGACTATTTTAGACCAAATTTGGGGTTTGGAAATTCTTCTAAGAGTTCAAAGAGACTGCAAGGTAATTCTGAAGCATAAGGCTAGCAATGTTTTCTCACTGCTAAAGAGGGATAGAAGGGAGCTTTACTACATGTTACTCAGATGTCATGGAACTGGATGGACCTTCAAGAAATTGCAGGGATTATCCTTTGAAGAATTAGAGTACAAGGCTTATCCCATTTGGGAAAGAGTGCAGGAAATGAATACTCTTAGATTTCTTTCAGATGAAAGGAAAGAAGAACTTGCAGAAGAGATGGAGATTCAAAAGGCAATGATTGTTCCAAGGCCTTTGAAGAAGGGAGTTCCACTTGAGTTTCCTAAAGATTTAAATAAAGTGGTTCCCAGTGAAGCTGTTCTTAGAAGGAGCATTAAGCTCTCACCCATGGAAGCTTTAGATATGGTACAAGTGTTACCTCTTGAGCCAGAAACCCTATCATTAGCTATGAAGAAGATGCAAGTGGGTTTTGGATGATTGGCAGATATGGGAAAGAGGTACACACATTTACTACTCTTATGTATCTCTTTGCTAGTATGGATAGGGAAGACTTGGCAGACCTTTGGAGGTTGTTGATGGCCAAGTATGAGACTGAAGCACCTACTTCAGTCAATAGAATAAAGCTTTGGTCAACATTCAAGAGAATGTGTGCACCAGAAGAAGAAGATCCTGTTTGGAAGGATCTTGAGGATGATATCAGTGGACTTCAATGGCGTTTGTATTCAGCTACTGGTGTGTATTATTTGAGTTCTACAAAGTTTGTTGAGTATCTTTTTGTAGATGCTGAGTACCCCATGTCCAAAGAAGTTTTGGACAAGATGAAGACAACACAGCTGGAGATTGACTATTCAAGTGACGTGGCCAAAGATTTGATTAGGCATGTTTATTACCAATATGATAAGATTTGTAAGATTCCTCCTAGTTCTTAATTTTTATTCAGAAACTTGATTACTAGAGTAGATATCAAGTTTAGGGGAGGATTGTTGGGAATAAAATGTAGCCAGTACACTTGAACGCTGACAAGAAGAAAACAAGCGTTGATAAGAAGAAAACAAGTGTTGACAGATCAAGCGTTGACAGGAAGAAGTCAAGCGTTGATAGGTTGAAGTCAAGCACTGATAGAAAGATATGGTCTACGCGTATTATGTTTCTAGTTTGTTTCTAGTAAAGATAGGATCAACAATGTATTTTCTATATTTATCTCTACCTAGAATAGTTGATACGTAGACTCTTGTACAAGGCTTCTTATGTCTATAAAAGAAGACCTTTAGGTTTTGTTTCATATAAGTTTTCATACGTTTAACACTTTCGTTGTAAGCAAGTTTGTTATAATCAATCAAGTGAAAGTTTGTTTTACAATTGTTTGTGTGTTCTTGTTTGAGTATTAATTCCGCATAATACTTAAATTGTTTTATACACAACAAAGTTTCTCTACGTGTTTAACTTGATTTAATCTCGTTTACACAAGCTAAATCGATCTAAGTTTGGGATTAACAGTTTACACCGTTTTGCCTTCATTTCTGGACTAATAATTATTAAATAAGTCAAATGAGCCTACGGGTGAATGACAATTCTTAAAATCTAGAGATACAACTTAAGAATAATGGAGAAGGAGTTCTACACAAATGTCTTATATAATTGGTCTTAACATTAGGACTTATTGTGAACAATGATCTTGTTTTTGAGCTTGGCATGGAAAGAGTGAAAAGTCGAGAAAGATGAACCTATTCAAATTTTGTGATCCTAAAAGTTATTTTTAAATGATGAAAGCGACACATTATGTCATATACACATTAAATATTAATAAAATAAATAAATGCTTTTAATAAATGAAAAACGGAGTTGCTTTATACTTTATTCTAGCATTGCGTGAGGACTCGGCAATGGTTTAGTCGGGGGGTGTGATGTGACTCTAATTACACATCATATTTTCTCGTAAAATGTGCTAAAAACGATTAAATAATCATTAGTTATGCCTTGTGTATGTGTGTTTTGTATTTTGTGCGTGTGCAGGTATGAATATCAAAGAAATCACAAGAAATGAAGCCAAAGAGCTAAAACGGACACGAGAAATGAAAAGAGCACGGATAATCGAGTCCAACGGTGCCTTCATATTTATTGAGTCGACCCGACACCATTTATATGGGTCGGACCGACCCAATATTATACAACCAGTCCAAGTTTGAAAAAAGCTCACTTCAGCCCGAGATGATATAACAGCCCAACAAGCCCACCAGTTAACAATAGCAAAGCTGCTGGCCCAGCAGGCCCACAAATGAAGAATGTTAGCCTCAAAATATTGAGTCAAACAAGAATGTTCGGTCATAGGTTTCTATTATGATATTTATTAGAACGTCGTAATAGGTAGTTATTTAGTCGTGGTTCACGAGCTTGGATTTAAACTAATTAAAGTCCAAAAGACAAGCCCGGCCCAATATATAGTCCATTAAAGCCCGCATGTGGGTGGACTATATATACTACCCTCCTAGCATGTTAGGAGGGTGGATGGTCATTTGTAACAAATTCTTTTCTCTAATCTAATCTCACCAAGTTAATCATCTCCTCTCTACTTTCTCTCACTACTTTCTCTCTCTAGGAATTCATCTCTTCTTCATCTATTTTCTTTCTTTCTTTATTGCTTAATCAATCACAAATATAGTGATGAAGACCAAGCTCAAAAGAACCGAGAGATGAAACAACAAATTGCTTACATAATGAAGACTTACAAGAAAATCTACAAACCCACCAACAACAATCTTCGCACATCATCTAACACAAAGAACCGATATGTTGAGAGTCCTCCAAGGTATGACACATGTCGACGTGGTGAAAGTCCTTCTAGGTATGATCGACATAATCCAACGCATGTTGAGGGTTCTGCACGATATGATTGACAAACTGCAAAGTATGATACTCAGAGGATTGCTGCTGCTACTGGGAATAGGGAAACGGTTGGAAGTCAAGTGGTTCAGCAAAGCGGGATTCAATGTTTTAATTGCCAAGGTTATGGGCATATGGCAAAGGAATGCAGGAAGCCAAAAGGGTTAGAGACTCCAGCTATCACAAGGAAAAGATGTTGCTATGCAAAAAGATGGAAGCAGGGGTTAAATTGTCAGCTGAGGAAGGAGCCATGCTTGATGATACTGATGATGAAGATTCTGATCAAGAGCTTGATGCACATTACTCGTACATGGCAAAGGTTGAAGAAGTTCTCAAAGTCACTGAAGATGACAATGGCCCTATCTTTGACACTGAGCCAATCGATAAGGTACACACTACTGATGAATATAATGTGTTTGGTGATATTCCTGAGCATAGTGATCTACCCAATGCCATTAATGACACGTGTATGATGGAAACGGTTGATAGCAATACCACACCCGATTCATCAGACATGTGCAATAATGAGTCTGAGGATGATCAACATGCAAATGAATATGATGAAGAGGAACGTATTGCGCTTGCTAATTTAATTGCTACTTTACAAAAAGATGTCACTGAAAATAAAAAGACTCAAAAGAAATTAAAGAAGGCAAACGCTACGCTCACTCAAAATTTTGAAGAATGTAAAGCTGCTCTTATCAAATCTACTGAGATGACTGAAAGCTATAGAGATGAGCTCCTTCAGAAAACCAAAGAGCTTGAGGGGTACAAGGGAAGTGCGTTAAAAAATCAAAAGGACGATTTTAAAAAAACAAATATAATACAACTCTTGAGTTATTAGCTAAAGAGAAGCGTCAATATAATGTTTTCTTAATGGATGAACGTCAAAAAACGTACCTTGCCAATACCAAAGTTAATAAACTTGAACAAAAGCTCTCTATGACCACTACTGATTCTGTTAAAATTCTAGAGGATAAGAAACTAGAGGTAGATGCGTTAAAACAAGACTTCAAAAGTAGATATGATAAAGAAACCGAAAAAGTTACGAAACTAGAAGCACAAGTCGACTTTTTGAAGAACGTTGTTTATAAAACGCATGATTCTATTCAATCCGTAAGAATGCTAGCACCTCCATCGATGTTTAAGGGTCAAACTAGCTTTGCAAGTCCTGAGTACCTTGCCAAAGCTCAAGCTGCGAACCCGTGTCTCTATCTTGATGAGACTGAAAGGACAGATCTTGACTGCATGCCTGTTAGTGCCAATAGTGAAGAGACTGCCCTTTGGGATGCTGATAGTCAACCACTTGTTAATAAGGAGTTTGTGAAACCTTATAATTATGCTTATGAGAATAGTCTTTATGGCCTGTTCAACAAACAAACTCAGAAAACTCGTGAGGAAGTGTTCTTAGAATGTAAACAAAAGAGAATTCAATGGAAGAAAGCATTTGCCCCTAAGAAATCTAATGTTTACAAATACATAAACTACCTCCCTCTAGATGAATCTAAAAGCAAGAGTAGGAAAACATAAGGTATTCTTAAACACCACATAGATAATGTTAAATCTATTGTTGAACGAGACTGGGCAAAACGTGAAAATGCTGAGTGGACACGTCCGATTCCTCAAGATATTACCTTGCTTGTCAAAGAACTCTTAATTCCAAACACGACGTTGATTAAAGAAACTGTTCTTCAACTTGAGGAGTTCATTCGGACTGAAATGTTTGATGATTTAAAATATGTTGAATCTATTGAGAAACACATTAATGATCTTCAAATGGAGAAGTCTGATTTCTCACATGAATATGATTTACTCTTGCAAGAATGTGTTTCTAAAGATGTTATGTGTGCTTATTTTACATCTTGTGCTGATATTGATGAATATTCTGAAGTTGCATGCTAATATCTTGATAAGATCAAAGAATGTGAACGTCTTGAAATTGAGCTTTCGAAACGTAAAGAAAATGTTGACAAAAAGGCTTTTGAGTTACTTCAACACAAAACTGATTTCCTTCAAAAACATTGTCATTCACTTGAACTTGCTTTGCAAAAAGACGTTGGTCGTTTTCCACATGATAATAAATTGCAAGAAAAACTTTCCCAAACATTTCGAGAAATGAATGAACAGAATTTGGAAATTAAAGGGTTGAAAGCTCAATTACAAGACAGGGACAGAGCGATAGCAGAGTTGCAGAAACTCATTGCTAAAATGGGTGGGAAAATTATGGAACCTAGCATTAAGAAAAATGTTGTTAGACAACCCAATGCCTCTAAAGAGAATAGATCCTCTATCTTGGGAAAACCATCTGCTTTATCTAATTCCTCGTTTGCAAAACCTGTGTTTGCCCCCAAGATGGATGGAAAGGAAAGGTTACCACAAGCTCAACCCATAAGGAATCCTGTAGCACCAAGCGTTAAGCACAATAATGTGATTAAACCAGGGATGTATAGAATGTCCACGAAGCCCACAAACAAAGATACTCACTCGCCTCAGACTTCTAGAAACACTAATATTCGTGTGTCTTCTACTACAGGAATAGTTTCCACTACTAGTGTTAGCCGGCCTCAGCTTAAGCGCACTCAAGTGAATGATAAGGTCTGGAAACACAAGAATCAAGGGAAGATGAAGGAAGTAGAAGAACACCCTAGGAATTTGAATGTTTTTAAGAATAACAAGTCTGTAATCGCATGTAATGACGATTTGGATGCTGTGAATGATTTGAATGCTATGAATGTGAAATTTGTTTGTGTCAAATGTGGAAAGGGTGCTAATGCTAATCATTCTATGCGTGCTATAAATAAAGTCAAAGTCGTAGATACTAGAACTAAGAAGCAAGTTGCAATGCCTATCAGAGCTAGTAAACCCAAACGCAAAGTGAACCATTCTGGTGCAACCCCCACTAAGAAAAGTAATGCATCAGACTCCACCACTAAGAATCCTAGAAGCAAAATTAAGGAATTATATGAGTCTGCCAGTAAGTCTTGGAAATGGTGGTTTGCTAATCAATGTCTTCCCGGATATAAATGGATGCCTAAAGTTAGGACAAAAAATGTGAAAACGAGTGTTAGTTTGCCTTTAAATGTTGATAAGGACACTAATGATTCAACTATCACAACTACTGTGGTATCCAATTTAGCAAATGCTCCATCGTGTTCTAACTCTTCTGCAGGTGATACAAATAATTCTCTTCATACTGGACTCCGGATGCACGAAGCACATGACGGGGAATCTCAAGCTTCTAATTAACTTCGTGGAGAAGTTCCTGGGTACGGTCCGATTCAGAAATGATCAATTTGCACCGATCCTAGGATATGGAGATTTGGTTCAGGGGAATATCACAATTAAAAGGGTATACTACGTCGAAGGGCTCAATCACAATCTTTTCTCGGTTGGTCAATTCTATGATACGGATTTGGAAGTTGCTTTCAGAAAGAAGACATGTTTTGTTCGTGATTATGATGGGAATGACTTACTTACCGGTACACGGGGTACTGATCTTTACACAATTTCACTTCAAGACACAACTTCATCAACTCCAATTTGCTTCATGGCAAAAGCTTCAACGACTCAGGCATTGTTATGGCATCAACGTCTTTCTCATCTCAACTTTGATACCATTAACTTGCTTTCCAAGAAAGATATTGTGAGAGGCCTTCCAAGCTTGAAATTCATCAAAGATCATCTTTGTTCTTCTTGTGAACTTTGTAAAGCTAAACGAAGTAGCTTCAAAACAAAGACCACACCAAGCTCTAAAGGACGGTTAGATCTTCTTCACATGGATCTGTGTGGTCCCATGCGTGTTCAGAGTATCAATGGAAAGAAATATATTCTGGTAATTGTCGATGATTACTCAAGGTACACATGGACTCACTTATTGAGGTCCAAGGATGAAACACCCGACGTTCTCATCAACTTCCTTAAATTGATACAACGTGGTCTTCAGGCTCAAGTTAAAGTGGTTCGTACTGACAGAGGTACAAAATTTTTGAATTCAAATCTGAGAAAGTATTTTGAAGCCGTAGGGATTGAACATGAAACATCTATTGCTCGAACACCCGAACAAAACGGCGTTGTTGAAAGACGAAACCGTACTTTGGTTGAAGCTGCTCGAACATTATTATCCGCTTCAAAACTACCACTGTACTTTTGGGCCGAAGCCGTGTCAACCGCATGCTACACACAAAACCGCTCCTTAATTATCCCAAGACATGAAAAGACATCATATCACATAATTCATGATCGAAAACCTTCACTCAAACACCTTCATGTTTTTGGATGTACTTGCTACATTATTCAAGATGGTGAAAATTTGGATAAGATGAAAGAGAAAGGTGATGCATGTATTCTTGTGGGATATGCAACTCAGTCAAAGGGATATAGAGTATACAACAAGAGAACAAAATTGATTGTCGAGACTATTCACATCCGATTTGATGAATTACAAGATATGGCACTTGAACAAAACAGTTTAAGTCCCGACCCACAACAACAAACGACTTTCGTTCACAACCGCACGAAACTCGGAACTCAAGACCACATCAATGAACCGTCAAGTTCAACGCTGGTTCCAGAAAATGTTCCTAGAGCTGATATGACAGTCGACACGACCATTAAAGAGTTGGAAATGTTATATGGACCAATGTATGATGAATATTTCACGGGAGAGAAACAAGTTGTATCGAAGTCTTCCGCTGTTACTCATGATAAGAATGATGATACCGATCATCGTCCACAACCGGATACAACTTCATCTACTTCAACACGGGTTGCAGCAGATTTACCTCCTCAGAATATCACTTCAACAATCGATCCTACAACATCCACAACTACTGTCATTGCTCCAGAGAACACAAATCAAGCAGACAATGCATTATCTGACGAAGACGAATTTATCAACCCATTCGGTACACCGGTACACGAAACTGGAGAGTCTTCTACTCGCAATGTTGATCCGTTAAATATGCACACGTTCTACCAACGACATCCTTCAACACATCATTGGACCCGAGATCATCCTTTGGTTCATGTAATTGGAAACCCTTCACAGCCTGTTCGTACAAGACGACAGCTTCACACCGATGGCGATGTTTGTATGTTCGCACTCACCGTGAGTTCAGCCGAACCGAAAAACATCAAAGAAGCCTTGGCTGATCATGCTTGGATTGAATCGATGACGGATGAACTTCAACAATTTGAAAGACTTAAAGTCTGGGAACTTGTTGACAGACCATATGATGTAACACCATTAAATCTTCGATGGATCTGGAAAAACAAGATGGATGAAGAGAACACGATCATCAAGAATAAATCTAGGCTAGTGGCTAAAGGGTATGGACAAAAAGAGGGTATTGATTTTGAAGAATCATTTGCACCAGTAGCTCGAATGGAAGCGGTCAGGATTTTTCTTGCTTATGCTGCACATAAGGGATTCATTGTCTATCAAATGGACGTAAAGACGGCGTTTCTTAACGGTCCTTTGAAGGAAGAAGTTTATGTCACGCAGCCAGAAGGATTCGTCAATCCTCATTATCCTGACAAGGTGTATCGTCTCCACAAAGCACTATATGGACTCAAGCAAGCTCCAAGGGCGTGGTACGACGAGCTCTCGAAATTTCTGGTCTCCAAAGGTTTCTCAAAAGGTTCCATTGATTTAACTTTGTTCACTTATAAATATGGGGATGACATTTTGCTTGTGCAGATTTATGTCGATGACATTATTTTCGGGTCTACAAACTCAAAACTTTCAAAATGGTTTGAAAAAGTAATGCACAACAGATTTGAAATGTCTATGATGGGCGAACTAAAATTCTTTCTAGGAATTCAAGTTCACCAATCCCCAAGTGGTATCTTCATTAACCAAGCTAAGTATTGTCAAGAGATAATCAAAAAGCATGGTATGACATCATGTGACCCCGTTGGGACACCATTATCAACCACATCCCTAGATGCTGATTTGGAGGGATTACCCATAGATCAAACGAGATATCGTTCCATGATCGGGTCCCTCATGTACTTGACAGCAAGCAGACCTGATATTCATCATGCTACGTGTTATTGTGCACGATATCAAGCACGACCCACTGAAAAGCACCTCAAGGAGGTTAAACAGATCTTTCGGTACCTTAAGAATACCATTCACATGGGACTCTGGTATCCGAGGGAAACCGGTTTCTTTCTAACGGCCTATTCAGATTCTGATCATGCAGGGTGTCTTGATACACGTAAAAGTACTTCTGGTGGTGCACAATTTCTAGGTTAAGACAAGCATGTGGGATGGTCTTCCAAGAAGCAGGATTGCACGTCACTTTCATCAGCCGAAGCGGAGTATGTATCTCTATCTGCGTGTTGTGCTCAAGTTCTTTGGATGAGAACACAACTCACGGATTATTGCTTCCATTTTGATTAAGTACCTATGTACTGTGACTCAAAGTCGGCCATAGCCATCTCCTGCAATCCGGTTCAGCATTCCCGCACGAAGCACATTGATGTCCGATATCACTTCATTAAGGAACAAGTTGAAAGAGGTATTGTTGAATTATACTTTGTTGGAACTGATTACCAATTAGCTGACTTGTTTACAAAAGCTCTTTCGAAAGAGAGGTTTGCGTATCTAGTTAGGAAAATTGGTATGAGATGTTTGACTCCAGCAGAACTGGAGGTTCTGGCAAAGAAGCCTGCTTGATTCATCTATCAAACATCTACCTGTAAATATTAATCAAAAAGCAAAATACAAAAGTAAAAAATCTTTGATAATCCAAAAATATTCTTCTCGACATGTCTTTCAGTATCGATAATATGGACGTACCTAGAAATGTCGCTCAATAACGACACGGGTCTGTACATAAAGCTCGAATGAAAGTTGTAAATATTTTTCAAAACATGTCATTTCTATCTTTTCAAAAGGAAATTGTCTATTTTGGACAATATTTCCAACAACGGGTAGAGCAATCTATCTTGGGTTGAGCTTGTCACAAAACATTCAACGTTTTGAGCTCAACACAATGGCTTGTAATCACTTTCAGATTGCAACCCGGATCTATATTCACGGGGGAGTGTACGCTTTTGTACTCTTACCCTTAGCAAAAGAAGTTAAATCTTCTTACACTTGAGTGGATTCGTCAAGACATTCAAAGTCTATGAACTCAAGTTTATGCTTTAGAAAAACCTTTTCGTCAAAAAGAATTGATTTTTCAAAAAGCGTTGAACACAATTTTTTCAAGAATTTCTCAATGATATTCAAAATCTTTCAAAAATTGTGTGTTCAACAACTCCTATCCTCAAAAGTTTAATGTGGATCAAATCCTCGTAATGACAATTCCATTGGATCAATTTTTGAGGGGGAGAAATTCAACTTCATGCAAAAGATTAACACATCTTTCTCCCGAAGATTTTCAAGACTATTTTTCAAAATATATTTTAATCAAATTTGGTATCTCTAATACCAAAAGATTTTATATATTAGAGATAGGGGGAGAAAATGTGATTAAAATGTGATCTTATATAAGACTCAAGCACTTTAACTCTTACCTACATGTGCGAAACACTTTCGATTATCGATGCACATGTGAAGGGGGAGCTTTTCTGAAACGACAAAACTAGCAAGGTGTTAAATGTTTTTCAAACACTTTGTTAGAATTTAAAGTGGTTTTCATGGTTACGATCAAATACCCACAACATCTTTAATTCACGACGTTATTGGTGTCAAAAGGGTGGTTAGGTTTAAGTCCTATGATCCAACCAGAACCGGAGGGATCTTCCCAGGGACAATCCAATAGATTATTAGAAGTCCTTAGGAAAGATGGAGTAGAATGTGAACGTAGCTGAATGCCGACTAAGTACTGATGATAGCACTGGAACAATCACAACAAGGTGCTATTAATGATGTCTTGGTAAGCATTGAAGGGGTTGAAGAATGAAAAAGAAATGTAAGGATAAAGGGTGTAAAGAAAGAAGCCCTCCATACAACTTAGGCAGAAACCGGGTCAACTCATCATGAAGACAAACTCATCATGGACCCAGTGATGTGAAGCACAACCCTTTCCTAGCTACTCAGGCTTCTCTCAAAAGAAGTTTGTTTTATTGTCACGGAGATCAACACGACTTCTATTGACTTTCTCACTCCGAGATAGTTGATATTGAATAGGTGGCATCTGCTCCAGCCTCCGACCACTAAAAGTGCACTAATCGAGTCTAGAGCCAAGAGATCAATAAAATCTCGTTAGGACACACGGATGAAGATCAAGAGAGTCCTACGCTATATCCTTGTGATATTGCTAGAACACTCAGAGTGATACTACTTAGTATTCACAATGTTGAGTGGAAATCCTTCCAGTGTTAACATCAAACAACACTGCGGTAGGTCATATGCAAGATTCTTTATGAATTGAACATATGTAAAACTGAAAAGCAACAGTGGTTTGATTCTGAATTGATTCAAACTCGTTTCAGGTTTCTACGCAATATCTTTATGGTCTTGCCAGAACATTCAGAGTGATATTCATTAATACTCACAGTGACGAATGAAAATCCTTCTAGCGTCAACATCAAACAGCGCTACGGTAGGTGACTTGTGAGATTCTTATGAATCAAACTTGTGTCAACTGGAAAGCAACAATGGTAAGATTCTTAATGAATCAAACTTGTTCCATGAATTTGAATTGACGACTTTAATCAAGCGGATATTTATCCAATTGATTCACTCTTTATGTTCGCAGTCTTGCTTTGAGACGGTCGAGTAAAGAGAACGGCTAGTACTGCCGTGAAACCCTGTCAAGGAGATTCTTAATTGAATCTACCTGATCACAGGTACGATATTTTATATCGTATAACGGTCTTCACCGACAGGAGGTAAAACGCTACCGATTTAGGACGAATGTCAAAGCCATTCAGTCCGTGTCTATGTTTTGTCTCGAGAAGGTGGCGTCACGGTGTACTCAGCAAAGTCAAAGATTCACAACCACATATTCATGCCCAAAGACTTATCCAACAATTGATAGTGTGAGCATGTGGATAAAGACACAAGATCGCAAGATGGCAATGACAAGTCAAGGATGATTTGAAGATCTCAAGATAGAAGACAAAGTCGAAAGACAACGACAAAGGCTCAAAGTTCACAGCATGAAGGAACAAAACTATTGTTACACGTTCAAGACTCATTTATGACGAAATTCATAAATCTCCATTGGAATCCAAATATCAAAGAGGAATGACCTCACATTGGGGGAGATTGTTAGCCTCAAAATATTGAGTCAAACAAGAATGTTCGGTCATAGGTTTCTATTATGATATTTATTAGAACGTTGTAATAGGTAGTTATTTAGTCGTGGTTCACGGGCTTGGATTTAAACTAATTAAAGTCCAAAAGACAAGCCCGGCCCAATATATAGTCCATTAAAGCCCGCATGTGGGTGGACTATATATACTACCCTCCTAGCATGTTAGGAGGGTGGATGGTCATTTGTAACAAATTCTTTTCTCTAATCTAATCTCACCAAGTTAATCATCTCCTCTCTACTTTCTCTCACTACTTTCTCTCTCTAGGAATTCATCTCTTCTTCATCTATTTTCTTTCTTTCTTTATTGCTTAATCAATTACAAATATAGGGGACAACAAAGAAGCCCAACAGAAGAAGAGAAGGGACGCAACCCAGCCCAGCAGTGAAACAAAATATAAGATAGATCAGATCTAGCTTCATACATACGCAACTCTTCTTTTATTTTTATTTCTTTTACCTTTCCCTGTATTTCTTTGAGGTAGCGTATATATAGAAAAAGGACATACGCAGCTTTAGCTTATTTTTTACTCTCTGTCTTTTATTTTCTTTCAATCGTAGGATGTTTTAAGTTTTCTTGTCTTTACATTTAAAAACAGCAGCTACTAATTTTCTTCTACTTGTACTCATATTTTCGATTTGGTTTATAAAAAAAGGTTTTATGTTTTCGGCTATACAAAGTTTGTTATTAAGTTATTTGTGATTTGTGGAATTCGAATGATATCATGATTTTCGGTTAATAAAGCAGGTTTTATTCGATTCGGTTGATGCTTAGTTGGTTTCGAATAGTTGTAGCAGGTTTTCAGTTATGTTTTGAATAGCAGGTTTGATCTCCAAATTTAATTGTTTTCGGGTTTGATCCGAAGCAGGTTCAAAGTTACGGTTCATTAAAGTTGTTCGATTAATATAGAAGTAAGGAAGTAGCTTTTTGGATTTTTGATTTCAAGCAGGTTCGGTTCGAGTTGATTTTGGTACAAGTTCATCATCGAACTCTGTTCAGTTAGCTTCGATATCATCTTGGTGTAGTGTTCGGTTAAGTGTAGCCTTTGTATAAAGCAAAAAGTTCAGCTTCATAGTTAGTTTCGGTTAGTTCAGTCAGCTTAAATTTTGACTTCGAGTTCTCAGCAATAGTTCCGGATTTCAGAGTAGCTCAATTTGGTAATCGGAATTGGTTCGTAGATTCAGTATCGGGTCGTTCAGCAGCTCATCGTTATTCGCCTACAACAGAGGCCAGGATGACAGTGTAAATTTTAGTTTGATATTCAATTCCAGTTTTATGCTTTATGAGAATTTGTATGACCAGACTTGTAGCTTAGTTTTATTTGGCTTGGTTTGATTTGTAGCTTAGTTTTAATTTCTGTCATTTTTTAAAAGTAAATCTGCTAGACGCTGTAGTATAATGTAGATCAGCTTGTTATTTGCATTTCAATTAGTAATCTGTTAGTCCCTTTATGTCTCGTAATTGCTTTCTGCATATTTCCTTTGTCTTTGTTGTGGTTACTGATATTCGTTTGATCTAGTTAGTTTAAGTCTATTGCGTTTAAGGCCCAATTAAGCTACTGCAGGTCCATGTTATTACATATCCGTTTCAAACTGTATTGGGACGTTGCTTTATTTGTTTCAACTGTTATTTGCTTTTCAAAATAGATCTTAAATCTTGCTAACTCCTAATACTCCATAGAAGTGTAATAATATTATAATAGTAAAAAAAGCATTTTAATTTTATAAAGATTAGATTTAGTTTCATAATTTTGATTTTCATATTTTGCATTTGTCTTTTAATTTTCATTAAGCATTTTATCATTTTCGTTTGCGTATTACTTATGCATTTTATATTTATTTTGTGCTTTATTTGCGGTACTTGCACTATGTTTTTAGATTAGTACGTACTACGTATATTAACTATTTTATATTTTTTACATGCTTTTTGCCAATTAGAATTAAATTCCAAAAACGATTTTATTAACCAAAAACAAATTAAGTCATAACGATAAAACGTAAAATCAATTCGACACGAGTCGAGAGACAAAATGATACTAAAATACGTGTATCAAGTACCGTTAGTGTTAACGCGGTACATAGTAGGTACTGCTACTTATAAAGTAAGTACTGCTTATTGATTAGGACGAATATATCTTTGTATAAGATATGTCATAGTTATAGTTAGAGTATATCTTATGTGATATACTTAAATAGTTAGAATATTGATAATATATCGTCTGTGATATAGTTATCTTTATAGAATATTCTAAGGTTTCTAGGGTTCCTTACTCTATAAAAGGAACATAGGTACAATGTCATTCATGTACCTCATTCAAGTCAATTAATAAGAGAATCGAATAGTTAAAAGTAATTCTGTTCTTCTGTGCTTTATAAGTTAGATTCCGCATAACTTATTTAGTTTGAGTAAGAGTTCTCAAAGTGCTTTAGTTTGATTACAAACTACTATACTAGTTCTTAACAGAATATAGATCCAACCAAAGGGATCAACAAGTGGTACTAGAGCTTGTTGAGAAACTCTGAAAAAGAAGAACACACCCCATACACTCCACTTACACAAAAAGCTCAATGTCTCAGGGACAACCACAAGGTGATGACGCTCACTTGGATGATGTTCAAAACCCTGATCTAATACCATAGAGACAACCACAAGTTGTGCATCCTGCACCAGCACAAGGTGTTCAAGCCGTGAATGCTGTAGCTACCTCTACAACTACAACACCTTCTCATACTCTTTCTGCTGTTAAACTTCCAGTGCTCAAAGGTGACAATTATGAGACATGGGCTATGCAGATGGAACATTACTTGAATCACACAGATCACACTATGTGGCAAGTTATCAAGAATGGGAATACACCTAAGAAGCTACACTGGTTGCCAGATGGTACATGCTATGCTCTACCTGTCGTGACTGCTGAGGAGGTACAAGCAGAGATCAGAGAGAGAAAAGCCAGAACTGCTTTGGCTATGGCTCTTTCAGAAGACATCTTACACAACTTTCATCATTATAAGGATGCTAAAGCTATGTGGGATGCTATAAAACTTAGATTTGGAGGTAATGACAAATCTAAGAAGATGAAGAAGATTGTTCTTAAGCAAGAATTTGATAACTTCTCAATTTCCAGTATAGAGGGAATACATGGTGGCTATGGAAGATTCAGTAAGCTGCTTATTCAATTGGCAGTTTATGGACAAGTAATTCCTAATGAAGAAGCTAATCTAAAATTCTTAAGAAGTGTTCCACAAGAGTGGAAAGCAATGGCTATGCACTTCATCACAAGAGATGATCTGGAAACAATTCCTTTTGATCATCTCTACAACAATCTTAGAGCATACGAGATGGATGTGAAAGGCATTGAGGTGACCAAGGCAACGACTACAACAAAGTCTAACTTGGCTTTTGTGTCAGAAGGAAACAGCGGTACTTATTTTCATAATACCGCTAGTGGATCAAGCAGCGGTACATACTTCACAAATACCGTTGGAGGACTTACAAGCGGTACTTACCCACAAATTACTGAAGGCAGCCCCATAGTTTCTCAAAATCCACATGGAAGATCTTCACCATTGTTTAGTGACAATGATGCCTTCTCATTCTTTGCTGGACAAGACAACAGGCCAAGATTAACACTCAATGACTTGTTCCAAATGGATGATGCTGATGTTGAGGAGATGGATCTTAAATGGCAAGCTGCTATGGTGTCAGTAAGATCTAACAGGTTCTTCAAGAAGACTGGAAGAAAGATGACTGTTGATCCTAATGAGACATTAGGATATGACAAGTCCAAAGTTAAATGCTGTAACTGTGGAAGGAATGGACACTTAGCAAGAGAATACACTAGAGACAAAACTGAGAGTAGCAGTCAGAAGTCCAAGAACAGCTGTAGAACCAGTCCAAGAATAACTGAAAGCTTTCCAAAAGGAAACATCAGGAGTCCTAAAGGAACCAAAGCATTAGTAACTGTAGATGGAGTGGTGAACTGGGCTGAAGATGAAAAAGAAGAAGAGCTTGGTTTAATGGCTCTCTCACATGAAGATATTGAGGTACATCCTTGTTCTAAAGACTGTGTTCTTAAATTTAATAGCTTAAAAGTAGAACTAGAGGAACAGTATCAAAAAGTCAACACATACACTATAGAACTAACTGATTTTAAACAGGGTGTTGCTAAGTTAGAAGAAAATATAGTTTTGTATAAAAAGGCTCAACAAAACTATGAAGAGAAAATAAGAATTTTAACTCTTCAAATGAGGGAAAAGATGTGGAAATTAAAGCCTTTGAAAGACAACTTTTGAAAGTGTCAGCTAGAAAATGAAGCTTTAAAAGCCAGTCTTTATAATAAAAGGGAAGTGATTAATCATTGGCAAAAGTCCTCCAAAGGATTGGGAAAACTGATTAATTCACAAATGGGGTATTATGATAAGTTAGGCCTAGGATATATTGAGGACCAACCTGGGATAACTTTAACTGACAAGGACTTATCAAAGGGGATTTTTGATAGTCCTAGTGTGTCAGAGAATACACCTGAGAATGATAGATATGCTGAAGGAATGAAGGCAGTTCCTCCACCATTATCAAGAATTTTCATGTCCCCTAGTAATGATACAAGTATAGAGTTAGAAGAACCAAAGGTTAAAAATACCTCAAACTCTAGTACTTTGTCCCAAGATAAGACTGTTGTGACCAAGAACATTGTTTATCCACCTTTAATGAACAATTTTGTTTCTGAAGAATCTAAGACTAGTTGTGCTCCCAAGCAGGTAAAAACTCCTAGCAAGATATTGGAAAATAATGTAAAACATAATAAAACCAAGAGGGGTGGGTTAGGTTTTGAGAAAGTTAAGTCAAAATAACCTTTTGGGTCTTCTTTGAGAAGAAAAGGATGTTATGTTTGTGGTAGTCTAAGTCAGTTTATCAAAGATTATACTTTGCATGAAGATAAAATTGTGAAACAAAAGGCTGCACAAAAGGTCATGAAAAACAGTAATGGGAAAAATGCACATGTTAATAGGAATCAAGAACTTAAGAATGAAAAATCTAAGTTTGATCATTCAAGGGTAGCTAAACAGGTTAAAAATATCTTTACCAAAAGTTTTGTTCCTAGAGCAGTACTTATGAAACAAGGTCTAGTACCTTTGAAGTCTGGTAAACCATGTACCGGCAAGTCTAGACCAGCAAGTACTGCTAGACCAAACTTAAGTACTGTTGTTTTAAAGTCTGTTAAACCAAAGTTCTCTAAGACTTCTAAGAATGTTGTTGAAAAAGCTAAAACATCTAGAAGTAAGGCTAATAACAAACCAGTGTAAATGTGGATTCCTAAAAGAGAAAAATCATGTGTTAAAGCAAGTACTGCTAAAGCAGTACTTAAGGCAAGGAAGTCTGAGCACATAGAGTAACCCTATGTCTTTGACTATATAACTTAAACCATGAAGTATAAGAGTAAAAGCATTATCACTGGGAATGCTTCTGAACAGACTCTTAAGTGTGTAGGTCCCACAAGATCCAAGCCAAATGTGGCTTGGGTCCCTGTTAAAAACTAATAAGTTTTGTTTGTGTGCAGGGGCATCTAATTGATGAATTGTAAGATAAAGTTATAGTAGATAATGGATGCTCAAGACACATGACAGGAAAAAAAGATTTTCTTGTTGAATTTGGAGAATTCAGAGGAGGACCAATAGCCTTTGGAGGTAGCAAAGGTAGAATTACTGGCAAAGGGAAAATCAATACATGGAAGTTGGAATTTGAAGATGTGTTCTTTGTGAAGGAATTGAATGAGTTCAATCTCTTTTCTGTATCACAAATGTGTGATTAAAAGAACAAGGTGCTGTTCATAGACAAAGACTGCTTGATAATGTCTAAAGACTTTGAGATGCCTAAAGAATCTCAAGTACTGCTTAAAGTACCCAGGCAAGAAAATATGTACACCTTTAATCTTCATACTATTACACCAACAGGTGGTATTACATGTTTGCTAGCTAAGGCTTCTTTTGATGAGTCTAATTTATGGCATAAAAGGTTAGGTCATGTGAATTTCAAGAATCTTAACAGATTAGTGAATAGGAATTTGGTTAGAAGGTTACCTAACAAATCTTTTCAAAATGATTTCACATGTGCTGCTTGTCAAAAGGTAAACAACATACAGCCTCTTGTAAGACCAAGACTGTCAATACTGTGACAAAACCTTTGCAACTCTTGCATATGGATTTGTTTGGTCCAGTTTCTCTAAGAAGCATTAGTCATAAGACCTTTTGTCTAGTCATAACTGATGATTATAGCAGATTCAGTTGGGTTTTCTTTTTAGCTCTTAAGAGTGAAACCAATGAATTACTTAAGGATTTTTTAACTTTAGTTGAAAAGCAGTTCACTAAACAAGTTTTAATCATTAGGACAGATAATGGGACAAAAGTCAAGAATGCTAAATTTGATGAATTATGTTGGTCTAAAGGAATTACGAGACAATTTAGTAATCCTAGGACTCCACAACAAAATCGAGTAGCTAAAAGGAAGAATAGGACACTAATTGAGGCTGCAAGAATTATGCTGGCTGATTCTCTTTTGTAGGTCCACGTTTTCTTATGATTGTTACAATTGTTGTTAAGATCTAAAAGAGAGAGGGAGAGATGAAGATCTTGAGTTAAACTAGAGAGAGAAAGGAGAGGAAAGGAGAGGTAGAGAGAGAAAGTAATGTTGGATTTATGAAATGTGTAAAATGACTAATGACCAACCCCTCCTAACATGCTAGGAGGGGGTATATATAGCCCACCCTACATGTGGGCTATATGGGCTATACTGTTTACATAATGGATCATGAGCCTAATACTTGAATATATCATTGGAGTGACCGATCCTTTCTAAATACGTAAAAACATATTTCCAACAATCTCCCCCTAAGGGAGGTGACTCCAAGTTACAATGTCCTAAATAGTCTATAGCTCGTGATCTATGCTAACAATGATGTGACCGAGACTTTCCTTGGAAAAACGTATTTCCAACAATCTCCCCCTAAGGGAGGTCACACCATTTTAAAAAATCTTAAACCTAGCATACTATGCTTGAGTCTTCGATCTTGTTCTTGTGAATATGCAAATGAGATCTTTGACTTTAGTCTTGAGCTTGTTTCCTTGCCTTGACCTTGTGCATTTATCACTTGTGAAATTTGCCTCCTCGTGACTTCATGTTCCACATACTTACACCTTTATAAATTCTTGAAAGCTTCTGAGTTTGATACAACAGAAGACTTGACTTTTAGACTTTCTTGAATTTGTTGAAGTATAAAGTGCATACAGTATAAGCATGTGTTGATGACTTCTTCTGGATTGTACACCACAATGCCACCTTCTTGTTATGCTGCATAAGACAGTTAGCAATAAAACATATACACGGATGAAATGGCCTTGAACATTTCATTCTAATTCGGTAGCATTTTACCTCCGGTCGGTGAAGACCGTTGGACGATATAAAATATCGTACTTGTGGCAGGTAGTTTCAATTAAGAACCTGCTTGACAAGATTTCGCGGGTAAACCCGTTCTCTTTACTCGACCGTCCAAAGTTGACTGCGAACGTAAATAGTGAATCATGTGGATAATATTATCTGCATGATTTGAAGCCGTCAATTCATGTTCCTGGAACAAGTGAAATTCAATTAAGAACCGCACCATCGTTGCTTTCCAGTTGTCACAAGCTTGATTCGTATAGAATCTTGCAAGTTACCTACCAAGTGCTGTTTGAGGTTAACACTAGAAGGATTTCCACTCATCATTGTGAACACTAAGGCATCACTCTGAGTGTTCTGGCAAGATCACTAAGATATTGCGTAAAGGTCTGGAACATGTTTAAATTCAGTTAAGAATTAAACCACTGTTGCTTTCCAGTTATCACAAGCTTGATTCATAAAGAATCGCACAAGTCACCTACCATGAGCTTTTTGATATTCGCTCAAGAAGGATTTACATCTTCATTGTAAATACTTTCGTATTACTCAGATGTTCAAGCAAGATCATGAAGATTTTGCGTAGGACTCTTAAGATCTTTCTTACTTTTCACAGTGTGTGAAGAAGCAAGGAATTATGAAAGTGTGTCCTAATGAGATATTTTATGATCTCAAATGGCTCTAGACTCGATCGTGCATTTTGGATTTTAGTGATCGGAGGCTGGAGAGGAGTGCCACCATTTCAATACCAATTTATTCGGAGTGAATAAATCAATAGATAATGAGTTGTCTCCGTGTGATTAAAACAAATATCTTTTAAGAGATATCTGAGTTAGCTGGGATGGGTTGTGCATTGCATCACTGGATCCATGATGTCTATCTTCAATATCAAGAATCATTAAAAAATGATCTCAATAGCATATGTATTGACCCGGTTTCTACCTAAGTTGTAAGGAAGAGCTTCTTTCTTTAGACCCTTTATCATTACAATTCTTTTTCATTCTTCAACCCCTTCAATGCTTACCAATACGTCATAATTAGCACCTTGTTGTGATTGTTCCAGTGCTAACTTAAGTACTTGGTCGGCATTCAGCTACGTTCACAATCTTTCTTCATCTTTCCTAAGGACTACTATTTCTAGCTATGGAATGTCCTTGGGAAGATTCCTACGGTTCTAAAGGAATCATTGGACTTTAAACTATCCTACCATCCTTATGTCACCACAATATTCACCGTCGTGAATAAAGATGTTTTGGGTAAGTGTATGTCACCATGAAATCCATTTTGATATCCAAATCCATTTTGCTCCCCCTTAACATATGCCGCGATATCCGAAAACATTTCGCACATGTCGGGATGAGCTATCACGTTAAATCAAAGCATTTATGATTAATAATTTCTCATATTAGATCACATGTTCTCCCCCATATTAAAAATATTAACCCAATGGATGTTTTTAATATCAATTGATTTAATAGCATTTAAGAAAATTTGGGAAGAAAAATGCAAATCTAATTATCTTCATGATTTTCACAAGCTCCCCCTCAAATTAATGAGGGTGTACTTGAAACGTAAATTAAATACCTTTTAAACACAAGTGTGAGGTACTTATCACGTGCAAAGATCATATATGATAATGTATTCACAAGATTAGCAATTTACGAGGTTGGACCTGAATGATGGAGAACATCATATGATAGAATCACAAGGTTCTTGTTCACGAATGTTGGTCGCCTCGTCACGTCTGAAGTTATCCCTTGACACCATGTGTATGATTGATATCGTTGTCTTGACACCAATATGTGAACTTGGCACTTTCGGCATCAAAGATTCTGAATGCTGGTGATGTTGAGTAAAATACGTCTTTTAGGAAAAAGAGCGTAATTAGGGTAAGTACGATGATTTAGGAAAATCGTGCACAAATGACACAAAAGTGGGGATCGTTCTCAAGGAGGCTAGTGCGTTGTGTTAATAATTGATTAATGGTTTGTGATTATATTGATGAGAAAAGAAAAGAAGAAAAGAGATTAGAAGAGAATGACAGTTACGATGACGAATTAAACTAAGACGAATAGTCGTGCACGTAAAACCGTAAAAAGTGACAAAATAAAAAATTTACCCTAAAAGTTCCTAGATAATTGCATTAAATCCTAAAAAATATAATTAGAGTTTACAAAAAATCAAAAATCATTCAAACCTTTTATTTAATTAAATAATAATTTTTTAATGCTAATTAAAATCCAAAAAATCAATTTAATTAACAAAAAGCTCAAAATGAGATTTTTTCAATTGTCAACCTCTAAAATGACTTAACTAAATTTAAAACTATTTTTGAAAATTTTAAAATTAACAAAAACTATTTAAAAACAATTAAAAACTATTTAAACTTAAAATAATTATAAAAATAAATCTAATGATAATAAAAATATTCTAAAAATTGTAAAATTCCTAACTTAATGTATTTAATCTAAGAAAAATGAAAAAAACTTGAAAAATCTAAATTTTAATTTTTAATAATAAAATAATAATAAAATATTAATAAAAATCCAAAATTTATAAAAAATTCTAAAAAGTTGCAAACCAGCTGATTTTAACCTAAATAATATAGAAATGAAGTTGAAACTACAAAATACCCCTATTGGGCCTAGAAATGGGCTAAAAGTCCAAACAGACCCTTTAATGGGCTCAAATAGGCCCAATAAGAAAAATGTTGTCCAATTAAGCCCAAAAGCTCCTATCTGACTCAAAATTTGATTTTAAGAACAAAACTCTGAAGGCCCAAAAGCTGAAAATGTGTTTAAGCTAGCTTACTTCAAAGCAACTTATTCTTAATAGGCTTTTTGGCCCATTAAGCTATAAGCTAATGCCATAAGCTCAAATTTGACACACAAGCTTCTTTTGAGTTACTTAAGAGATCTGTAAAAAGAAAATTGGAAAAAGCACAAGAAATAAGCCTGAATAAGCTAAAAGCTATCTTCACAAAATGACAAAATAGTCGTTTTCGAGTTCTAGGCCACCTTAAGAGCTGATTCAACTTTGAAAAGCTTTTAAATGACTTAATTAAGCAGAATACTAAAAAAGTTTTCCAATAAGCACACTCAATAAGCTGGAATAAGCAGATAAGCACTTAATTTAAAGTCAACCTTATGAGTTTTCTAGTAAAAAGTCAAAGCCAAGGTCTGATAAGCTTCAGATCAAATAAATGGGTCAAATGAGGAAGATCTATCACAAAAAATAAGTTGTTGCAAGTCTGGATAAGCCAATTTGGATTATAAATAAGCTGAATGAAAATTAACACTAGTAGGGGCTAGTTTTGGGTGTTGAGCAGTGGGAACTTTTCCCACTACTTGACTTTCTTGACTTTTTGTCTTTAGTGACTTTTTTGTGGATTCAAGTTAAGCAAAGGCACCCAAATGATCAGTTAATCATAAGGAGTCAATATCAATCACAAAAACACAATTACAAACAGCCAATCAGTGCAGTTAATTCAAAAGATCACCAGATCTCACACATACATGAACAATAAGCATATTTCACTCAATAAGCAGTTTTAGCAAAAATCAGCCAGCCAAATTGCACCAAAAGCATACATAATCTATAATAAATTCAAATGAACAAATCTAAACAAGTTTCATGCAATGGTTCAAGGTCTAGATCAAGATTCAAGCACAAAAAAGTTATTGATGAACACTAACAAGCAGTTATGAACACTTAGCTGATATACTTGACCACAAGTCCAATTTCAAACACTCAAATCTTGATATCAGGTTATTAGAACTATGATTTAACACTTTTTAGCCCTAAGCATGCATACATTCTAGGTGTTTCCAAGATCTTAGGTCAAAAACAGTCAAAACAAGTGAGATATAGCACAATATAGGATTTGATGTTTTAAAGCCAACAACTTGCAGAAAATAGCATACAACCAAGTATATTGCAAATACAAACTCAAACAAACCACTTCCAATAACACAATAACACTCTATGCACTTAAACAGATAATCCCAAACACCCCTTATCTTTTTCAAATCACAATTTAAACAAGTATAAGTGTATTCCAAGGTTACCCAAGCGCAATCAAACACAATAACAGATGTATTATGCAGTATCAAGCAAGATTAAGCCACAAATTCAACAAGAACACAAGCAATGCACCAAATCACCAAAAATCAAGTATTTAAGCAGATTTTGGGTAAAAAGGTTCAAACCTCATGAATGTACATCCACACCCACGACTTTTTGAGCTTATGTGCTAGTAAGAACAAGCACAAGCTTCCTCAAACAACCCTGCTAAGATTCAACAAGGTTAGAACATATAAATAAAAAACAGAAAGGTGACAAATCCTTGATTAATGCAACCCTTGTACCCCACACTTGATTATCCCCAAGTTATAAGCCTCACCATACCTTGATATCACAATATCAGGATGCTATGATCCACTTATAGCCCAAGAATACCAAGGTGTACCAAGGACTTAGCAAAATATCAAGATTTAAGAACTTTGAGCAATTTCTTGCACAAAGCTTAAGAAAACGTTTTGAGATTCAGGTTTAGCAAACATGTAAGATTAACAAACAGAATAAGAGATTGGCACTTGAATTTTCTTCACAAAATTCAAACACTTCTCATTAAACAATGACAAAGGATTTACAGAAATGTGAACTAGGAAAATTCAAGAGCAAATTGAAAATGAAAGCCTAAGTGCCTTTATATAGGCTACAATGAACTTCTACAACGCATAAAAACGTAAAATAGTTGATGAAGTCCCCAAAATGCCCTTGAGAATTTTGGCATTTTGCTTGATCATGTGACTAAATTTGGCGTTTTGTTGTTGCTGGCAAGGTGAAATAGTGATCAATGGCTCACATTGAAGCTTAGGATTGAAGCTGAATATGGGTGGTAGATTCCCTGGCACAATTTGGCATTTTCCCCAAAACCGCGTGAGGAGGGTTTAACATGTGACCAAGATGATGATGTGGCAAGGGTTTTTGTGATTGGGTTATGTTTAGGGATACCTTAATCACTAATCTGGAAGAGATTAGGGTTTAATTGTTGGTGATTAACAAATACCCAAATTTGTTCAAGAACATGAAGAACACATGTTTAATCCGTTTTGGGTTTAAAAGTGGGTGTTTAGCGCCTAATTTAACTTAATAAATTATTTTAGTTAGGCAGGTGTGAGTGGGAGATGAGGTGGAAGCAGGGAGGGCTCCCATTGGTGGAAAGGAGAAAGTAGGGCACGTGTCACCCCACAAGTGGTTAAGGTTTCTTTGCTTGTCTGCCAGGACTGGTCCCCCATTTCTTTTCTTCTTGTCACTTGCAAACTAAACAGCCAAAATACGAATTCCTTTGTTATGGAAGTTTCATTTTTCACACTTTTGCCCCAAATACTATTCCAAAGTATTTTCAGGGGTATTTCTTGCCATTTGTTGATTCTTGAAGGGCTAATTTGGCATGTTCTTCATAGATAATGGTCTTGACTTGTATGGTTGACTTCTTGGAGGACTGAAATTAACAAGTCATGATTTATGAGGGACCATTTTTGCCAATTCTTTATAGTTAAGGGTCCTTTTTGTAATTTGACATATTTTAAGGACCAATCTTGTAATTATGAATATACAAGGGCTTAAAGTGTCAATTCTTCAATATTGGAGGACCCTTCTTGCATAATCTTCAAATCTTCAAGGGTTTTTCATGGAAAATCTTCATTAGGGCTTGGTTCATTGTGCGGCTTCGTTTCCCGTGTTTGTTTTTGTATGATTCTTGTGATCTTTTGTCATTTTCTCAATATCCGTACCTAAAATACTCAAGCAACAAACACAAGCATATATTTGGCTATTTTCATGATATATTATGCATTTAAATCCCGTTTTGGATGATGAGACTATGTATAAAAGCAGTCTCACCACTCTTCCATACTAAACCATTGCCGTGCCCTCACGCAATGCTAGAATAAAGTATCGTAGCACCTCCAAAATTCATTTTTATTCACTTTTATTGAACGATAAACTAGCTACACTACTACTATTGCTACTACTTGCGTTTTATACATAATGTATGATTTTCATCGCAAAATGGAATGTTTAGGTTCATAGAATAAGAACACGCAAATGCTTCGTTAGAAATAATTTCATCGTCCTCGATTTTCACCCCAATTCCATGCTAAGCGTGCAACGAGATCATTGTCATTATAAGTTAGTAATGCTAATGATGAGACTGTAATTATACATAGTCTCATCGTCCAAATCGGGCTTAAAATGCTAAAAATATCATCAAAATACCCAAATATATGCTTGTGTTTGTTCATTGTGTATTTTAGGTACGGATATCGTGAATTCGACAAAAAGATCACAAAAATCAATAAAAAACGAACACGGGAAACGAAGCCGCACAATGAACCAGACCCGAGTTTTGATTTTGCAAAATTACCCTTGAAGTTTGAAGATATGACAAATTTGGTCCCTCATCTTTGAAGAATTGTCAAGAATAGGTCTTGAAGAAATCATTTTATGCAAGTTTGGTCCTTCAAAGTTGAAGACATGTCGAGAAAGGCCCTTGAAGAAATCAAAATGATCAAATCAAGTCCTTATTACAGAGTTTGCAAACCTTGTGCCAATTATGACAAATGATGCAAACTAATTTACAAAGGAAAAAGGGGAATAAGCAGCCAGACTTTGTTTGAACATTCTTATGGAGTTAGAGGGCCAATTCTGCCACAAACCAAAACCCACACCAATTATATCCACCAATCACATGGTGCCACCTCATCTTAACCCACCCAAACCCGTTTACCCTACCCAGTACACCAACAACCCGTACCCATACCCAATGATTAATATTAATAACAATTTAAACAGATTGTCTAACTATCTTACGGGTAACACCATTTTTATCCCAAAAACACATCAAACACCACCACTGTATACACTTATAAACCCTAAAATCAAGATCTTTAATTTCTAAATATTGGGTTAGTTAAGAGTGCAGATTGGTGATTACACTTAAACTAAAATTATCCCATTCCCAAAAACCTTTCACCATCACCCAATGGACCCTCCCACATGGTCCCCTTCTCCAAATGGGTAGAAAACAAAACATGGCAGTTGATCCTATGGCTTACAAGAGATGACTTGTTCTATAAAATCATACCAACGACCAAGATGGGGTCTTCACAAGCTGGCAACCCATGTGCAACAGCAGGAGGTCACGGGACACCCCCATTTGACCAAGATTCGAGTCAAAGAAGAAAGGGGCAATTCTAGTTATTCATACAATTAGGGTTAGCATTTTTTTTAATTCTAGAACCTACTGTGACCCTCTATATAAAGGGCTTAGGATTTTCTTTTCAGCTTTTGTTCCAATTTTTAGCTTGATTCATGTAATGCCTTTTTTATTTAATAAAGTTTGGAATTTCCTATATTGAACTGTAATTCCGTTTTATATATAAAAGTCGGTGTTGGATAAGCTAAATCCTGAGTTCCATTTGTCTACATTATCAAATTCTTTTTTTTTTGTTTTTCAGTTTTTGATAAGTTGGTAAAAATGGATTTTTATGAGATACCATTAATTGTTTTGTGAGGATGAAACTCTTGGAGGATTTTGGCTCTAAAATTTTATGAGAGAGAGATTTTAGAAAAGTCAAAGTTTTGAAAGAAAATAAAAAGATTTCAGAAAGTATTTGTAGTTTGTTCAAGTTCGTGAAAGGGTTTTGAAGAAAATCCTTTGTTTCAAGACAATTGGTTTACCAAGATTTTCCAAAATATGGTTTTTATTTATTTATTTAACTTGGAGCTTACTGTATCAAGATTTCAAATCTTGATACTTGGAGTTTGTTTGCTTGTAGTTTGTGTTTGTGCAGGGGCTCAAAACACAAAAAGGAAATCCCTTGTTGATATCTGTGAGAATGTGTGAAGACATGTTCCTGGTTCTTGATTTGCGTAAAAGCTTTTAAGCATTGGCCCATAAGCTCTTATAGCTTTTTCTCTACAAAGTTGAAGTGATACTTGTGAGTGATTGAAGGTTGAGCTTTTTCAATAACTTTTAAGCATAAGCTGGAGTAGAAGCTTATTTGGTTCTGGGTGATTGAGGTGTAAGAAGTAGGTTGAGGTGCTTATTAGTTTGTGTGTTAGTAGCCGGCCAAGCTTTGGACCCCTGGTAAGTAGTTTCCCCTCTTTTGAATATTTTATACTCACAAATCTGCAATTGCTTAATCTAAGTGCTTATATGCTTAATATTTCTTTTTGTTTGCTGGTTATCCTGCTCATTTCCTTTTATGCTTGCACTTTTTATGATGGATCATCATTTTTCTTAAATCGCTTTGTTGAGTTTCATTTTTCTAAGATTAACTAGTGTTTGGTTTATGTGAATTATGTCATCAACTTAGACGGTTTATGTTAAGTTTGGTTTGCAACTAGTTGGGAAAGTTAGTTGTAGTTAATCTCAGCCTTGGTTCATCATAAATGTCAAGAAAGCAAAATCCTTGTTCTCTCATTTTCTGTAATTTCAGAATTCAGTAGGATTTAGATCGTAGATTTGTTGGTACCTGTGATTATTAGATGTGAGTTTTGCAACTGATATCAAACAAGTAAGTTTATCAGGAGTCTTATGGTTTGAGAATACTTGATATATATATTTGGCGCTCACAACATAGAAATTTTCTACATACGTTTCGCGAATACACCAGCAGGTGTTGTGAATTTGCTTGAAAACATCTCAAGATCGTCGGTCTGTTAGAGCATTCGGATAGGTTTAGGGCTGTGGGGTAAGAGGTTAGTGCTCATTAAAGCGACTTTGGCATAAGAAATCCTCCAAACAGAATAAAATTCAGTCCACTGTTCTCGTTATTTGAGTCAACGAATAGTAAGTAGGCCTGTTGTAGACAATCGCCCGAATCTGTGGCGTTATTGGTTTTTATCGTGTTGGTGATTTTGTGTTTTAGCCTAGTGAGTGCCTACTGTTTGTACCCACAGCGAACCAGAACCAAACGCCAAGTAAAAATGTGGCCTGCTGAGTTCTTGACAGTTTAATCTTAGGCGTGAATTGATTTAGTATAGATTGCAGTTGATTTTGTGTTTATAAGTTAGTGTTAGCGTTTGGAGCTGTGCGTATTAATTGTGCAACCACCAAATCCCATACAAGAAACTGCTTGTGGGGTGCTTTGTGAACCTCAAACAGCAAACCCAATAGGGAAATGAATAGCGTGACCCGCTGTCACTTGTGGCTCAAATTGTGGCGTGTTTGAATTTGTTCGAGTATTAAGTTCAATCTCTTAGTTGCGACTTGTGTTTGTATTCTTGTGTATGCTTGTGGGGCGCCCTTTGATACCACCAGATACCAGCAACCAAGAAAAATGCAAAAGAAAAAGTATCAAAAAGGGGTGTCTGCTTATTTTATTCACTAACTGTGCACCGTAAAGCAAAACCATTAGCTGTAGATTCTGTGTTTTTGTTAGCTTCATATATATTGTTATTTTGATCAACCAAATAGCCAATTGCTACTTTGGTCCAGTGTTGTCCCAAAAGTTCACAGAAAACAATAATAATAACAAAACAAAGAAAAAAAACTGAAAAACACAGCAGAAGGGAATTAAACTCTAGACCATTGAGCATCATACAGACACAACAACAAACAACCTTTACCATCTGCTCTTGAAGCCACTTTTGTTATTACTGTGTTATAATTTTTGTTTGACGGTATCTTTGCTGCACAAACATATAGGGGTGTTTGGGGTTGTTTGGGCTAGGATAGTGGAGTTGTAAAAAAATTAATTGAAAACTGGAAGCCAGCAAGGTTTGAACCCGCGACCTTGTTTACCAAACAGACGCAACACCCTCACAGAAATACCATCTGCTCACTTGTTCCTTTTGGTTTTAAGTTTCATTAATTTCTCTTTTATACTCTTTTTATTTTATTTTATATATAATAGTATTAGCTTACTCGGTTTTTCCTTAGCTTATTCGACAAGCTGACTTGTTTACCATATTTTTCTAGGATTTAGATAGCTTAATATACTTTCAGAATTTTTCTGGGTTTTTTTATAAATTAGTATAATATTTTTAAATCATTTAATTATTTTTAATCTTAAATAATTCATAAAAAATATTTAAAAGTAAAAAAAAAAATATAATTATTTTTTTTAAACTTTCATTTGTCATTTAGGACGTAGGATAAATAAATTTGTTTTATATAGTTTATATTTCATAATTTTATTTTTATTATTTATTTTCTAAGATTATTCTCATTTTAAAATTTAAAAAATAGAAAAAAAAGTTTAGGAAAATTTTCAAAAAACTATTTTTAGTTTTTAAATAGTATAAACTAGGTTTGCAAATAAAAAAGTTTAAATTTTGTCTTTTTCTTAATTAATTTATTTTTTAGGGTTTTTAATTAAGTTTAAACATTAATATAGATTAAATTAAAAGCTTTCAAATTTTTTTTAGTTTATATTTTATTTTATTAAAATCTTTTAGGACTTTTTAGTAATTTTTAATTATTTTTTAGGTGAAATTTTTTGTTGGGTCGCGTTTTCACGTTCGTACGTTGAAGCGTTTTCGACCATTTTTAGCGTAACTCGTCTCCATTTTCCTTTCTTACCTTCTTTCCAAAAACGTAATCACTCGATTAAATACGTCCAAAATTGTTGGCTAAACACCATACCTCCTCGAGAACGAACTCAATGACGAGTATTCGCGTTTTTCACAAAACACGATACTAAATACTTACCCGCTTTTGTCGCTTTGTTTTTCCTAAAATAAAGTGTACAAAAATACCGCATCAAAAATGGCGCCGCTGCCGGGGAGGTGTGTTTAGCCATATTTATTTATCGTGTTTGTTTGAGTGTTTATGTTTTTATCGTAAATACTTCTTTTATTTTCCTATACTATTAGCCATACAAATAAATAGTGTTAAATAGAACTCTATTAACACAAAATCGTTTTCTCGTTTTTATTGTGAATAATATATTGTATTTACGTAGAACAATTAACACACAATAATTATCCAAATACGCGAGAAATCGCACCTCAATAGTTGAGCGTTCCGGTCACTATTGTTGTATCGAGTTCAAACGAAATCAAAGGCAAAATAGATAAATACTCTTAATTAGTTTAATCTCGATAAATACAAACTATAAGGTGGGTATAAGGCGGTTGTATTTCACGACCTAAGGAAAAAGGCTCTTAAGTGCTTCGCGCCGCCTCGTTTTCTCCGCTCGCTTGTGCGTGTTTTGAAAGTGACTATTAATTAGGGGTTTGCCAAATCAAGTATTATTAATCTATTTTTGTAAGTTTTAATTATTGAACCTTGAAACGTTTTGGCGTTCCGCCAACGTTTCAAAGTCGACGAGGGTTTTTACTTCACGTAATTGCCTTCACTCCTCTTAGATTCATTAATCGAGACCTTTGATTAGTGGATAATTGTTTTAGATTAATTTCTACGTAATACACCAAAATTCCAAAAAAAATTAAAAAACCAAAAACACAAAAAGAATCTTCTACTTTCACTCTATTTTCATAATTCTCTTCTTTAACCCTCTAAATTGTTTAATTCTCGAATCGACTTTCTCGTTGCATCATGTCGAATGATGGTGGATATTATTCATGTCCATATTGTGGAGGCCCGCCCGATGGTGACAATTGTTTTAATTGTGAGGTTATTGGAGGTCGAGGGGGTTATATCTATAACTCTGCTCCACGTGATCATGGTAACAATTTTCAATCTTACGACCAAGGTCACCCGTCGTCTTCGTTTTATTCGTCGTATGATACGTCTTTTAATTGCAATGATGAGTCTATTCATAATGCCTTTAATGATTTTGTGAGACGAAATAATGAGAAATTAACGATGATGGAAGAACTAATGACAAGCCTTAAGGAAACTGGTAATAAACAAATGGCAACCCAAAGGGAAACTTTCAAAAAAATGGAAAACGATTATGATACCCTTTTTGAAGAGCAACAACGTTTGTATGACCAAAGTCAAGAGATGTGGAAAGAATACGTGAATAAAACTAAGGAAAATCACGCTAATGAGAAAGATAAAATTCTTTTAATGGTCGAGGGTAATAACTCGATTTTACTCAGTTAAAAAAGTTTGTTGTGTTGGTCTAATCGAATTGATAACTGGTTTAAAGTGCGACTCAGCTGTCTTTGATGGAAACAAATGTTTTGTCGTTGTAGTATATTAAAAGGTGCAAAAACAATTAAAGTAAATGGCATGTAAAATAAATCTAACTCTAATTTAAAATAAATGGCGAGAATTTAAAGCGTGACGAGAAATTAAAAGGCACTAAAAGTAAATAACGCAAACTTAAAACTATCTAAGGCAAACTTAAAACGCAACTAAAACTTAAACTAAGGCAAGGCTTAAAATAAATCTCAGGCAAGTAAACTTAAAGTGCAACTGAGTAAAAAGGCGGGAAAAGTAAAGCTTAAAAAATAAAACTTAAAAACAGAAAGTTAGAAGAACCTGAAAACAGCTCATTTGGAATAATCCTTCGTTCAGAATAATCACTCATCCGGAATGTCACCTTCGTTCGGAATGATTCTTCTTCACTCGAAATAATTACCAAAACCTTGATCCGGAATGTTCCGAATGAACACCCCCTTGATCCGGAATATACAAGTTATTCCGAATGAGTTCCCTGATCCGGAACGTTCCTTGACTCGGAATACTGCTGATTCGGAATAAATCACAACTCCTTTATCCGGAATGTTCCAAATGAACAGCTGATCCGGAATATCAATTATTCCGAATGAACCTTTGATCCAGAATGTTCCGAATGAACACCCTTCGTTCGGAATGTTCCGAATGAACCCTTGATCCGGAATATTATTCCGAATAAACGACTTGATCCGGAACAAATTCTTCACTTGGAATGTAGCTTGATTCGGAACTTCCACTTTGATCCGGAATATTCCACTGGTTCGGAATATTCCCTTGATTCGGAATGTTGCTCTTATTCAGAATAAAAAACTGATCCGAAATATGTCACTTATCCGGAATATTAGCTTGGTTCGGAACAATTACAACACCATCTTTATCCGGAATAAATTGCTTTGATTCAGAATAACCTGGGGAAGAACAGTAGCGAAGAACACGGGACAAAGAATAACACGAATCTAAACAAAAACTAATCAAATCAACCAAAAGATTAAGCAAGACTAACCACAAATGATCAAATAATGATAATCAAACAAACCAAATCAATAAAACTAACAATAATAACCACAATAATCAAAACCCACTTAAATCAAATCAATAAAACATCAAAAACATAAACATGAACATAAGCATAAAGATTAAAGATTAACAAGAAAGGAAGATAGAAGATGAACAATAAAAGTAAAGATTGACAATAATTAAAAGGAAACTTACTTGAAATTGGAGGTATTTAAGGTGCAAGACAATTAAGTGAATGACATGTATTTAAATGACAAGTAATTAAAATGGTGGAAGACTAATTGTCACACTTAGCCAACAAAATGAAATGTAAATCCTAATGATCTATTTATAGGAGGATTAGGGAGGTGCTTAGGAAGCTTCCTCCCCTCTTTTTTCTTTCTTTAATTGCATCATTAAGTCCTTAATCTTCTTAGTTCTTCGACTTTAATGACTTTGTCTCGGGATTTCTTTAAACTCGTCTTGAAATTTCTTCATAAATAAGACTTGAGTTCTTCGGCTTTTAGTAAACTTCCGTCTTTTGACTTTTTCTTCGATAAATCTTCAGAATTGGTCTTGGACTTCCGTTCTTTTTGCACTCTTGATTTCTTGACTTCGTCATTTGTCTTTTTCTTCGATAAAAGCACGTGAATGCCCGTGTTTTCTCCCCTTTTCACATTTTCGTCCTAAATCACAACAAAAACACAAACCACGCATAATTCCGACATTTACGACATAAAATACACGTTTTGGCTTGGTTATTATTGTAGTTAAGTGGTAAAAAGGATGGGTGTTTACACACCTATAAAATCCCCTACACTTGACCATTGCAATTTCCTCCTGCAATGCATTAGTTACAAAGCACGTTTAACATTTTTCATTATAATCAATCCACATTGGCCTTTATTAAAGAGATAGAAAATTATAAACATTCAAAGGAAGAAAGTAAAGAAATCAAAGACATACCTTAGGTTTTTGAAAATGTCGTGAATGATCATCATCCTCAAGTTTTCACTTTCTCCAAACCAAGCTTAAAAACGAGATCATTGTTATTATAAGCTAGCAAACTAACACAAACTCATGTGGGCCAATTATTTACTTAGACTCCCTTATTCCTAGGTGTATCTCTTATATTTTATTATTGTCTTGAATGATCACGAGGATGCACTGTTGACTTATTTTGATAGTTATTTAGGCTGAAAATAAAGTGGAACGATTTAATCAATAGTTAGATAAAGGACAAAATCTTTTAAAACTGCTTCTCGGGACCTCATAAAGTTCATATCTTGGCATAACTCGCTTCGCGATTTGAGACCTTTCTCGGACCGATATTTGGCAGCGACTTCATACTTCAAATCTTGAGAGACGTTCATGAAATAATGGTCTTCTCTTCATAATAGGAATTTCTTCACTTGAAGTTTTGAGAGATTCTTCAAATTTGTACCACGACTTCTTCATTTTTCTCCAATCTTTATTTTGGACTTTGATATACAACGATCCGCCTCCTTTTTGGACTTGGATCTATTTATCCTCATACCTTGTCAGGGCCTTTTTGGATAGACTTCTCCATGATCTTTACAGGAGTATTAGCTTTTCGTCGTGTGTCTCGATCCTTCATATTGATTTTTGATAAATGATTCTTCACATCACTATGGATCTTTAGCAACAAAATGTAGCCCTCATGCCTTGTTAGGGCCTTTTCGGACTCGCCAATCTTCGCATCCCGCTTCAATAAGTTATGCCTTGGCTATGAACTCTAATCCATACCGAGCAACTTTTAAACGATCTTGGGCTAAAAGCTAAGTAACTTTTCAAATCGTACAACCTTATTTATTGCAGATAAATTTATTAGCAAGCGATGGGAGAATAGGCTTATAATTAACTCATATAAATTCACGAAAGAATACCAAACTTATAATTGACTCTTTCATCTCTCGTTCTCCACAGTTTAAAATATCAAGGAAGGAGACTCGTGGATGCTTAGCCTATCAAATCAAAGTTTTGGGTTTTCGAGTCATCTATAGGATCTTGCAAATTCTTAGACTCTTTCAAGTTTAGAAATCGCATTTTAAAGTTCCCTTGATAAACGACTCTCTAGGATCAATTATAGGAACTTGCGAAAAGTTCTTGTTCTTAACCCGTAAGAGTTAAGACTTTCGCGTTTTAAAGCTCCCTATATAAAAGCCTAGCAAAACTTGACTTAAACACGTTAAGGATACTAGCTAGAGTAAACTTAGATAAGTAAACTCGGGTTGAGTCAAAATATTCACGACTTTGAAAAATTTTAAAACCACTTTATTAAACTTTATTTTGGCGAGGAAAGAAAATAACCATAACAAAGGAAAATACAACTATACAACTAGGCCAAAATAGATTAAAATTTTTGAAAAATGTCGAAAAATCAATTTTCCGGTTAAAATGAGGACAAATACAAGGAAAAGGGCACTTAACTTCGATAGAAGTCCCCCCTACACTTAATATAAACATTGTCCTCAATGTTTAAGCATGTGGGAGTAAACTCCCCTACACTTAGGAAATTGTGCACTTTGTTTAAATCTCGCTAAGGAAAAGACAACTAACGAGATTCCTATTTTAATATTGGAAAATATAAAATAGTGAATCGAAAAGAGTTTAGGATAGAACCGGGAAGACGGAAACAACGGAATCACGGGTCGTCAAAAATCATCAAGAGTGGGTCTTTGAAAGCGCGAATCCCTGAATATTAGAAGAGAGGAAATAACAAACACCAACGGGTCTCCCCTACACTTAGGATATAGATAGCTAAAAGATAGATACATGGGTTGCCTCCCAAGAAGCGCTTGATTTTTGTTCACCGAGTCGTGAGCCTGACTCGACCTTGATTAGCATAGGAAGAAGCATGAAAAACATCCACCGGGATCAAAGACATAGTTTTCGTCCATCAAATAGCACAAGCTTAAGGCGAACAAGGCAAGCCAAAGAAGAGTAGGCAAGGTTCCCTTAAGCAAAGATGGAGCACGGTGGGAGCAAGGGTGAAGAGGTGCAAGCATATCTTCAAAAGTTCCAAAAATCTTTCCTTTTATTTCATCAGATGGATACTGAGATGGCTGAAGAATATCAATACCGGGGTCGAACACCTTTTCCTTTAAGGGAAAATAGCACTCAGGCTCAGCAGAATGTGAAGATGATCCACGAAGAAAATGCACAACCTCGTCCTCAGAAGGTGGACAAAGAGGTGTCAAATCATACGTGCTGCGAATGTTGGTGTCGTCCGGTTGCTTCTCCTTTGAAAGAATTTTCTTCAAATCCGAAGTAGGTTCAAGACCATAATCATCAAAGTCTAAAGGAGGAGCATCACTCTCATGAGGGAAGTATGTATTCAGAAAAGTAGAGAAGTCTTCCTCAAATGAGTAGTCATCCAAAGTAGGATTAAGCATGGTAGGCGGAGGATCTTCATCATGAGAAGAATCACTCGAAAGAGTATCGGCGTCATCAAAATCATCATAAGTGGGCATGTCGGGATACTCGGAAGTAAAGTCATCATAATCATCTCCATCGGAACTAGAATCATCATCATAAGCATCATAGATCGGTGGAGAATCATATATGGGTGAAGGTTCCAAATTGGAGAGATAATCATCCACATCATCTTGAAACAGTGGATTATCATTGCAAGACTCAAATAGAGGATTGTTGTAGACGACAAAATCATCAAGCACATTAATCATATTCGCGGATTCTCTTCCATAGGATTTGCTTGTAAGCTTACCCATTCAAAAACTTGTGCATCATCCCCGACTCTCAAGATGAGCTCACATTTATCTACATCAATTAAAGCTCTACCGGTTCTCAAAAATGGCCGTCCAAGTATTAACGGAATACGAGGATCCATTTCATAATCAACAACGACAAAGTCGACCGGAAAAGTGAATGTGCCAACTTTAATGAACACATCTTCGGCAATACCAACGGGGTAAGCGAGAGTGCGATTGGCTAGCTCAAGAGTCATTTTGGTGGGTGTAAGGTCGGGCAATGATAAATTTTTCCAAACACTTAAAGGCATCAAATTAATACTTGCCCCGAGATCGGCTAAGGCAGTAAATTTGTCGGTTTGGTTAAAAGTACAAGGTAGCACAAAACGACTGGGATCTCCAAGTTTTTCCAGAAGTTCTTTAAGAAGGATTGCAGAGCAATTTTCATTCAAGCGAGTATTAACAAACTCGACCATCTTCTCCTTCTTATTAAGCAATTCCTTAAACATCTTGACAAATTTAGGCATTTGTGCTAGAGCTTCAACAAGGGGAAAAGTGACGGTCATTTCCGAAACTTTCTTCAAATAGTTTGACACTTGAATGTCATCCTTGGTGTGCAGTTTGGCCTTGTCTAAGCGAGATGGATAAGGAATATTGGGTTTATAGGTGGAAGGTGTAGGTGTAGCAGGTAAAGGTTGAGATGTTGAAGGTGGGGTTGGTGGAGGATTCTTGGTGGGTACTTCGTCATGACGAGGCGGAGACGGTAATGGTGTACTAATACTAGGTGTGGGAGTAGTAGGGATAAATGGTGGTGGAGGAGGTGTAGATGATGGGGGCGGGATAGGTGGTCCTACTAAAGTAACTCCACTACGGGTAGTAATAGCACTCACATTCGCTCGCGGATTGGTGACGGTGTTTGAAGGTAGAGAACTCGAAGTAGATGGTTGAGTGGTTGGTAAGAAACTAGCCATCATATTATTTAAATCATTCGTTTGATTGCTGAAGGAGGATTGTATATTATCTCGAAGCTCGGATCTAATGTCATTCCCTTGCTTGGTGATATCCCCTTTAAAATTGATAATTTGGCTTTGTAGATTCTTAATTTGCTCTCCTTGGGTTCTCATTAAGGCTTCAACATCTTGATTGATGGGTGGGGCTTGTTGAGCGGGTGGGTGATAAGGATTAGAAGCTCGAGATGGGATTTGGTTGCTTCTATTGTAATTGTTGTTGGGGTTTGGTTTTGAGGAGAAAAACCGGGTGAAAGGTAGTTGTTTGACCGGTAACTTAGCAAATTTCTATCCCCTTGAGGTCGGGCTTGGTAATTTTCCGGTGAATAATTACCATAAGCCGCATACACGTTTTCCGGATTTCTTGAGTAGAAGGACAATCAGTGTATGAGTGTGGACCACTGCATGTCTCACAAGGATTAGCCACCGCTTTAACCTGTTGTTGGTTTGTAGCGAGGAGCAAGATATTTTTGTTCATTTCGACCATCATGCAGGTGAATTCGGTCATATCGGGGTTTGCTGAAGTAGAAGAAACATTGACTCTCGGGTTGTTCCTTGAAGAAGCGGAGGAATCCTAGTTTTTGTGATGAGTAGTCATGTTCTCAATAAGCTCTCTACACTCCTCGGGTCTTCTTTTCATAAATGTGCCACCGACGGCTGCATTAATCGTATCACGATCACGAAAAGTCAAACCGTTGTAGAAAGTATCGATTAAGGTCACAGGGAGCATGTTGTGGTTTGGACATCGATCGATCAAAACATTATATCTTTCCCAAGCATCAAAGAGAGATTCATCGGGTTCTTGCATGAAACCGCTGATTTGATTGCGAAGGCTCGTGACCATGGATGGTGGAAAGTAGCGCGACAAAAAGCGTTGAGTCATGTCATCCCAAGTATGAATGGAACTCTTCGGGAGACGATCAAACCATTTCTCAGCGTGGTGTGATAAAGTATGTGGAAAGAGTTGAAGGCGAAGAACATCCATTGTGGAACCGGGCAACTTCATGCTTTGAGTGATAGTAATGAATTTGTCGAGGTGTTTGTTGGCATCATCATCAGGCATTCCGCGGAATGGATTAGTTTGCACTTGTTGGATCATGTGATGCTTCAACGAAAACTCCGGAGCCGTGATTTGCATCGGCGTAATCGGTCCTCCTCGTCCAAACATGGTGGGTTGACAAAGCTCCTCCATTGTCCGAAGATCGGGCTGTGGAAGAACATTGTTGTTGTTATTGTTGAGGTGCGGTGGATTATTGTTGTTGTTCACACCTGCCATATCTAAATCTTCGCGAGTCTCGGGCTCTTGATACTTAGAAGATCTAGTACGTATGCACCTACGAAAGCAAAAGAAAACAATACCAAACACAAAGAGAATATATATACACTATAAAGAAAAAATAAAATAAAATCTTTTTGGATTTTTGAAATTTTTTAATTTTTATGGATTTTTGAAAATTTTTAAGCAAGAAAATAACGCTCACGAATGAACGGATCCCAAAAAGCAACGCGTCTCTCACAGAAAACCGTTAATCTTTACGAAAAGAGCCGGCAGCGGCGCCATTTAATAACTCGATTTTACTCAGTTAAAAAAGTTCGTTGTGTTGGTCTAATCGAATTGATAACTGGTTTAAAGTGCGACTCAGCTGTCTTTGGTGGAAACAAATGTTTTGTCGTTGTAGTATATTAAAAGGTGCAAAAACAATTAAAGTAAATGGCAGGTAAAATAAATCTAACTCTAATTTAAAATAAATGGCGAGAATTTAAAGCGTGACGAGAAATTAAAAGGCACTAAAAGTAAATAACGCAAACTTAAAACTATCTAAGGCAAACTTAAAACGCAACTAAAACTTAAACTAAGGCAAGACTTAAAATAAATCTAAGGCAAGTAAACTTAAAGTGCAACTGAGTAAAAAGGCGGGAAAAGTAAAGCTTAAAAATTAAAACTTAAAAACAGAAAGTTAGAAGAACCTGAAAACAGCTCATTCGGAATAATCCTTCGTTCGGAATAATCACTCATCCGGAAGGTCACCTTCGTTCGGAATGATTCTTATTCACTCGGAATAATTACCAAAACCTTGATCCGGAATGTTCCGAATGAACACCCCATTGATCCGGAATATACAAGTTATTCCGAATGAGTTCCCTGATCCGGAATGTTCCTTGACTCGGAATACTGCTGATTCGGAATAAATCACAACTCCTTTATCCGGAATGTTCCGAATGAACAGCTGATCCGGAATATCAATTATTCTGAATGAACCTTTGATCCAGAATGTTTCGAATGAACACCCTTCGTTCGGAATGTTCCGAATGAACCCTTGATCCGGAATATTATTCCGAATAAACGACTTGATCCGGAACAAATTCTTCACTTGGAATGTAGCTTGATTCGGAACTTCCACTTTGATCCGGAATATTCCACTGGTTCGAAATATTCCCTTGATTCGGAATGTTGCTCTTATTCAGAATAACAAACTGATCTGGAATATGTCACTTATCCAGAATATTAGCTTGGTTCGGAACAATTACAACACCATCTTTATCCGGAATAAATTGCTTTGATTCGGAATAACCTGGGGAAGAACAGTAGCGAAGAACACGGGACAAAGAATAACACGAATCTAAACAAAAACTAATCAAATCAACCAAAAGATTAAGCAAGACTAACCACAAATGATCAAATAATGATAATCAAACAAACCAAATCAATAAAACTAACAATAATAATCACAATAATCAAAACCCACTTAAATCAAATCAATAAAACATCAAAAACATAAACATGAACATAAGCATAAAGATTAAAGATTAACAAGAAAGGAAGATAGAAGATGAACAATAAAAGTAAAGATTGACAATAATTAAAATGAAACTTACTTGAAATTAAAGGTATTTAAGGTGCAAGACAATTAAGTAAATGACATGTATTTAAATGACAAGTAATTAAAATGGTGGAAGACTAATTGTCACACTTAGCCAACAAAATGAAATGTAAATCCTAATGATCTATTTATAGGAGGATTAGGGAGGTGCTTAGGAAGCTTCCTCCCCTCTTTCTTCTTTCTTTAATTGCATCATTAAGTCCTTAATCTTCTTAGTTCTTCGACTTTAATGACTTTGTCTCGGGATTTCTTTAAACTCGTCTTGAAATTTCTTCATAAATAAGACTTGAGTTCTTCGGCTTTTAGTAAACTTCCGTCTTTTGACTTTTTCTTCGATAAATCTTCAGAATTGGTCTTGGACTTCCGTTCTTTTTGCACTCTTGATTTCTTGACTTCGTCTTTTGTCTTTTCTTTGATAAAAGCCTGTGAATGCCCGTGTTTTCTCCCCTTTTCACATTTTCGTCCTAAATCACAACAAAAACACAAACCACACATAATTCCGACATTTACGACATAAAATACACGTTTTGGCCTGGTTATTAGAGGGCTTAATGGAAAAATTCAATTCTTCGTCAAATGACACCAATCCTAATTCCGAGGGAGAGGTTCAAGCCTTATCGACTCCTATGACTCGTACGTCTCGTATTGATCCATATCTCTCGAATTTTAGAGTCGTGCTACCTTCGTCGTCTTGCAAAAACGTAGAGGAAACGAAAACGTCATCTAACAAAGTTTTGAAAAATGTTTTGAAAATAAACCGAAAGAAAAACTCGTAGGATACTTAGGAACGTTGAATCTTATACCTTCCAAACCTAATGTTTCTAATGAGGATGAAATTATTGAGGATTTTCTAAATCAATATACACTTAATTTTGACGAAGAAATTCCATTAAATGATTTTGAAAAAGAAAAATGTGACAAGGTTTTAAAGGAAATCATTGAACCCTCGTTTTTACAAGATGAACGAAATTAATTCCGAAGGGACGTGTTAGTAATTTTGCTAAAATGTTCGAGAACCCACGTTCGATCCCTTCGAAGGACAAAGTTGAAACCGTCAAGGAAAAATCATCATGTGACGAGCCTTTTACTCCTAATCCCACACCGAGTGAGATTTTGGATTTATCATGTGAGAAGTCCGCCGATGGCCTTGCTCACATCGATACGTTTTTCGATGTCGAGGTCGAAACGACAAAGGCAAAATCTTCAATCGAAGAGCCTTCTACTCCTAATTTCACGACGGTTGAAGCTAGCGACTCGATTATCGACAATTTTATTGCTCAACCTTTTCCACGAGGAAGAGAAGACGTTTTTGATCCTGATGGCGATTTTTCCGAGATCAAACGTATACTTGATGATCCACCTTCGATTTTCGAGTTTGATGAGGACTGTTGCATTAGCCCGGAGGGGGATATTTTATTAGTCGATTCATGTTTTAAAAATTCAAATCCTCCTCCCGCCTTCAAGATAAATGTGAAAATTTTAAGTGTGCCTAGAATTGTTTTAGAAACACCAAATACTTTCAATTTAATCAAATTGGGTTTTCGTAACAAAGAGTTAAAAAATGAAAAAGGAAAAGATTTTACAATTGATTTGAAATTTTTTCCAAAGTTAACTCCGTCATCACCTCGCTTAATTGAGCTTGCTACAAACGCGTCTACTTCTTTTGACGACGTTTTGTGTGGATCTAGTGTGGGGGAAGCCCCATTTGTTTCCTCACACTTCTCCACCGAGGACGAGATTTTTGACCCCGGTATCACGTTTAAGATAAAATCTTGGTCTTTTACCGAAGTAGTCACTAGAAGATCCTTCTACACTTACGGTATGAGTTTACCTCGAGTAACTCGATTTGTTTTCCCACCCAATGTCCCACCCTTCTCTTCTCATTCTATTTTCTTGTGTCCCTTTGGAACGATGATGTTGAAAGTCGTGTTGTTTCGTTTATCATCCGAAAACGAAGATACGATCTTTGATCCCGGTATAAAGGCTTTGCCTTTATTGTCGGTTGCTTTTGGGCCTTGATTACATGTAAGCCCCACAAAAAATGACCGATCCAAATAATCCCTAAATTATCATATTTATGGGGATTTAAGTCGAGCTTTTGACTCGGTTATCAAAAACAAGGTGCCTCGTGGGGGAGTCCCATGCTTATCCATGTACATATTATCGCTTTCTAATTAGTTTAATGTGAGGGGATTTGTGCCCTTCCAACCTTTGTTCCGTGGTTGTTTGTGACTTGTGGGTTTTAGATGATCATCATCTTCACGATTGGAGCCTCTCGTGTTCATTTTATGGGAGCACTCGATCGTTTACTTTGAAGAATTTCTCAATATCCATGATATATCCTTTGATGTTCTAACCTTAGGTTTATAGAACACTTCATAAACGGCTTTAAATTTAACGGTTACACCCTTTTCATGCTAGATTAAGCATTCGACTACGTCTCTAGTATGGGGGTGTTTGCACCCTTAGACTCGAAACATTGAGGAAAATGTTTAACTTTAGTATTGGGGGGGGGGGGGGGTGAATAGATACTTGCCTTGCCAAACCTTCACGCTTTCCAAAATTTATCTTTTCTTTTTGCTTATCGTTTTGTTGCAAAATAAGCCTAAAAATGGCCAAATTTTAAAAATTTTCTCATATTTTATAAGTGTTTGAAGACACGAATGTAGATTTTCCGATGGCGAGAATAAGAGTAATTTTTTACTCGACCGTGCGTATTGAGCACTTAGCTTCGATTCCTTAACTTTTTAGGCCAAGTCTTTTAAATGAGGAAGAGAAATGATAGAGTTATTTATAAGTCTCGTAATCGTTCACGATCTCATGTGTAGTAATTATTAGCTTATTCTCCCCACGCTTTTGATAATAAATTGTTAATAAATATTGATTTAGCGGTTTATTCACTATTGTTGGTTTTTAATTTGTTTTAATAGCTTTCATGTAATTAAATTGGGAAAACATTAAGGTATCACCAGCGTCACGGTTTTGAAGTATTGGCACCCGAATAATCGAAAGCTTCACCTAATAATAAGACTTCAAGTGCTCACCTAAATTAAGCAAAACATTTGAAGCTCACAAGGCCCAAAAATCTATGCCCAAATTGAAAGTGAATCAAGCCTTAATCTTTGAAGCTTTAAAGATCTAAAATTCGCTTTAGCGTGAGGATATACGTCTTTGGCCATAATAAAACCACCGATGAGGAGGACAATAAAAGGCAAGGCAAGACCGAAGTCATAATAAAAGCTCCATGACGGAGTTGAATAAAAGATGGAGGTAAACCTATGATAATAAGGCCCTTCCGTTAGGGGGCGTATAAAAGTCTTGGTAATAAGTCTCATGTTCAAAACCGTTATAAAATCGTGTTTATTGATCCTTCTTGTTGACTTAATTTTTTGACATCGTTGTCTATTAGGATGAATTATTAATTTAATGATTTTGGTTACACCGTTAAGACTCTATTTTTAGACCTAATCTCTATTTACGCATAAGTCAATGATGTATCCTCGTGATCATTAAGAAAAAATAAAATATAAGAGATACCAATTAGGAATAAGGGAGTTTAGGTTCATAATTAACACTCATGGGATATGATTGTGTTGCTAACTTATAATAACAGTGATCTCGTTACACGCTTAGCATGGAATTGGGTGAAAATCGAGGACGACGAAATTATTTCTAACGAAGCATTCACGTGTTCTTGTTCTATGATCCCAAAAGTCACTTAATCGTGATGAAAACAATACATTATGTCTAAAACACGTGTAGTAGTTTATTTAAGTTTATGTCTTCAATAAATGTCATCATAAAATGAATTTTGGAAGTGTTATGATACTTAATTCTAGCATTGCGTAGGGACACGGCAATGGTTTAGTATGGGGGAGTGATGAGACTGCAATTATACATAGTCTCATCGTCCAAATCGGGCTTAAAATGCTAAAAATATCATCAGAATACCCAAATATATGCTTGTGTTTGTTCATTGTGTATTTTAGGTACGAATATCGTGAATTCGACAAAAATATCACAAGAATCAATAAAAAACGAACACGGGAAACGAAGCCGCACAATGAACCGGACCCGAGTTTTGATTTTGCAAAAATACCCTTGAAGTTTGAAGATATGACAACTTTGGTCCCTCATCTTTGAAGAATTGTCAAGAATAGTCTCTGAAGAAATCATTTTATGCAAGTTTGGTCCTTCAAAGTTGAAGACATGTCGAGAAAGGCCCTTGAAGAAATCAAAATGATCAAATCAAGTCCTTATAAAAAAGTTTGCAAACCTTGTGCCAATTATGACAAATGATGTAAACTAATTTACAAAGGAAAAAGGGGAATAAGCAGCCAGACTTTGTTTGAACATTCTTATAGAGTTAGGGGGCCAATTCTGCCACAAACCAAAACCTACACCAATTATATCCACCAATCACATGGTGCCACCTCATCTTAACCTACCCAAACCCGTTTACCCTACCCAGTACACCAACAACCCGAACCCTTACCCAATGATTAATATTAATAACATTTTAAACAGATTGTCTAAATATCTTACGGGTAACACCATTTTTATCCCAAAAACACATCAAACACCACCACTGTATACACTTATAAACCCAAAAATCAAGATCTTTAATTTCTAAATATTGGGTTAGTTAAGAATGCAGATTGGTGATTACACTTAAACTAAAATTATCCCATTCCCAAAAACCTTTCACCATCACCCCATGGATCCTCCCACTGGTCCCCTTCTCCAAATGGGTAGAAAACAAAACATGGCAGTTGATCCTATGGCTTACAAGAGATGACTTGTTCTCCAAAATCACACCAACGACCAAGATGGGGTCTTCACAAGCTGGCAACCCATGTGCAACAGCAGGAGGTCACGGGATACCCCATTTGACCAAGATTCGAGTCAAAGAAGAAAGGGGCAATTCTGGTTATTCATACAATTAGGGTTAGCATTTTTTTTAAATCTAGAACCTACTGTGACCCTCTATATAAAGGGCTTAGGATTTTCTTTTCAGCTTTTGTTCCTGTTTTTAGCTTGATTCATGTAATGCCTTTTTTATTTAATAAAGTTTGGAATTTCCTATATTGAACTGTAATTCCGTTTTATATTTATAAAAGTCGATGTTGGATAAGCTAAATCCTGAGTTCCATTTGTCTACATTATCAATTTTTTTTTTCGTTTTTCAGTTTTTGATAAGTTGGTAAAAACGGATTTTTCCAATATACCTTTGATTGTTTTGTGAGGATGAAACTCTTGGAGGATTTTGGTTCTAAAAGTTTCTGAGAGAGAGATTTTAGAAAAGTCAAAGTTTTGAAAGAAAATAAAAAGATTTCAGAAAGTATTTGTAGTTTGTTCAAGTTCGTGAAAGGGTTTTGAAGAAAAATCATTTGTTTCAAGACAATTGGTTTACCAAGATTTTCCAAAATCTGGTTTTTATTTATTTATTTAACTTGGAGCTTACTGTATCAAGATTTCAAATCTTGATACTTGGAGTTTGTTTGCTTGTAGTTTGTGTTTGTGCAGGGTGTGATACCCAGAAACCGAGGTCACTTATCTTACCCTAAACTACGAATATTTTTGAAATTTTTAAGAAATTTTGATTATTATATATTTTATCGTTTTAGTTGAAACCGAGGTTTGAGGTCGTAATCTTGACGATTGACGATTTAAGAAGAACGATGACGACTACGATCCCGACGGATGCCAAATTTTTATGTTTTATTGTCGCTTTATCGATATTATAATTTTTCGAGAATTTTATTTTTGGTTCGTGTTAAGTCGAGTCGGGTGCGTTTTATTTCTTTCCGGGTGCGTTTAAATTGTTCTAAAAGTATTTTAGAGTGTTCGGGACGACCCCTGACTCCCGCAAAATTTTCCAAGTCGGCTAATAAGTCATTTCCCGCAAAATCTTGAGGTCGTTTAAATATAAGGCCAAAAGAATGCCTAAATTGCACAAAAGGCCCTCAAAACTTTACAAAAGGAAAAATGAACACACACAACACAAAAACATTCAAAATTTTTTCACCCTCTTCTCTCTCTCTTCTTCTTTGGCCGTCGTCCTACAACCACCACCACCACCATATTTTTTTTTCTTCTTTGTTTTGATCTAATCCAACTTAAGACCACCTTTTCTAATCATTTAGTAAGTGTTTTTCCAAGGTTTAATCCAACATGCATAAACATGATTTTTCAAGAATTAAAATATTTTTCAAAAGTTTGATTTTGTGTAGTTAAACTTAATGCATGTTTGATTGATGTTTAGATTATGTTAATTCACCATTTGAATTAACCAAAACTTGTTTGGTTTGGGTGTTTTGATCACCAACACCCCACGGCCAAATGGGGGTGTTTGGTGGATCATGGTGTTTGATGATTTTGTTTGTGGGTTTGTGTTTAGATTGATATTTTAGGTGTGTTTGAATGGGTTAAACACATTGCATGCTTGATTTGGTAAATGGGTTTTAGAGAGAATTTGATGTTTTAGGTGTTAGGGACTGATTAAGGTGTTTAGGAATTGTCATGAGTGGTTAAGTTAGGGCTAGGTGTCGTTAAAATGGTTTGGAAACAAGTGCTAAGGTGATTTTGAAGTAGTAATTTTTAGGCAGATTGTTTAAGGGTATTTTTGAAAATCTTAAGTCTAAATACAGGTCATAAACATAGGATGTAGTTGTAGAGCTTTTTTAGCTTCGATTTGGTATAAGAAAGAGCTTACGACTCCTAACGAGTCAAAAGTTATGATACTTTGAAAGTCTGTGTACCGGGAGATGAGAAATCAACATAATCCAAAATTGTGTTTGGTTTTAGGTCAAATCCCGAGGACCATAGATAGAGTTTGGTAAATGATTGAAAGTTGGTTTTTGGTTTCAAACCTGCATTTGTGAGTCTATTTTTGGACTTAGGAGTCAAAGTAGTCAATGGTGTATTTTAAATGGGTCAAACAAGTCCAACATGGTCAATGTGCAAAATCAGTCCAAAATATGTACGTATAGTAATGTGTTAAGTAACGAGTCATAGAAGTAAAAACTTTTCATGGGATTAAAAATGGGTCTTATACAGGTCATGAGATATTTTTGTGAATTTTCTTAAATTTTATAAGAGTGCTTAAGTTATAGAAAATAGCCCGTACTTTTGGTAAGTACCGGCAAAAATGTAAAATGGAAATCAACTTGAATAAAATAGATAAATGGTAATAGTCTTGTAATGATTACTTGATTGGGTTTTTGGCGTGAGTTAGTAATTATGACAATTGACTAATATGTATGTATTATACAGTACTTAAAGTTATATAAACGAGATTGACTCATTACGCGTTGTTGTTAGGTACGTGATTGAATTTTCCGGGCATCCTCGTCGTTGGTGATTGTCATTCGTTACGTCGACTACTTCTAACTAAGGTGTGAATTTGTAGCCTCGCTTACTACTGTTTTAAATTGTTTTTACCCACGAGGGAGATGCATGCTATCTTTTATAAAAAGAACATAAGACATGAATGATTGTTGGACCCGAAGTTGCCTAAATTGTGTTGAGTACCTAGTTGCATAAGACCCTATATTCATGAACTATTAACTATTGTTTAATCCTCGTGTGGATTGAAAATAGCCGCTTATACAATTGATAGTACTATGGGGTTGACGACCCTATCCGAGACGAGGGCTAGTACGTTGAGTACCCCCTGTGGACGGATAACTTGTGATAAGAAATAAGGTATAATTGCAACTAATGCCTTTAGAAGGGGAACTGGTTTCATCTTAATCATGCCGGTAATTATAAGCGGGTGATTGAGTTAACGGATTAGTGTCATGAGCTTAAACACAATTGTAATAACCTTGATAATAGATTGTTTGATCGACAAATCTATAAATGATCGTGATTGATTTTTATAACACTTATGTTCAAAATGAGATTGTAAAACCTATGAATTCCACTCAACATTATTTGTTGACCCAATTTCGCATGTGTTTCAGGTAATCGATGATGTATAGCATGGAGCATGCAAAGGATGGGAGTTGTGTGTGGCTTGGCGGTCTACTTGTTTTTCCGCCCTTATTTAACTTGAAACTCTTTTATTTTCTGTCATGTGAACAAGCATGTATCTTTTGGGGTTGAGATTCAGTGGGGACCAAACGCAAACTCTGTTTTGTATCATCTTGGGATTTGGAAAACTGTAGACTTGTATGTTTTAACAATGTTTAAATTTATGTTTAAGCTTTTACGTCTCTTTGAGTCGTTTGATATAACTTGTGTGTGATGATAACTGCCTAGCACCCAAATGTTGTAGTTCCGCTGCACATAGCATTTGTGGGGGTGTTAGAGATTGGTAATCAGAGCCATGAGTTATAGAGAACAAGGTCGTTTTGAAAAATCCTAAACTATAACTTTTGGTGTCGTAAGAAATTGTCCAAGCACACAACTGTCCTGCATGGCTCCGGTAAGGTTTACCTTTAGTATTGATGGTATAGACGTATCCCTTTTATATTGAAATGAATGTATGAGTATTTATTACGTATATACTGAACTACTATATGTAAACGTTGAAATTGTACGTGGAGTACTCGATACCGTAATTATTGTATTGCATATGCATGAGCATCATATTATCGCATTTTGGGCATGTGTACCACCTTTGCATTGCATTTGCATGCATATATTTATAAATATTGAATAATGATCTTACGTACCCTCCAAAATTTTCTGTCATTGCAGAGATGGCCGAGGTACCGCCTAACGGGAATGTAAGCCGAATCGTGGAAGAAGCTGAGAGACAAGAAACAAGGGGAAATGTTGGAGCAGCTGTTGAAGGACAAGCCGAGGTGGATAATGTGCAAGCTCAGATTCCCGATCAAAGGAGTACTACCATCCCCAGGCCTACCCGTATTTCTCATCTGATTGGCATGCCAGGTATCCCTAGAAGTTCCGACGCTGCGGCTAGTGCTAATTCTCTTGACATCACAAGAGTTACCTGCCCTGGACCAAGAGCTTGTGGTGACGTTCCGTTTTTCTTGAGAAGAATAGAGACGTCGATGTACGAACGTTATGTGGTGGAAACTAGAGTAATTAAAAGGTTTGACGAGAATGAAAGAGCACATCAGAAGTTATTGGCAAGAATTGCAAGGGCGGAGTTCGATGGAGCATTGAATAAGAGTGATATTAACAGTTTGAGATCGATGATAGCGAATTTGAGTGCAAGTCTTGAGCGGGTTAAGGAAGACCATGCTAGGTTGGTTATGATGCAGAGTTGGGAGCACCGTGTTAGATCATCCCTGTCACAAGATTGGAGATTTGTAGATGACTCTGAGCTGGAGGCTAATGATTTCATGGTTCAGCCACCCGCTAGGGGTGAGTGTGTCACTTTAAGGAATCAGGTAACATCAGAGTTGGGATCTACTTCTGGAACAAAGAGGGTGACTGAGTGTGAGCCGAGTGATAAAAGGAAGAGGAAGATGGACAAGGAAGAAGAAGACAGTGACGAAGAGCCCGAAGAGGATGAAGAAGAACCACCATCCAAGAGGTCATGTGGATCACCACGTGGCTAGTTACTTGTATTTTATTTTATCTTTTTATCGTTGTAATCGAACTATTTTAGACTCCTGTATGATGGTATTGTGATGAAAACTTGATAGCTTTAAGTTTATTGGTGTATGGTTGTAGTGGCATTACTTGTCACAGATTTTGGTTGATCTATCAATGCAATCCATGTTTACCTTTCATAATCTATGATAAGTCTTAAATTTGCTCTTTTGTGATGTGAATGATGAATATTAGTAACCTTGTCGTTGATGTGTTGTTGTATTTATATTATGTCTTGAAAGAGAAATCCTTCTTAATCTTGATGTGTATACTTACTTTGTTTTCTATTTTCCCTGTCTTTGCAGAGAGGTGTAATTGAGACTTCACCATGCCTCCAAAGTTGACAGCTGACCGTGCGAACACTATGATTCAAGAGGCAATTGCCAATGCTCTTGAGGCAGATCGTGCAAATCGAAACCAAGGTCAAGGTGGAAATGTGGAAAGACAACAAGCCCCTAGGGAGTGTTCTTATGCCGGTTTTGTGAAATGTGGTCCCACATAGTTTCGTGGTACCGGTAGAGCTTTGGAACTCCGTAGATGGTTGGAGAAGATTGAAAGCACTTTCGAAATCAGTGGGTGCTCTGAGGCAAACAAAGTTAAATTTGCAGCTGCTACTTTTCTTGATGATGCCTTAAGTTGGTGGAACAACCAGGTGGCTACTGTCAGATTAGCGGTAGCAAATGGAAGAACTTGGGCTGCAACCAAGGCACTTTTGACTAAGAAGTTTTGTCCCGATGAAGAGTTGGGTCAGTTAGAGGACGAGTTGAGGCACTTGTCTTTGAAGAACAATGACATCACTGCTTATACAAGGAGGTTTAATGAGTTAAGCCTATTGTGTCCTGATGCTTTCGCCGATGATCGCAAGAAGATGAAACAATACATCAAGGGTTTGTCGAGCAACATTAAGGGTGAGACTACTTCGTCAAAGCCTGGATCATTTGATGAAGCCGTTCAAATGGCTCACGCACTGATGGATGTTAAGCTGCAAGACAAGAAAGACTACATTGCTGAGGGAAACAAAAGGAAATGGGAAGCTGCTCAGGGGAATCAATCGCAAGGTCAGAATCGTGGGGGTAATCGCAACAACAACCAAGGACAAAATCGTAACCAGCAGTTCAACCAAAGAAGGAATGATGGGATGAGAGCTGCCACTGCCCCAGAGGAGTTAAGGTCAATCCTCACTGTGGTCGATGTAACTTGTACCATGTTGGGAATTGTCCTCCTGCATGTAGCAAGTGTGGAAAGGCGAGTCATAAAGTTGCATATTGTCGATCTAGAGGTGTGGCTACAAGGGCAAATGCCACGAGGGTAATGGTTTGTTTTGGATGTGGAGAAAAGGGGCACAAGCAAGGAAACTGCCCGAAAGCTGGGAATAGGCAGGGAGGAAATAATGCTGCTGTTGTATATCGAGTAGGTACCGCTGATAAACAACAAGGCCCGAATGTGGTGACCGGTACGTTTCTACTTGACGCTCGTTATGCTAGTGTATTATTTGATTCTGGATCCGACAAAAGGTTTGTAGATGTAAAATTTAGTCGTCTTATCAATAGAGAACCGGTGATGCTAACGACTAACTATAATGTGGAACTAGCCGATGGAAAGATTGTTAGTACTAATTCTATACTAAGAGGGTGTACCTTGAAGTTAGGGAATTATGCCTTTAATATCGACTTAATGCCTATAGAGCTAGGATCTTTCGACGTGATTATTGGGATGGATTGGTTAATGACGCATAGTGCGGTGATTGTTTGTGGAGAAAGGTTAGTCCAAATCCCGTTGAGGAATAGGGTTTTGACTGTAACACCCCACCATGGCGGAATATGGGGCGCGACGTATGGATATCATCACAACATGGCGTGTCTATAGAGATAACTATATGAAATAAGAAATGTCATAAAATGGTGACACAAAAGTCATGACAATATCTCAACAATGCAGGAGTCTAGGTAAGTAGGTAACAATCCTACTACTTACCCGAGACAAACAATAACATAAACAAAGCAAACATATAGGTGCCAACAGTATCACTTATAAAACAATCAAAAGAAACTAAGAAGGAACGGGGATCTCCTTCTAAATGCATTCCTACGCAACTCCAAATCCTAGCCACTCAAGTTCTCACGCTTAACCATAATATCAGCTAAAAGAGACACTAAAACACGTCAACATAAAGTTGGTGAGAGTCATAGGTTTAGACTCCAACGCTAAATCAGTTATAATATAAGCTGTGAATAACCACCAACAATAAAAATATAGGGACAATGTGTTGCAAATGTGCATTAACAACTAACATTCAAGATTAACCAACCAAACCAAAACCAAGGCTCCCAGCCATACCAAACACCATACTCCCATAGGCACTCAAACACCTACGAACCAATCCCAAGGCCCCGCCTTGTCAACAATCCCCTTGGTACCAAGTCAAAACATAAACAATCAAGAATCAACTAGCAGTTAATCACATAAGTATACAAACACAAGTCCATCACCAACCACAAAAACATTTACATCATAAGTTATAAAACAAAACAGTGTCTCTTCCATCCCATCTGGAAGTCAAAATCATTAGAAGATATGGGACTATGAAACTCACCTGATTGAGCTTCTCCAAAAGTCCGCGCACTAGCAAAAAGCTAACAAACCAAAAACACATAATCAAAACATAAACCAATCACTAAGATGGCTCATCAACCTATGATGGACATCTAACCTCCTCCTATATAAATACCTCATTTATATGCTCTAAGCATCTCATTACACCCCTCTATAAATCCCTTAACTCATTATACTTCATAACCCATCCCGTTAACATTTTACCCAAAACAGTCCCGGTTTTAGGTCTCCAAACTATAAGCCAAACGCCTACTTAAACATACCCATGATCTCTGTAAAGGGAATACTTATTCCCTTACATATGTTAGCTAACACCTCCCACTTGCCCCAAACTTAAAGCTACTGTTAAGGCCCCGATATATATATATATATATATATATATATATATATATATATATATATATATATATATATATATATATATATATATATATATATATATATATATATATATATATATATATATATATATATATATATATATATATATATATATATATATATATATATATATATATATATATATATATATATATATATATATATATATGTATATATATAATATGTATATATATATGTATATATATATATATATATATATATATATATATATATATATATATATATATATATATATATATATATATATATATATATATATATATATATATATATATATATATATATATATATATATATATATATATATATATATATATATATACTTTTGCCGTTCCAGATTTACTGATTTTAAACTTACAAAACGTTTGTTATGATTAGGGGGTCTTACCCTAACCCACCATCTTAGCCCCAATGCAGATACTTACTATAATATATAAACCACCTCTCATGTTCGTTTGAATGTCCCAATGCAACCCTAAGTACCCCAAACAACCCAAAACTTAAAAAGAAAATAGGCTAACTTCAAAACTGTTTTGACCTCCGACTGTTGTAACCTGTTTTTGACCCACTTCCCGACCTCCAATTTAGTTCTCGTTTCTTGCATTGGAAAGCAACTTCAATTACCTTTTCAGGGATACTTGGATCTCAAAATAAGAGTTTGTAGAACTCCCGATATGATCAAAAAAATTGACTTAAAATTATGCCCAGTTTTTAAAAACGGGTTTAATTAAATTAACCTCATTAATTACCCATACCCCACTAATTACAAGCCCTAAACCATCCAATCATTATGAAATCATTAAAATACAGATTTATATTTAATCCCTAACCTAAATCCATCATAAGATGATTATATAAACATAAAAAACAATTAGATTAAAAAGGAATTATGAAGGTTTTACCTTAAGATTTATGGAAGATGAAAAAAATACTGAAACCCTAAAAACTTCTTGTAAACCGTCGGCTATAGACTCTAGGAGAAAAAATATTAATGTTTTTGATTGTGAATAAAACCTTTTATATGGTGTGATAACCCATTCCTAGCCCAACCCAAAAATCCCTTTCCTTTTTCTCTTTTTTTCCTTTTTTTCTTTCTTTCCTTGCGTCCAAACCGACTAACACCCCCTTAATTTTTGTTTTTTTAATTCTATTATTAATTAATATCTTATTAATATTACCTTAATTTTTCTTAATTTATTTCAGCTCCTAAAGCCTCCAAAACCTCAAAACCGTAAAACTAGTCAAATTTACGCGTTTTACCATAAAAGACGTAAAATATACACTTTTATAAAAAAATCTCAAATTTTGAAATAAACTTTATAACTAAGTCCTAAATGACTTAAAACCATCCCGAAAAATATCCATATGCCTAATTACCTCATCCGAGACCTCTAAATGCTAAACCGTAAATCATAAAAATACGATTTTCTATAATACATATACGTATACATAAAACCACTAAATAACACCATCTCAGTTCATAGTCACTACCATGCGAGCTCATGAACATGAAATCATCACACATCGTTTCACTCACAAGGTACCCCGTACCGGAAATGATATCCAAACCACAATCTATACACACCAATTAGCACATAAACACGTAAAGACACGTGACTAGCACAAAATAAAACTATGTGACGAACCTCAAAACCAGGTTGTCACATCACTCCCTCCTAATAGAAATATCGTCCCGAGATTTACTCCTTAGGATCAAACATACCATTAGCAAACAACTGAGGATACTTGTTCTAAATGAACTCCTCTCATTTCCACGTAAACTCTAGTTCAAGTCTCAAATTACCACATATACTAACCAACAATATTTAAATTCATTGCCAAACTCTTATTAACACAAGTCCCGAATAACCGTACATGCAAATATGCATTCTCAAACAACATTTACCAATCTTAATACATGAAATATATCATGTATACCACTCATTTTCCCCAGGTAATTCTATACTCATAAGCTACTGGTCCGATCTTTCCAAAGATCATAAATAGACCTACAAAACTCTACATCAACTCTTCCATTTTACCAAAACATACCACCCGTTACTATGGGTGAAACTCCCTACATAACTTTGTCACTAAATCTAGTGGTTTCCTCCTTTTCTACATAGCATCCCTTTTTGCCCTCATCCTTTCCACAAACATCATTACCACATTAGTAGCCTCTTTTACCAATTCTAGTCCACAATAGGGACAACTCACCCTATCCTTTCATATAGTGCCTCAAATGGCATTTATCGAATACTAGTATGATAACTATCATTATATGAAAACTCAGCCATCGCTAACGAGTTTCCTAACTGCATCTAAATCAATCACCCATGCCCTCAGTGTAACACCTAAGGTTGTATAAATATCTCACTTGCCTATCCTTTTCCAGTTAGCTGGATATACTCATATTCAATCATGTTCATCAACTCCCTTTAGTCCGTACCCCAAACTACTTAAAAATTCTAATTTCTTTACAAAATGACATATGACGGTCTTTCACGTATCCCTTAGTTCTTCCAATCCAAATCAACTTATGATCTATACACATCATCAAAAGGACGGTTATCTCAGTTAGTCTATCAACTGCCATCCAAACCCATGCTACAACTACTTCCATTAGATTTGGATAGCTCATAGTAGCACCAAAACACTTCTTTTATACCTACACAATGTCTTACCTTCAAGGTCATATTGCTCCTCATCTTGTCTCAGTTAGACCAAGCCCTTCGTCCCTATGGCACATCACACCTATAACTCCTCATCCATTCTATTATCGATACTAAGCCTCCCAAACAATCAGTATAGGTCAGTGCCATTTCCTTTTCCACACTAGGATAGCATTAGCCTGAGTTGTGCTTTATTCTACTCATTAAGCTCTACCAAAGTTTTTACCTTCGGTTCCTATCTCGACCTATTTTATTCATGCTCCGCTTCTATACACACTTCCTTCTTCTTCCTTAACTCCTACCATACATCACGATGTGATGCTTCCCATTGTTTCTTCCTTTGCCATAATCCTTCATAAGGCATTCCATACATATTAGGCTAACTTTTACGCAAAACCCTTACGCAAAACCCTCTATTCCATCACATCCGTACGCAATCCTTCCAACTTCTCAACTACGTGACTACTCATTCCTCTTGAAATATGAGATGAATTAGTCAGTCTATCGACTATCACCCAACTCTCGTCACTTTCACCAATTTCGTCCTTACATTGCCCTTTCTAAGCTACTCCTATCTATGTAGGAAGTACAGTCTACGTCCCTTTTCTCCATATGATTGTCCAAGCCACGCAACATACATGTTGACGCGTCCTCTGCTTTAGACAACTCAACTCGTGCAACCTACATTCTTCATGCCAAACCACCCTAATACGTCATCCATATAGTTCAAGTTCGTCTCAGCTTCACTTCATTCTTCTTATTCCATGTCTCATCAACCATGCCTGCCTTTCCCAGATGGTACTTGGCCTTGCAATTTTTCTTTCATCACTTAACTCTACCCATCACCTTTTCCAAATATTCAATCAAGATGATTAAATATATGTTGGAGACGTTCATGATCTGTATAGATCATTCTCTACGTCTCGTACCCCAAATGCCCCTAGCATTCTAGGCATATATAATAATCCAGCTCCACTAACTAAGTCTATCTAGTCATCTATACGCCAAAATTTTCCAAGTAGCTTCACTTGTTTTTCTCACAACCAGTTCTCCTACTCCCTCCTAATAGGAACAGACTAGAGTTTCATGTGATTCCATGCGGATCACACTCTCATCTTATACCCACATTAGTTTCCATTTGTCTACTAAGCCATATTTTGAATTCTTATTCAAATCTCATACTTCTACTTTGATCTTGCACCCAACATGAGGTACTTTCAATCATCATCTTCTAGGAATACTTGGTTCTCTCCTTCCATGGTTCTCCCTTATTCCTACACTATCCCGTCCAACAAAAATTCCATACTTCATTCCTCAAATCTATGGAAATCACTAGTGCATTAGATAATGCATAACTGTCTCTTCCAAAGATCTTTCATAACACACTCACAAAACCGACTCTCTAATCACTTCTCCACGAACTTATTCAACTCCACTTCACTACTCATCCCTTGATATTGGTTGCCACAAAAATTCTATCCGCGTAGTCACTCGACTCCACTTGTTATTTCCAAGAGTTCTTAATATCCCATGTCATGTATTCACTTCATCACGATCCACTGGTTCAGCTTTTTGTAGCTCCACTCTGATACTCGATCTTCCCTTCTTCGTCACGAACCATACGTAAGTTTCCCATCATAGTGCTTGTCACCTTTCCAGTCCTCGCAACTTTTGTGACTCCTTCGAAATCTCTTGCATCCTTCTTGCAGCCGACACGTAGTCCTTTCAGCTCCTTGCTTCGCGATGTAGCTCTTTACGCCCTCCTTCTCGTCTCCATGATGTTACCTAGGAACTTCACACTACCAATAGCTTCTAACTTCAACTCATTTACCACAATATTTCTAAAAGTACTTCAACCCCTCAATGGCTCACTCTTCCTTACTTGTTGTACTTCACCGTTAATTAGCCTCCTACCAATCATTCTTTTACACTCCTGTTTTCCCTTCACGTGTCTACTACTACCTTGCCTCCATAACTATACCAATCCCTTGCGTGTTATTTGCCCAATCTTTAGTAGAAAATTTCTACTCTACCCTCACATCCGCTGGTACTTTCATCAATCTCCTAATGGTACTTCAGCCAACTTCTCATAGCATGACGTCTCGTTCTCACGACCAGTCAACTAACTTTACTTACTCCCTTATTCCCGTAACTAATCTAAGTTTCAAAACTACACAACTCTTAATCATACCTTCAACACAACCTTTAAACCCAAAACACATCTCTCCATTAAAGTATCTAACCATAAGTAATACCGCCCAACTCTATCCCCTCATCCTAACGTTCCCACAACCGTATAAATAAATCAACCATGACATGTAACCAAATAATCCCAAACAATCGTGTCCCAAAATAAAATATAGGGTAAAATGAACCCTAGCCAAAACAACTGAAAACAAAACAATGTAATCCGAAAGATCAATGGAGTGTGCCAACAACGAAAAATTTGACTTGTCACGGTTAGTATTACCAAAGTTCGATACCTTAGAAAATTTTTAAACTTTCACCCCATTTAGTTACTCCTCATAAGAACCAAACATCAATACTACCAAAATTAATCATACTCATTTTTAATCAGTAACTCATCCGTTTATCTTCATCATTTTATCCAGATATCAACTAGTTAGTATACTACAATCTTATTCTAACCATTATCTTATTTATCCATATTAAACTCATTTCACTTGTTATTATGAAACCAATACATGTTTATAAAATACAGTGTTTTATTTTCATTTTATTCTATATTATAATTATTATTTTATAAATCCATTTAGGCTGGTTATAACTAAACTATTACACGTTTACAAGGTGTGGTGTTATTATTATCATTGCTATAATAAAATCTCCCTTTTACTCTTGCCGTCTAGTTAAATACTTCTAAAATTTTAATTACACTTAAGAAAATTTTTGTAAAATTTCTTTACCCCTTTAAAATGTATTATCACATGTTACATAGAAAACTAATCCAATTATTTTCAAGACAAATTTTTTATAGCTTACCACCACAAACTTAAAAAAATATGTAAGTCACGATATCATACCATACACTTACAAATTATTTTCAAAACCGTTTTCCTATAATCAGCCACACTTATTTACAAGAAATTTAGTAGTTCTCATTAATTAAAATACATACCCGAATGTAGACACACATCAAAAGACTCAAAACGTCGTTGGAACTCCATTAAACTCCAGCACCATAAAATACGAGCAAACACAAGGTACGTTCAAGTTATAATAAGTTAATAACTACTGAACGACCATATATCATAACTTAACACATACTAGTATATATACATCCGCATATATACCTATTAAATCACCCAAAACATACTCGTTACCATACATGTCAGATCAATCAATCGCGTCATACACTCGTTTTTCCATACGAGAAGCCACCATCTTACCACAAGGCACAAAACCCATCACTAAAACCAGTCCACATCGTGTGACCCCATAATCACACAACCTGACTATAAACCAAAACAATAACACACTAAAAAAAAGAATATCCATATCATAGGAAGCTGTTATATAAACCCATATACTATACATATACCAATAATCCAAATCTCATCATATACAAGCATGTACTAACCCTTTTTCATGCAATCATACTTAGGAACCCATTGAAGTTGTAGTACTTGTATAACTATGTTGGCCACCATACTTATACAATTACCCTTTCCCCAATGCACTCCCTCCTATGATGACACTTATAAGAATTAATACAACACATAACACATATAACCATCTACTCACATAAGCTCATAACCACATAAACAATAAGGTCAAAAACTCCAACTATTTAAATAACATAGTCAAACTTCCTGAAATACATAAATCCATAGTCTAGCTAAAACAGCCTAGACTAAATCCAAAACGAAAACATAATCAGTTATAAGTCATGTCGCCCATAAGAGTGGAAACAACTTAAAATCCTTCCTACCCATGTACTCCTAGTAACTCGAACCACCACACGATTCTTAGGGAACATGACTTAAACATCAAAAGTAAAAAATAACATACCTCAGGTATATAAAATAACTCAACAAAAGATAGAAACTACCTCGTACCAAATTATGTACTATAATGTACAATTTAAGCAAAATACAACAATGACTAGCATGGACGATTATGGTTCAACCCGCACTAGTCACAACCCGAAAAGAAAATAACATGTGACTAAGTATGAACATACTATGGTTCAATTCATACTAGTCAAAACATCGCAATAAATAACATCAAAACACATCAATTATTATAAAATGCACACATACTCCTATGACGCCTATATGCAGGGACCCTTAAGCTATAGACTAGGCTACGCGACAAGGCAACCTAATTCTCTATAACCATTCTCTCTGATACCATTCTGTAACACCCCACCATGGCGGAATATGGGCCGTGACGTATGGATATCATCACAACATGGCGTGTCTATAGAGTTATACAATATGAAATAAAAATGTCATAAAATGGTGACACAAAAGTCATGACAATATCTCAACAATGCAGGAGTCTAGGTAAGTAGGTAACAGTCCTACTACTTACCCGAGACAAACAATAACATAAACAAAGCAAACATATAGGTGCCAACATTATCACTTATAAAATAATCAAAAGAAACTAAGAAGGAACGGGGATATCCTTCTAAATGCATTCCTACGCAACTCCAAATCCTAGCCACTCAAGTTCTCACGCTTAACTATAATATCAGCTGAAAGAGACACTAAAACACGTCAACATAAAGTTGGTGAGAGTCATAGGTTTAGACTCCAACGCTAAATCAGTTATAATATAAGCTGTGAATAACCACCAACAATAAAAATATAGGGACAATGTGTTGCAAATGTGCATTAACAACTAACATTCAAGATTAACCAACCAAACCAAAACCAAGGCTCCCAGCCATACCAAACACCATACTCCCATAAGCACTCAAACACGTACGAACCAATACCAAGGCCCCGCCTTGTCAACAATCCCCTTGGTACCAAGTCAAAACATAAACAATCAAGAATCAACTAGCAGTTAATCACGTAAGTATGCACACACAAGTCCATCACCAACCACAAAAACATTCACAACATAAGTTATAAAACAAAACAGTGTCTCTTCCATCCCATCTGGAAGTCAAAATCATTAAAAGATATGGGACTATGAAACTCACCTGATTGAGCTTCTCCAAAAGTCCGCGCACTAGCAAAAAGCTAACAAACCAAAAACACATAATCAAAACATAAACCAATCACTAAGATGGCTCATCAACCTATGATGGACATCTAACCTCCTCCTATATAAATACCTCATTTATATGCTCTAAGCATCTCATTACACCCCCTATAAAGCCCTTAACTCATTATACTTCATAACCCGTCCCGTTAACATTTCACCCAAAACAGTCTCGATTTTAGGTCTCCAAACTATAAGCCAAACGCCCACTTAAACATACCCATGATCTCTGTAAAGGGAATACTTATTCCCTTACATATGTTAGCTAACACCTCTCACTTGCCCCAACCTTAAAGCTACTGTTAAGGCCCTGATATATATATATATATATATATATATATATATATATATATATATATATATATATATATATATATATATATATATATATATATATATATATATATATATATATATATATATATATATATATATATATATATATATATATATATAAATATGTATATATATATATATATATATATATATATATATATATATATATATATATATATATATATATATATATATATATATATATATATATATATATATATATATATGTATATATATATATATATATGTATATATATATATATATATATATATATATATATATATATATATATATATATATATATATATATATATATATATATATATATATATATATATATATATATATATATATATATATATATATATATATATATATATATATATATATATACTTTTGTCTTTCCAGATTTACTGATTTTAAACTTACAAAAAGTTTGTTATGATTAGGGGGTCTTACCCTAACCCACCATCTTAGCCCCAATGCAGATACTTACTATAATATATAAACCATCTCTCATGTTTGTTTGAATGTCCCAATGCAACCCTAAGTACCCCAAACAACCCAAAGCTTAAAAAGATAACAGGCTGACTTCAAAACTGTTTTAACCTCTGACTGTTGTAACCTGTTTTTGACCCACTTCCCTACCTCTAATTTAGTTCTAGTTTCTTGCATTAGAAATCCACTTCAATTACCTCTTCAGGGATACTTGGATCGCAAAATAAGAGTTTGTAGAACTCTCGATATGGTCAAAACAATTGACTCAAAATTCTGCCCAGTTTTTAAAAACGGGTTTAATTAAATTAACCTCATTAATTACCCATAACCCCACTAATTACAAGCCCTAAACCATCCAATCATTATGGAATCATTTAAATACAGATTTCTATTTAATCCCTAACCTAAATCCATCATAATATGATTATATAAACATTAAAAACAATTAGATTAAAAAGGTATTATGAAGGTTTTACCTTAAGATTTATAGAAGATGAAAAAAATACTGAAACCCTAAAAACTTCTTGTAACGGCTATAGACTCCAGGAGAAAAAAAATAATGTTTTTGATTGTGAATAAAACCTTTTATATGGTGTGATAACCCATTCCTAGCCCAACCCAAAAACCCCTTTCCTTTTTCTATTTTTTTTCCTTTTTTTCTTTCTTTCCTTGCGTCCAAACCGACTAACACCCCCTTAATTTTCGTTTTTTTAATTTTATTATTAATTAATATCTTATTAATATTACCTTAATTTTCCTTAATTTATTTCAGCTCCTAAAGCCTCCAAAACCTCAAAACCGTAAAACTAGTCAAATTTACGCGTTTTACCGTAAAAGACGTAAAATATACACTTTTATAAAAAATCTCAAACTTTGAAATAAACTTTATAACTAAGTCCTAAATGACTTAAAACCATCCTGAAAAATATCCATATGCCTAATTACCTCATCCGAGACCTCTAAATGCTAAACCGTAAATCGTAAAAATACGATTTTCTATAATACATATACGTATACATAAAACCACTAAATAACACCATCTCAGTTCATAGTCCCAACCTTGCGAGCTCATGAACATGAAATCATCACACATAGTTTCACTCACAAGGTACCCCGTACCGGAAACGATATCCAAACCACAATCTATACACACCAATTAGCACATAAACACATAAAGACACGTGACTAGCACAAAATAAAACTAAGTGACGAACCTCAAAACCAGGGCTGTCACGTTGACCGTGAAGGGTAATGAATGTACTTCTCGTCTAAAAGTAATATCTTGCCTGAAGATGATGAGGTATGTGGAAGAAGGATGCGATGTATTTCTGGCGCAGATTTCTAGTGATGGTGATGTAGAGACAAAGTTGGAAGTGGTGCCTGTGATTCGAGAGTATCCGGAAGTTTTTCCTAATGAGTTGCCGGGTTTACCGCCCTTTTCGTGAAGTAGAATTTCGGATCGATTTGATGCCAGGAGCTGCACCAGTTGCTCGTGCACCTTATCGATTGGCACCGTCAGAATTGAATGAGTTATCTGATCAATTGAAAGGATTGATGGATAAGGGGGTTATTCGACCGAGTTCATCACCATGGGGAGCGCCTCTGTTGTTTGTAAAGAAGAAGGATGGGTCGTCTAGAATGTGTATCGACTATCGAGAGCTTAACAAATTGACGGTTAAGAATCGGTATCCATTGCCGAGGATTGACGATTTATTTGATCAGTTGCAAGGTTCCTGTGTGTACTCGAAGATTGACTTGAGATCAGGGTATCATCAACTGCGAGTTAGAGAGGAGTATATTCCTATAACTGCTTTTCGTACGCGATATGGACATTTTGAATTCCGAGTGATGCCTTTTGGGTTAACGAATGCGCCTGCAGTGTTCATGGATCTTATGAATCGAGTGTGCAAGCCGTATTTGGATAAGTTTGTCATTATATTTATTGATGATATTCTTATTTACTCCAAGAGCAAAGAAGAACATGAGAAGCACTTGAGGACGATATTGGAGCTGCTAAAGAAAGAGAAGCTGTACGCGAAATTCTCCAAGTGTGAATTTTGGTTGGAGTCTGTACAATTTCTTGGGCATGTGATTGATAGCGAAGTAGTTCGTGTGGATCCTGCCAAGGTAGAGGCAATTAAGGAATGGTCGGCACCGACAACGCCGACTGAAGTTCGGCAATTTCTTGGTTTAGCTGGTTATTATCGGAGATTCATCGAAGGGTTTTCGTTGATTGCAAAGCCGTTGACCAAGCTCACTGAGAAGAATCGGATGTTTGAATGGGGAAATGATGAAGAAATCGCTTTCAAAACACTTAAGGACAAATTATGTTCTGCTCCGATTTTGTCATCGCCAGAAGGAATCGAAGACTTCATGGTTTATTGTGATGCGTCTCATAAAGGTTATGGAGCTGTTTTGATGCAGCGTGAGAAGGTGATCGCTTACGCGTCGAGACAATTGAGGAAGCATGAGGAAAACTACACTATGCATGATTTGGAATTGGGAGCTGTAGTTTCTGCGCTAAAGTTGTGGAGGCACTATTTGTATGGGACTAAGTGTGTTGTATTCACTGACCACAAGAGTTTGCAACACATATTGGACCAGAAGGAGTTGAATATGAGATAAAGACGATGGGTGGAACTACTGAGTGACTATGACTGCGAGATTCGCTACCATCCTGGCAAGGCGAACGTCGTGGCGGATGCACTTAGTAGGAAGGATAGAGAGAAACCTTTGAGAGTCAGAGCATTAGTGATGACCGCGGGTGTTGATTTGACCGGAACAATATTGAAGGCTCAAGAGAAGGGATTAATGAAAGAAAATGTTGGTGCTGAGAATCTGGGAAGACTACAGAAATCTCTTTTTGTGGTTAAGTCAGACGGGCTGAGATATTTTGAGAATCGGATTTGGTTACCGCTATGTCCATCCGAGGAAGGAATGCCTGGAGTATGAGATCTGGTTATGAATGAGTCTCATAAGTCGAAGTACTCGATACATCCTGGAGCGGATAAGATGTATCATGATCTGAAGAAATTCTACTGGTGGCCGAATATGAAGGCAGAGATTGCTTGTTACGTCAGTAAGTGTTTGACTTGTGCGAAGGTTAAAGCTGCACATAAGAGACCGTCTGGGTTGTTGGTACAACCTGAGATCCTAGAATGGAAATGGGAGAAGATTGCTATGGATTTCGTGACGGGTTTACCGAGAACTCCTAGTGGTTGTGATATGATTTGGGTAATAGTGGATAGATTGACGAAATCTGCTCACTTTTTACCTATGAAGAAGACGGATAGCATGGAGAAACTTGCCAGTGTGTACGTGAAGGAGATTGTTTGTCGACATGGTGTACCTTTACGATCATTTTGAATCGTGATAGCAGGTGTACTTCGGAATTTTGGAAATCTCTTCAACGTGCGATGGGCACCGAATTGAGTTTGAGCACGACCTATCACCCTGAAACTGATGGCCAAAGCGGACGAACTATTCAGACGTTGGAGGACATGCTCCGAGCATGCGTGATTGATTTCGGAGGAAGTTGGGAACGCCACTTGCCTTTAGTGGAGTTTTCGTATAATAACAGTTATCATGCGAGCATTAAGGCTGCACCATTTGAAGCGTTGTATGGAAGGAAGTGTAGATCTCCTGTGTGTTGGAGCGAAGTGGGGATAGAGTAGTTGACTGGGCCCGAGATGATTTTGGAGACGACAGAGATGATTGTGCAAATTAAGAACCGTTTACTTGCTGCAAGAAGCCGACATAAGAGTTATGCCGATAATAGGAGGGAAACCGTTGGAATTTGAGGTCGGAGACATGGTCATGCTTAAGGTTTCGCCATGGAAGGGTGTGATTCGTTTTGGGAAGAAAGGAAAGCTGAGCCCAAGGTATATTGGAACATTCAAGATTGTTAGACGAATTGGACTGGTAGCGTATAAGTTAGAATTGCCGAATGAGCTTAGTGCTATTCACGACACGTTTCACGTATCGAATTTGAAGAAAATCTTGGCGGATAAGGAATTGGTGATTCCTTTGGACGAGATTAAACTTGACGATAAAATGCATTTTGTGGAGGAACCAGTTGAGATTATGGACCGAGAGGTTAAAAGATTGAAGAACAGTAGAATTCCCATTTTGAAGGTACGATGGAATTCTAGGCGTGGACCGGAATACACTTGGGAACGTGAGGACTTCTTCAAGAGAGATATCCTCATCTGTTCCAGCGGCACGAAATGTGAGTATAAGAAGAGGCGAGCGCCGTGACGTCGCTCTCTTTAAGGAGTGGTGGATGTGATACCCAGAAATCGAGGTCACTTATCTTACCCTAAACTACGAATATTTTTGAAATTTTTAAGAAATTTTGTTTATTATATATTTTATCGTTTTAGTTGAAACCGAGGTTTGAGGTCCTAATCTTGACGATTGACGATTTAAGAAGAACGATGACGACTATGATCCCGACGGATGCCAAATTTTTATGTTTTATTGTCGCTTTATCGATATTATAATTTTTCGAGAATTTTATTTTTGGTTCGTGTTAAGTCGAGTCGGGTGCGTTTTATTTCTTTCCGAGTGCGTTTAAATTGTTCTAAAAGTATTCTGGAGTGTTCGGACGACCGCCGACTCCTGCAAAATTTTCCAAGTCGACTAATAAGTCATTTCCCGCAAAATGTTGAGGTCGTTTAAATATAAGGCCAAAAGAATGCCTAAATTGCACAAAAGGCCCTCAAAACTTTACAAAAGGAAAAATGAACACACACAACACAAAAACATTCAAAAATTTTTCACACTCTTCTCTCTCTCTTCTTCTTTGGCCGAAGGCCTACAACCACAACCACCACCATATTTTTTTCTTCTTTGTTTTGATCTAATCCAACTTAAGACCACCTTTTCTAATCATTTAGTAAGTGTTTTTCCAAGGTTTAATCCAACATGCAGAAACATGATTTTTCAATAATTAAAAGATTTTTCAAAAGTTTGATTTTGTGTAATTAAACTTAATGCATGTTTGATTGATATTTAGATTATGTTAATTCACCATTTGAATTAACCAAAACTTGTTTGGTTTGGGTGTTTTTATCACCAACACCCCACGGTCAAATGGGGGTGTTTGGTGGATCATGGTGTTTGATGATTTTGTTTGTGGGTTTGTGTTTAGATTGATGTTTTAGGTGTGTTTGAATGGGTTAAACACATTGCATGCTTGATTTGGTAAATGGGTTTTAGAGAGGATTTGATGTTCTAGGTTTTCGGGACTGATTAAGGTGTTTAGGAATGGTCATGAGTGGTTAAGTTAGGGCTAGGCGTCGCTAAAATGGTTTGGAAACAAGTGCTAAGGTGATTTTGAAGTAGTAATTTTTAGGCAGATTGTTTAAGGGTATTTTTGAAAACCTTAAGTATAAATACAGGTAATAAACATAGGATGTAGTTGTAGAGATTTGTTTTAGCTTCGATTTGGTATAAAAAAGAGCTTACGACTCCTAACGAGTCAAAAGTTATGATATTTTGAAAGTTCGTGTACCGGGAGATGAGAAATCAACATAATCCGAAATTGTGTTTGGTTTTAGGTAAAATCCCGGGGACCATAGATAGAGTTTGGTAAATGATTGAAAGTTGGTTTTTGGTTTCAAACCTACATTTGTGAGTCTATTTTTGGACTTAGGAGTCAAAGTAGTCAATGGTGTATTTTAAATGGGTCAAACAAGTCCAACATGGTCAATGTGCAAAATCAGTCCAAAATATGTACGTCTAGTAATGTGTTAAGTAACGAGTCATAGAAGTAAAAACTTTTCATGGGATTAAAATGGGTCTTATAGAGGTCATGAGGTATTTTTGTGAAGTTTCTTAAATTTTATAAGAGTGCCTAAGTTATAGAAAACAGCCCGTACTTTTGGTAAGTACCGGCAAAAATGTAAAATGGAAATCAACTTGAATAACATAGATAAATGGTAATAGTCTTGTAATAATTACTTGATTGGGTTTTTGGCGTGAGTTAGTAATTATGACAATTGACTAATACGTATGTACTATACAATACTTAAAGTTATATAAACGAGATTGACTCATTACGCGTTGTTGTTAGGTACGTGATTGAATTTTCCGGGCATCCTCGTCGTTGGTGATTGTCATTCGTTACGTCGACTACTTCTAACTAAGGTGTGAATTTGTAGCCTCGCTTACTACTGTTTTAAATTGTTTTACCCGCGAGGGAGATGCATGCTAGTTTTTATAAAAAGAACATAAGACATGAATGATTGTTGGACCCGAAGTTGCCTAAATTGTGTTGAGTACCTAGTTGCATAAGACCCTATATTCATGAACTATTAACTATTGTTTAATCCTCGTGTGGATTGAAAATAGCCGCTTATACAATTGATAGTACTATGGGATTGACGACCCTATCCGAGACGAGGGCTAGTACGTTGAGTACCCCCTGCGGATGGATAACTTGTGATAAGAAATAAGGTATAATTGCAACTAATGCGTTTAGAAGGGCACTGGTTTCATCTTAATCATGCCGGTAGTTATACGCGGGTGATTGAGTTAACGGATTAGTGTCATGAGCTTAAACACAATTGTAATAACCTTGATAATAGATTGTTTGATCGACAATTCTATAAATGATCGTGATTGATTTTTATAACACTTATGTTCAAAATGAGATTGTAAAACCTATGAATTCCACTCAACATTATTTGTTGACCCAATTTAGCATATGTTGCAGGTAATCGATGATGTATAGCATGGAGCATGCAAAGGATGGGAGTTGTGTGTGGCTTGGCGGTCTACTTGTTTTTCCACCCTTATTTACTTGAAACTCTTTTATTTTCTGTCATGTGAACAAGCATGTATCTTTTGGGGTTGAGATTCAGTGGGGACCAAACGCAAACTCTGTTTTGTATCATCTTGGGATTTGGAAAACTGTAGACTTGTATGTTTTAACAATGTTTAAATTTATGTTTAAGCTTTTACGTCTCTTTGAGTCGTTTGATATAGCTTGTGTGTGATTATAACTGCCTAGCACCCAAATGTTGTAGTTCCGCTGCGCATAGCATTTGTGGGGGTGTTAGATAGGGGCTCAAAACACAAAAAGGAAATCCCTTGTTGATATCTGTGAGAATATGTGAAGACATGTTCCTGGTTCTTGATTTGGGTAAAAGCTTTTAAGCATTGGCCCATAAGCTCTTATATCTTTTTCTCTACAAAGTTGAAGTGATACTTGTGAGTGATTGAAGGTTGAGATTTTTCAAGAACTTTTAAGCATAAGCTGGAGTAGAAGCTTATTTGGTTCTGGGTGATTGAGGTGTAAGAAGTAGGTTGAGGTGCTTATTGGTTTGTGTGTCAGAAGCCGGCCAAGCTTTGGACCCCTGGTAACTAGTTTCCCCTCTTTTGAATATTTTATACTCACAAATCTGCAATTGCTTAATCTAAGTGCTTATATGCTTAATATTTCTTTTTGTTTGCTGGTTATCCTGCTCATTTCCTTTTATGCTTGCACTTTTTATGATGGATATTCATTTTTCTTAAATCGCTTTGTTGAGTTTCATTTTTCTAAGATTAACTAGTGTTTGATTTATGTGAATTATGTCAGCAACTTAGACGGTTTAGGTTAAGTTTGGTTTGCAACTAGTTGGGAAAGTTAGTTGTAGTTAATCTCAGCCTTGGTTCATCATAAAAGTCAAGAAAGCAAAATCCTTGTTCTCTCATTTTTTGTAATTTCAGAATTCAGTAGGATTTAGATCGCAGATTTGTTGGTACCTGTGATTATTAGATGTGAGTTTTGCAACTGATATCAAACAAGTAAGTTTATCAGGAGTCTTATGGTTTGAGAATACTTGATATATATATTTGGCGCTCAAAACATAGAAATTTTCTACCTACGTTTCTCGAATACACCAGCAGGTGTTGTGAATTTGCTTGGAAACATCTCAAGATCGTAGGTCTGTTAGAGCATTCAGATAGGTTTAGTGCTTTGGGGTAAGAGCTTAGTGCTCATTAAAGCGACTTTGGCATAAGAAATCCTCCAAACAGAATAAAATTTAGTCCACTGTTCTCGTTATTTGAGTCAACAAATAGTAAGTAGGCCTGCTATAGACAATCGCCCGAATCTGTGGCGTTATTGGTTTTTATCGTATTGGTGATTGTGTGTTTTGGCCTAGTGAGTGCCTACTGTTTGTACCCATAGCGAACCAGAACCAAACGCCAAGTAAAAATGTGGCCTGCTGAGTTCTTGACAGTTTAATCTTAGGCGTGAATTCATTTAGTATAGATTGCAACTGATTTTGTGCTTATAAGTTAGTGTTAGCGTTTGGAGCTGTGCGTATTACTTGTGCAACCACCAAATCCCACACAAGCAACCGCTTGTGGGGTGCTTTGTGAACCTCAAACAGCAAACCCAATAGGGAAACGAATAGCGTGACCCGCTGTCACTTGTGGCTCAAATTATGGTGTGTTTGAATTTGTTCGAGTATTAAGTTCAATCTATTAGTTGCGAATTGTGTTTGTATTCCTGTTTGTGCTTGTGGAGCGCCCTTTGATACCACCAGATACCAGCAACCAAGAAAAATGCAAAAGAAAAAGTATCAAAAAGGGGTGTCTGCTTATTTTATTCACTAACTGTGCACCGTAAAGCAAAACCATTAGCTGTAGATTCTGTGTTTTTGTTAGCTTCATATATATTGTTATTTTGATCAACCAAATAGCCAATTGCTACTTTGGTCCAGTGTTGTCCCAAAATTTCATAGAAAACAATAATAATAACAAAACAAAGAAAAAAAAACAGAAAAACGCAGCAGAAGGGAATTGAACTCTAGACCACTGAGCATCATACAGACGCAACAACAAACAACCTTTACCATCTGCTCTTGAAGCCACTTTTGTTATTACTGTGTTATAATTTTTGTTTGACAGTATCTTCGCTGCACAAACATACAGGAGTGTTTGGGGTTGTTTGGGCTAGGATAGTGGAGTTGTAAAAAAATTAATTGAAAACTAGAAGCCAGCAAGGTTTGAACCTGCGACCTTGTTTACCAAACAGACGCAACACCCTCATAGAAATACCATCTGCTCACTTGTTCCTTTTGGTTTTAAGTTTCATTAATTTCTCTTTTATACTCTTTTTATTTTATTTTATAAATAATAGTAGTAGCTTAATTCGGCTTTTCCTTAGCTTATTCGACAAGCTGACTTGTTTACCATATTTTTCTAGGATTTAGATAGCTTAATATACTTTCAGAATTTTTTTTTGGTTTTTTATAAATTAGTATAATATTTTTAAATCATTTAATTAGTTTTAATATTAAATAATCCATAAAAATATTTAAAAGTAAAAAAATATAATTATTTTTTTAAACTTTCATTTGTCATTTAGGACGTAAGAAATATAAATTTGTTTTTATATAGTTTATATTTCATTATTTTATTTTTATTATTTATTTTCTAAGATTATTCTCATTTTAAAATTTAAAAAAATAGAAAAAAAAGTTAGGAAAATTTTCAAAAAAATATTTTTAGTTTTTAAATAGTATAAACTAGGTTGCAAATAAAAAAGTTTAAATTTTGTCTTTTTCTTAGTTAATTTATTTTTTAGGGTTTTTAATTAAGTTTAAAAATTAATATAGATTAAATTAAAAGCTTTCAAATTTTTTTTAGTTTATATTTTATTTTAATTAAATTTTTTAGGACTTTTTAGTAATTTTTAATTATTTTTAGGTGAAATTTTTTGTTGGGTCGCGTTTTCACGTTCGTACGTTGAAGTGGTTGTAGTGTTTTACCACACCTTTAGGAAAAGGAGGTAAATAGGGAAAGTATTAAGTACGACGGTTTAGGAAAACCGTGCACAAATGACCCAATGAAGTTCGTTCCCCAAGGAGGTATATGTGTGTGACTAAAATATAGCAAGATTGAGATTAATATTTGCAAGAAGGGGATGAGAAAAGAGAATGACGAAGACGTGAAATTAATTACTACGATGCCTAAACGTAAAAACCGTAAAAAGAGCAAAAATAAAAATTAATTCTAAAAATTACCAAAAATTTACCTAAAATCAAAATAAATAAACTAAGAGTTTACCAATGATCAAAACTGAAGGAAAGTATTACATGGTTGTAGTGTTTTACCACACCTTCATCACAATATGCTTCACAACCTCACCCAGCAAGTATTGCACCTTATGCTCAGTCTTCATATTCTTCTTATCAAGAGAATGTAGCATATCCATCAAGCTACTCTGACCACATGAGTATTCCTTCTAGTGCTTATGCAGCTCAACAAGACCAAGCAATGTATTGTGATGATGATGAAGTCCCCATTCCTGAATTCAAACAAGGAACTGACCCAGTTGAAGTGTTATCCACTATGTCTTCTTATCTCACAAGGACATTAAGCAAACGAGGATTTAGAGGACCAGCTCCTACTAACAATCAGCTGAGGAATTCATCTAATTCTCGCCAACAAGCTACTATTGAGAATGGCAGGGTAATGGTTCAACCCATTCAACCTTATCAGGGGAGACCTACTACATCAACTACCAATGCTCGCACGGTCAATCCTGCTCCAATGGTCAATACTCCTCCACGGGCTAATTCCACAGGCAAGCTGAGAATGATTACATGCTACAACTGTAAGGAAGAAGGTCACATGTCCAGGGATTGCAAAAAACCCAAGAGGAGAAGGGATGGTCAATGGTTTGCAGAGAAGATTTATCTGGTGAACGCTCAGGCACAAGGAAGGGAACTTGATGAAGAGGAGCTTGCATTTCTTGCTGATCCAGGGATTGCTGAACAAGACGTTGTCACTACACAGAATGCAGCATACCAAGCAGATGATCTTGATGCTTATGATTCAGACTGTGATGAAATTCAATCTGCACAGGCAGCTCTTATGGCAACTATCTCTAGCTTAGGGCCAGAAAAAATATCTGAGGTACTTAATAATACTACTGATAATACCACTGATACTAGTATTCAACCACATCAAGTTGTGCAAGAGAGTGCTGATTCGAATGAGTCTTCGGTGGTGAGTCTTTCAAATGAGGAGACAATCAATGATAGTAATATCAATGTGAGTCCCCAGACTTTGAGTGAATCACAACCGGGAGCCATTTCGCATACGCATACTCCTGCTCAACAAGATTTGGTCATGGTTCCTGCTACATTTGTTATCAAGAGCTATGGGGTGATTTAAGGTAATGATTTGTGTTGTTATTTAGTTTTTGATTGTATTAGTGTTCTTTAAGAAGATCCATCTTGATTCTTGGAGTTTTTGGTGATTTTGTGATTGGGATTAGTAGATAAGTATTAGTTTTTACTTATTTTTGTAGAAATCACAAAACTTTTTGGGTAACTTGGTAAAAATCTGGGTTTAATCTTCATATTCATAGTCGACTGTTACTCGAACAACCTTCTGTTTCCCAGTAAAGTTCCGAACCAAAAAGTTCCGGATCAAAAAGTTCCGGATCAACAAAAGTTCCGGATCAAAAAGTTCTGAACCAAAAGTTCCGGATCAAGGAAAGTTCCGGATCAAGAAAAGTTCCGGATCAAGACAAAGTTCCGGATCAACAAAAGTTCCGGATCAAAAAGTTCCGAACCAAAAGTTCCGGATCAAGGAAAGTTCCGGATCAAGGAAAGTTCCGGATCAAGACAAAGTTCCGGATCAAAAAGTTCCGAACCAAAGTTCCGGATCAAGGAATGTTCCGGATCAAGGAAAGTTCCGGATCAAGACAAAGTTCCGAATAAAAAACTTCCGAACCAAAAGTTCCGGATCAAGGAGTTCCGAGCCAAAATCTTCCGAATCAACACTTCCGAATCAACAAAAGTTCCGGATCAAGGGATATTTTACTTGTTTTTTCGACGATTTTTTAGATGGATTTGATAGAGGGATAGATTGATAAATATAAAAGAGATGAGAAGGGAGATGAGGGAGTAGAGAGAGAAAGGAGAGAAAAGAGAAGAGTAGAGAGAGAAAGTAAAGATTGAATAATGAATTATGAAAATCACCAACCTCTCCTTACATGCTAGGAGGGGATATATATAGCCCACCCTACATGTGGGGTATATGGACTATACATTTACTAAGTGGATCACGAGCCCATTACATAATTATCGTTGGAGTGACCGATCCTTCATAAATACGTAAAACGTATTTCCAACAATCTCCCCCTAAGGGAGGTCGCTCCAAGAGACAAAGTTCTAAATAGTCTATATCTCGTGATCTATGCTAACTAAGATGTGACCGAGACTTTATTGGGAAAAACGTATTTCCAACAATCTCCCCCCTAAGGGAGGTCACATCTTTTTACAAAATCTTAAACCTAGCATCTATGCTTGAGTCTTCGATCTTGTTCTTGTGAATATGCTTGATGTGATCTTTGACTTTAGTCTTGATCATGTTTCCTTGCCTTGACCTTGTGCATTCTTCACTTGTGATATTTTCCTCTTCGTGACTTCATGTTCCACATACTTATACTTTTAAATTCTTGAAAGCTTCAGAGTTTGATACAGCGGAAGACTTGACCTTCAAGCTTTCTTGAATTTGTTGAAGTACTAATTGTATGTAGTATAAGCATGTGGTGACGACTTCTTCTAGATTGTACACTGCAATGCCACCTTCTTGTTACGCTGCATAAGACAGTTAGCAACAAACAATATACACGGATGAAATGGCCTTGAACATTTCATTCTAATTCGGTAGCATTTTACCTCCGGTCAGTGAAGACCGTTGGACGATATTAAATATCGTACTTGTGGCAGGTAGTTTCAATAAAGAACCTCCTTGACAAGATTTCGCGGGTAAACCCGTTCTCTTTACTCGACCGTCCAAAGCTGACTGCGAACGTAAAGAGTGAATCATTTGGATAATCTTATCCGCATGATTTGAAGCCGTCAATTCATGTTCCTGGAACAAGTGAAGTTCAATTAAGAACCGCACCGTCGTTGCTTTCCAGTTGTCACTAGCTTGATTCATATAGAATCTTGCAAGTTACCTACCAAGTGCTGTTTGATGTTAACACTAGAAGGATTTCCATTCGTCACTGTAAATACTTAATAGTATTACTCTGAATGTTCTGGCAAGATCACTAAGATATTGCGTAGAGGCCTGGAACGTGTTTAAATTCATTTAAGAATTAAACCACTGTTGCTTTCCAGTTATCACAAGTTTGATTCATAAAGAATCGCACAAGTCACCTACCATGAGCTTTTTGATATTCGCTCAAGAAGGATTTCCATCTTCATTGTAAATACTTTCGTATTACTCGGATGTTCAGGCAAGATCATGAAGATTTTGCGTAGGACTCTTAATATCTTTCTTACTTTTCACAGTGTGTGAAGAAGCAAGGAAATATGAAAGTGTGTCATAATGAGATATTTGATGATCTCAAATGGCTCTAGACTCGATCGTGCATTTTGGATTTTTAGTGATCGGAGGCTGGAGAGGAGTGCCACCTTTTTAATACCAATTTATTCGGAGTGAATAAATCAATAGATAATGTGTTGTCTCCGTGTGATTAAAACAAATATCTTTTAAGAGATATCTGAGTTAGCTGGGATGGGTTGTGCCTTGCATCACTGGGTCCATGATGTCTATATTCAATATCAAGAATCATTAAAATGATCTCAATAGCATATGAATTGACCCGGTTTCTGCCTAAGTTGTAAGGAGGGCTTCTTTCTTTACACCCTTTATCTTTACAATTCTTTTTCATTCTTCAACCCCTTCAATGCTTACCAATACGTCATCACTAGCACCTTGTTATGATTGTTCCAGTGCTAACTTAAGTACTTGGTCGGCATTCAGCTACGTTCACAATCTTTCTCCATCTTTCCTAAGGACTACTATTTCTATCTATGGAATGTCCTTGGGAAGATTCCTCCGGTTCTAGAGAAATCATTGGACTTTAACCTATCCTGCCATCCTTATGTCACCACAATCTTCACCGTCGTGAATAGAGATGTTTTGGGTAAGTGTATGTCACCATGAAATCCATTTTGAAGTGCAAATCCATTTTGCTCCCCCTTAACATATGCCACGATATCCTAAAACATTTTGCACATGTCGGGATGAGCTATCACGTTAAGTCAAACCATTTATGATTGATCATATCCCATATTAAATCACATTTTCTCCCCCATATTAAAAATATTAACCCAATCGATGTTTTTAATATCAATTGATTTAATAGCATTTTAAGAAAATTTGGGAAGAAAAATGCAAATCCAATTATCTTCATGAATTACAAAAGCTCCCCCTCAAATTAATGAGCGTGTACTTGAAACGTAAATTAAATACCTTTTAAACACAAGTGTAAGGTATTTAACACGTGCAAAGATCATATATGATAATGAATTCACAATATTAGCAATTTACGAGGTTGGACCTGAATGATGGAGAACATCATATGAAAGAAGCACATGGTTCTTGTTCACGAATGTTGGTCTTCCTCGTAACTTCTGAAGTTATCTCTTGACTCCATGTGAATGATTGATATCGTTTTCTTAACACCAATATGTGAACTTGGCACTCTCGGCATCAAGGATTCTGAATGCTGGACAATTGCTCCCCCTTAATTGTTGACCCGTGTTCTATTGAAAGAGTTGTAGTCACCGTTTGAGTAGTCGCATCGTCGAGTATGTAGATATCAAATGTAAGTTGCTACGGTTGGTGGAGATGATAACTTCGGATTCTGAAGTCAAAGCTTTCCGGTGAAATGCTTGACTTCAATGTGAAAAGCGGGTTACTATCGGAAATAATAGCAAACCATATGGAGCATGTTTTAAATCTTTTAAACTTCTGCTCGAACTTTATTTACAACCCCGTGTCATTATTGAATGACATTTCTAGGTTCGTAAATATTATCGATTCCAGAAGACATGCTCTTTTTATCAAAACTTTTTTGAAAATTTTGAAAGATTTAGAAAAACCTTTTGAGAAATTCTTGAAAAATTGTGTTCAAAGTTTTGAAAACCAATTACTTGAGCTTAAGATTTGGAATATCTTAGGAAAGCTCAAGTCCGAGAAGTGGTAAACTTCTCGTTGTAAGGATAAGTTACCATCGGCGATAACCTTTCCTTTTATCTGAAGAACGAGTCCTAAGCTGACATTTACTTAGAAGTCATTTTCATGAGCTTGAAAACTTTGACTGTTTTAACGGAAAGCTCATGACCGAGAAAGGTTAATTTCTCGTTATGAGGAAAAGTTATCTTATTTAAAAGATACACTTTCCTTTCTGAGCTTAAAACTTCGAATGTTTTAATACAAGGACCGAGAAAGGTGAATTTCTCGTTAAGAGGATAAGTTATCATAAAAGATAATCTTTCCTTTATTTTAAGTTCGAGTTACAGTCTGACATATAACTGTAAGTCATTGTGCATGAGCTTAAAAACTTCGAATGTTTTTAATATTAGCTCATGCCCGAGAAAAATTAATTTCTCGTTATAAGGATAAGTTTATCATCGGTGATAAACTTTCCTTTTAATTGAAGATCGGGTCATCATCTGATATTTAATGATGAGCCTTATACACGAGCTTAAAACCTTTGAATGGTTTTAGGATAAGCTCGTGTCCAAGAAAACTTAATTTCTTGTTAAGAGGGTAAGTTATCGTTGCGTGGATAAACTTCCATGTCTCTGAAGTCCGGGTCATCGTCTGTCATTTAACGAGGAGCCATTGTGCATGAGCTTAAAAACTTGGAATGTTTTTGATATAAGCTCATGCCCGAGAAAAATTAATTTCTCGTTGTTAGGATAAGTTTACCATCGGCGATAAACTTTCCTTTCTTTGAAGAGCGAGTTATAGTCTGTGATGTGACTATAAGTCCTTGTGAGCTTAGCCATGAATCCCCTGAGACACTTGTTTCTCCGATATCTGCTTCTTCAGCAACCAAACTCTAAGAGTGTCCTTAGTTGAACGGTATACAACGATTGGACCGCTTCGTTCTTTTGGAACATCAACTTTGGTACCTGCATTCTCATTATGAGTTTGTATACTTTTGCATGGGTTAGAGATATCTATTTTAGAAGCACGTGGGGGTTCACGGTTTTCTTTTCTTGTGTCAGAGGTGGCCTGAGGGGATGATTCACTTGTCTTAGTTGGCAAACGTTTCCTTTTATAGAAAACCTTAAGTTCAGGCTTAAGTGATGTATCATCCTTTGCAATTTCCTCCCTAGTAGTCTTCGTAGAATCAGAGACTATCCTAGTTAAAGGGCACTCGTTTCCTACAAGAGTGAAAGTTCTACCAGTGGGGCGCCACATTTTACCAATGGGTTTGATTTTAGCGACCCACTGGGATTTAAGTCTAGCACGGGAGTTCACCTCATTAAGCAGTTTTTTTGATACAAGAGTCATGATTTGCCGTAAAGACACATTTTCTACATGTCTTACAAGTAGCATATTTAATGTCCGAGTAATTCCTAGATGATTGATCGATGCTCCTAGGAGACGTCATGCTACGGTTAGCAGTGTTGGGTAATCTAGAAGGCATCTGACTAGGTTGGACATTGCTAATCTCTTACATGTGTCTTTTGAATAGCTTCCCTTTGACCAAAATCATGGCGCACATCAGTTGAACTAGTTCTAGACGTGTTCATTGAACTATTCTTAGAGAAACTAGGGGCAATCATGTGATTAGGTCTTGCAAAAGCTGTTTTAGTCACATTGGGCCTAGATGGTGGAGTGACTGGTCTAGGAAAGTGAACCAAATCAACTTGGGAGGCAAACCGCGGTCTCGAGGATTGTGGTCGCTCGGATCTAAATGCAGTAGGTTGTCTGACAATCGGTTGTCTGACGAACTGATTTGTAGGCGGTTTCCCCAAGATTGATGGTTTTTCAAGCTTAGTGTCCACACTAGGTCCTCTATTTTTCCTTAACTCATTTTCAACGCAGCTATAGCAAACACCTTTTCCTGAACTTGGGCTTTTAACGTTTCATTTTCTTTGAGCAATCTATCTTGGGATGCCAATTTAGACTCTAGTAACTGAATTTATTTCAAAAGATTATCCTTTTCAGCTTTCGAATCTAAAACTTTTTGATCCAATTTTCTTTCAAGAACAACGTTTGACTTTTCAAGTTTTTCAAAGTATGTTTCAAATTTGTCCGTTTTCTTAGAAAATTCAAGTTTGGCATCCTCAAGATCTTTTGATTGTTGAGCTACAATCGTTTCGAGCTCTCTAATCTTGGAATCAGAAGCAGTCAATGAAGCAGTTATAATACGATTATCATGATGTACTATAGCATTCTGAACAATCTCTCCCCCATTATGACTTACATCGGATGAATCAGAAATGGTATTTCTATCACTCTTTTCCATCCCATGTTTGTCATAATTAGGTTCAGAATGCTCAATATGCGGCATGTCATCAGCATATACATCATAAACAACATTACATTGTACCGTGTTTGCAGGCTCTGCGTCATACATGGGTAAGGTGTCATCAAGAGAAATCTCGTGAACATTCCCCGACGTGCCACTGGTATCATGTTGTCCTCCTGATTCCGTGCTCTTACCATCGTTATGCTCCAAGTTGTCAACCGTATGATCAATCTCCTCTTGTATCTGCGTCATTGATTCTTGCACTCCATTATCATACACTTGCTGAAGTTGTGATCTTTGATAAATCGAAGACGAGACCGCTGTCATGAGTTTCAATATTGTATCACGGAACACTCGAAGCTCGGTATGTGTATCTCGAAGAAATGATTGGCAAATCACCGAACTTTCAGACTTGATGATATTGAATTGGAGGAAAGGCATGAGTTGTGTCACAAGAGTCTTATATGCAAGTGCCGATGCAGAGTGATTAAAGTTGTCATGGTTGAGTTGCTCGGCGAGTTGGGTCAAAGTGGTGAAAATTGAGTCGATAAATATATAACGATCTTGACCAAAGATTGTCACAAATTCGCTCCCTCCTTGAATCCTCGAAAGAGTGACAAGATGAGACTGAAGCATTTGAAATGAAGTGATGCCATTATCACTAACTTTGGCTTGCAAATTATGCGCTTCTCCCTTTTGACATTGCGAATTGAATGAATCCATTGAATACCAACGAAACGATCCGTAAATAAATCTGAAAAGTCCTCGATTGATGATAAAAAACCTTATTCACGTACAAATAAGAATATCCGATTAAGAAAATCCGTAGCCACTAAAAATAAAGCCCTTTTCTTAGACTCGTTACTTATGTTTTCAAATTCGGCTACACAAACTTTCAACCCGTCAAATATTTTACGACTTTGATACTTTTAAAATACTCGCCTTAACACAATGTACCAATCCCAAAAATAACGATTGACAAAAAGACACAATTAAGTTAACTAAAAAAAAAACAAAAACAAAAACAAAAAAAAAAATTAACTTTAAAAATATTTAAATTTAAAATGTTAGCTTAAATTAAAAAAAAACAAATCTGATATGTATTATTGATAAGAAAAGCGTCCCCTTTTTTTTTTTTGAGATAAAAATTGAAAGCAAAGATGCCAAAAATAAGAAACACGTGGCAGTCAAATCAACGACACTCCAACTTCTCCTCGTTCTCTCCGTCTCAAATAAAACACGTGGCCCAGTCAAATACGTTCCACCGCCCACTCCACTTCTTTGTTTAATCCGCCCCAATATCTTTGATATAAAAAACAAAAAAACCTAATCTCACCTATTTTCTCTCAAGAACTAAACGAGTTATCTCTCTCTCTCCACAAAGGAAAACTCTCTTTCTCTCTAATCTCACAAAACTCAAATCAAATCCTTTCAAATCCTCTCAAATCATCACTAAATCAGTCATAGAATCTGTTAATCTTCACTCCCCATCTTTTGATCAAACGAATCCTGGAACTCAAATTGTCTTTAGGTTTGAATCTAATAATCCTTTGGAGAGCACAATGTTATTATGGCTTCATGATCTTTGATGAAGGTCTCGGGTAGGTTTCCTTTTATTGTCTAATCACAATCTTTCTCTCATCTATCGAGTCTTTCTGTCGTGTATCGAGGGTCTTGTTGTGAGAGTATGTGGGTCGTGAGGTCTTCGAGAGTATTGTGAGAGGGATGTGTTTGTGACGAGGGAGTTGGAGTCTAGAGATGTGAGGGAGTTAGGGTGTGAGGGTCGAGAGTACTGTGAGGGTGTGAGGGTGTTGGAGCGAGTGGGGAGTTGGTGAGGGAGTTTAAAAAAATGTGTCGAGAGGTGAGAGGTGAGGGAATTTGGAAAATGAGTCCGGTTGGTTTGTTGGGATGTTGGGTTCGTAAGTCGTTTTTAGAATGGTGTCCAGCGTCAGTCTTGGTGAAATGAGTCGAGAGTTGTAAGGTTCGAGGGTGTGTGAGTGGTGTCCGAGAGGGGTGAGATGTTGATGTGAGTGAGGGGTTCGAGGGGGAGGCTGGTGAGAGAGTCTGATGAGGGTGTTTGTTTAGTTGTGTTGGTGTGTTGGGTCTTGTTGAGGGGAGTTAAGTTTTTGGGTTACAAAAAAATGAGACGTGAGTGTGGTTGAATCTTTGTTTGACAGTCGAGACTAGGATCGAGGTTGAGAGAGGAGGGTATGAGTCCGTTTTGTGAGTGATGTGCGAGGGTCTATTTAAAAAAAATGAGTGTAGTTGTTGTTCGAATATTAACGGGGGTTTTAATCTTTCACACAATATCTATGATGAAATTGTTTTCGTGTATAATCTTAAAGGATCTACACAAGCATCACGAAAAAACAATCTGAGATATGTGTCGAGTCAGGGAATGTTTTGGGTAAATGGTTGAGAGTGTGAGGGGTTCGAGTGTGAGTGTGTGTTAAGGAGTCGAGTTGTGGTTGTCGAGGTTTTTGTTGGACGAGAGGTTGTGAGTCGAAAATTGGTGTCGAGTCAAAATATTTCCCGTTATGTTTGAATTTTGTTCATTCGGAAGATTTCGTTCATTCGGAAGATTTCGTTCACTCGGAAGATTTCGTTCATTCGGAAGATTTTGTTCATTCGGAAGATTCGTTCATTCGGAAGATTCGTTCATTCGGAAGATTTCGTTCATTCAGAAGATTTCGTTCGTCCGGAAGATTTCGTTCGTCCGGAACTTTCGTTCGTCCGGAACTTTCGTTCGTCCGGAACTTTTGTTCGTCCGGAACTTTAAGAATGGAAAAACAGTGTTGTTGGGACAGATTTGGACAGAAAGATGATAACCAAGATACTTTTGACAGTTGACCAAAAAAGAAAACCCAGATATGATAAAACTGATAAACTGATAAACGAAAATCAAGCCAGATATGATAAACTGATAAACATCGAATCTTTTATTAAAAAGGTTATATCAAAAATTATAAAAAAATTATATAAAAAACTGATTATAAAAATCTGATTATAAAAAACTGATAAAAGAAAAACTAATAATAAAAAATTAAAATGGAAACTGATTATAAAAAATTGATTTTTGAATTTAAAATTTGTGATTTTTATAAAAAATAAGTAAATCAAAGATTTAATTATGATTTAAAACATAAAAACACAAACTTTTTATAAAAAATACAAACTTTTTAATATTTAAGCGTGATTAAATCAAAACCCATCAAAATCAAACAAAATAAAAACAAGAATAAACCAATCTAACCATGCTCTTGATACCAATTGAAGGTCTACGTGATCTTTGGCCTATCCTACATGATTGATTAGATGGATTTGATAGAGGGATAGATTGATAAATATAAAAGATATGAGAAGGGAGATGAGGGAGTAGAGAGAGAAAGGAGAGAAAAGAGAAGAGTAGAGAGAGAAAGTAAAGATTGAATAATGAATTATGAAAATCACCAACCTCTCCTAACATGCTAGGAGGGGATATATATAGCCCACCCTACATGTGGGCTATATGGACTATATATTTACTAAGTGGATCACGAGCCCATTATATAATTATCGTTGGAGCGACCGATCCTTCATAAATACGTAAAACGTATTTCCAACAAAAACGTTTTCAAACCTTTTAATTAAATAAATATTAGTTTTTAAATGCTAATTAAAGCCCTAAAAATCAAATTAATTATCAAAAAGCCCAAATAAAGTATTTTCAATTGGTAAACCTCTAAAATGATCTAAAAAGATTAAAAACTATTTTTATAAAATTTTAAACTAAGAAAAACTATTTAAAATGATTTAAAAACTATTAAAACTTAAAATAATTATAAAAATAAATCTGAAGATGATAAAATTAATCTAAGAGTTGCAAAAATCCTATTTTAATGTATTTAAGCTAAGAAAAATATAAAAAGTGCAAAAATGTGAAATTTGAAAAATAATAATAAATAATATTAAAATAATATTATTAATCCAAAAATTATTAAAAATTATAAAAACTTGCAAACTAGTTTATTTTAACCTAAATAATCAGAAAATGAAAGTGAAATTACCAAATTACCCCTATTGGGCCCTCAAATGGGCCAAAAGCAAAATCAGTCAACCTTAATGGGCTTTTTAGCCCAAAAAGTCAAAATAAGCCCAAATGACTTGGAAAAGCCCTATCTGACTCAAAATTCAATTCTAAACACAAAACTCTGAAGGCCCAAAAGCTGAAAATGAGCTTATCACAGCTTAATGAACACACAACTTATTCTTATTGGGCCAATAAGCCCATTATGCAATAGGCCAATGCCATAAGCTCTAATTTGTCACACAACCTTCTTTTGGGATACTAAAGAGATCTGTAAAAGGAAATTTTGAAAAAGCGCACTCAATAAGCCAGAAATAAGCAAAGAACAATTCCACAAAACGACAAAATAGTCGGGATAGAGTTCTAGGCTGTTTCTGAAGCTCTAGTTTGTTGCAAACGCTCACAAATAACTTAACTAAGAATAATCAATCAAGAAAATCACAAAAAGCCAAGTAGAATAAGCTGTAAGAACCAATAAGCTGGCTGGAAAAGCCAAATAAGCTAGTTTTCTAGCAAAAGCTTAACCAAAAGACTTGTAACCTTCCAGACTTGTTATTAAGCTGAGAAAAATGAGTTCTGTTACAAAAACCAAGTTGTTGCATGTACCAATAAGCAAAACAGATTCAATAAGCTATATGACCAAGTTTGACCAATAGTCAAACGCTGACAAGAGTAAATCAAACGCTGACAAGCATAACTTTGGACGTTGACAGACTTAATGAAGTGTTAAAACTTTGTTTTTACCCTGCTGGTCAAGGCTTGAGTACAAACCTTGTGAATCAAGGTCTACCAGTTGGGTAGACTTGATGAGTTTTGGCACAAATAAGCCAATAAGCCAGTAAGCTTATAAGCTATCAACAAAGCAATCCAAATAGCCAAATATCCTCACAAGCAGCACATAAACAGGATCCAAGCAACAAAACAACAAGCCTTACATTAGAAATACAAATGCAAGCACCAAATGAGGTGGTCACTTTGCTGATGCAAATGACCACTTCAGCCAACTTTGATAAGCTATAACACACTCAATAAGCTACCAAATTCAACAACCAGATAACCAATAGATAGCTTATCACCCAAACTATTCCCAAACCTGATTTCAGACCTTAGATCCAACTAACAAAGAAGTTATTGGATATGATGTGTTTGACCAATTCCAAAACACTTTTTATCAGATTTTTGCAAAACTTGAAATCCCTTTTCCAAACTTTCAGAAACTTAACTAATGACTAAAACTTGTTCAAAATGACTTTTTTAGACTTCCCAAACCCTAAGAACCAAGGGCACAAGGCCACAAGGCCTTATGAACCAGTAATCCCAAACAATCCTTTATTAAGCACTTTTCAAACAAAATTCTTAATCCTTCAAACAACCTACTGATTTTAAAGATCAAATAGCTACACTAGGTGACAACTAACAGATTGCAACCATAAAAAACAAAGCACAAACACAAAATCACCAAATCACATACCAAATCATAAAACAAACAATATCATGTGATTTTTAGGGGAAACTTAAACAAGAGCCTATACCTGTCCTCCACAACATCCTAGGAGGACCAGCAATGCTCCTTGGACCTTGTTCAACAACTAGAACAAGACCAAGGTACTTCAACAAGAAAGATGGATGTCTTCCTTGGTTGATGTTTCAAAGCAGAAACTCAAGGGCTTGATTTCTTCAACACAATGAACAAACAACCCAACCAAAGGCTCTAATCCCTTCACAAGCTTGGTGTCAACAAGCTTGTAAGAGCTTATAGCTTTTGGTTAAGGATTAGTACAACAAAAATAGCAAAATCAGAAACCTCTTTTCAAGCTTTTTTCAAACTTGAAAACCTTACCAAACATAAACGTCCTTGAACCAAATGATTCAAGCACACATATAACATAAAATGGAACTCAGAATTACCCTTAAACAACACCAACTTTCAAAACCATAAAAAGGAATTACAATTTTCTCAAAATACCAACTTTTATGAATTTCAAAAAGGAATTACAATGTTTAAAAGGTAAAACTGGAACAAGGCTCTCTCACAAGTTGAGGAGTCCTTATATAGGCCACAAAGGCTGAGATTACAATGTGAAAACCCTAGGTATGAAGTCCCTAAAATGTCCTTGGATCTTCTAGACGCATTTGTTGTTTGAGCTGTCCAAATTCATCCAAATCGTTCATTTTAGCTTTGTAACCAAGCAAGGAGTGTGGGCTGTTGATTTTGACACCTGTCATTCCTTGTAGGCTAAGTTGGATGTTGATTGGTTGACGTGTGAATGGGTGGGGCCCTTTGGTGAGTGGAGGTGAGGATTTTGTGTGTGGGATGGGTTTCTGCATGTGTGAAGCACACGTGGGTATGGGTAATTGGGATTTACCCTTTGGTTTAAGTGGAATGGTAACTGGTGGTGAAAGGTGAATAGTAACACTTTTGATCCGTTTTTTGTGGGAGTGGAAAGTGTTTGGCGCATTTTGTTTTTGAATGTTTCATTTGCCCAACTTTAACCCTTGTGTTTTGAGAAAGCTTGTAAAACGTGTTTTCAACCAACTAAACTTGATTTCCTTTGTTATTCAAGTTCTGATTTTCACACTTTTGCCCTAAAACTTTGGCAAAAGTGTTTCAAGGGTAATTTTTGCCATGTTTGAATATTTGAGGGAATGATTTTGGACATTCTTGATCTTCAAAGGTCTTCATAGTATCTTTGACTTCATGAGGGACCATATTTGACAATTTAGAATTGTTGATGGACTAAACTTACCATTTCTTCAAAGTTAAAGGACCATTTTGTAACTTTGACAAACTTAAGGGACCAAACTTGTAATTATGAATATACAAGGGTTTTTTTAAGTGTCATTTCTTCATTCATTGAGGATCAATCTTGTATTTCTTCAAGTCTTCAAGGTTTAATCTTGGATAATTCATGAACTAGGGCCCGGTTCTTTGTACGGCTTCGTTTCTTGTGTCCGTTTTCCTTGTTTCTTGTGATCTTTTGTCTTTTTCACGATATCCATACCTAAATCACACAAGTAAACAAATACAAGCATATATATGGTAATTTATGACATTTTAATGCATTTAAAGCCCGAAAAGAACGATGAGATCATGTATAAATGCCATCTCATCACTCCCCCATACTAAGCCATTGCCGTGCCCTCACGCAATGCTAGAATAAAGTATCTAAGCATCACCAAAGTTCAATTTTATTAACCTTTATTGAAGAGTAAAAGACTTGCATTAAAACTACGAAGATGTGTAAAGACATAATGTATGATTTTCATCACGAATGTGACTTTTAGGGTCAAAGAATAGAAACAAGTAAATGTCCCTTAGAGTAACTTTCGTCATCCTTGATTGTCATACATTCCATGCTAAGTGCAAAAACGAGATCATTGTTGGTACAAGTCACAATGCTAACACTACTCATACGTCCAAATTGTGTAATACTTTTTCTCCCCGCAATCCTAGTTACTATAAAAGGAAATGGGTTACTAGCATTTTTTAACTATTTGTCATGGATCACAAGTGATTCATATTGACTTATTTAAGTAGTTTATTAATCCGAAAGCAAAGTAGCACGATTTAATCGATAGTTAGCCGAAGGACAAAATCTTTTAAAACGGCTTCTCGTGTATCTCCTTAAGTTCATATCTTGGCATAACTCGTTTCACGATTTGAGACCTTTCTCGGACTGATATTTGGCATGTACTTCATACTTAAAATATTTGGAAGACGTTCTTGAAATTATGGTCTTCTCTTCATATATTTGGAATTTCTTTACTTGACGTTTTTGAGAGATTCTTCATATTTGGACCACGACTTCATCATTTTTCTTCAATCTTTATTTTTGGACTTTGATATACAACGATCCGCCTCCTTTTCGGACTTGGATATATTTATCCTCATACCTTGTAAGGGTCTTTTTGGATAGACTTTCTCCATGATCTTTAGGGGAGTAATTGCTTTTTGTCGTGTGTCTCGATCCTTCATATTGATTTAGGAATAATGATACTTCACATCATTTTGGATCTTTAGCAACAAAATAGAGCTCCTCATGCCTTGTTAGGGCCTTTTTGGATCTTCACCAATCTTCGCGTCCCGCTTCAATAAGTTATGCCTTGGCTATGAACTCTATTCAACCCCGAGCAACTTTTAAACGATCTTGTGCTAGAAGCTAAGTAACCTTTTAAATCGTACGACCTTACTTATTGCAATTATTTTTATTCCTAATGCATTGATCTTATGGGAAGAAAAAGCCACAATTAAAAACATATGAGTTTTTGAAAGAACATTTTCATGTTCTACGTTTAGCATGATCACTTGTCTAACTCTATCACTTCTCGTTCTTCACTATATAAAGACCTCTAATTAAAGAGACTCGTGAATACTTTGCCATGCAAGTTAAAATTAAGCCAAATTTGGATTAACTTTCATTAAGACTATATCAAATCAAAGTTTTGGGTTTTCAAGCCACCTATAGGATCTTGCACTTTCTTGTACTTTTTCAAGTTTAGAGAATGCATTTTATAGTTCCCTTGATAAGTGACTTTCTAGGATCAATTATAGGAACTTACGAAAAGTTCTTGTTCTTAACCCGAATGAGCTAAGACTTTCTAATAAGTGTGAAAACACTTATCCTTTTACCACTTATTTCCAATAATAACAAGACCAAAACGTGTATTTTATGTCGTAAAAGTCGGAATTATGCGTGGTTTGTGTTTTTATTGTGTTTTAGGACCAAAAGATGAAAAAGGAAGAAGACACGGGCTTTCACGGGCTTTTATCGAAGAAAACGAGAAAAGACGAAGTCAAGAGATCAAGAGTGCTTAAAGAACGGATGTCCAAGACCTATTCTGAAGATTTATCGAAGAAAAAGTCTAAAGACGGAAGTTTAATGAAGTCTAAGAACTCAAGTCTAAATTAAAGAAGAAAATTATTAAGACAAGTTCAAATCCCGAGACGACGTCGAGAAAAGACAAAGAATTAAATCGAGTCGAGAAGAAAAGAAAAAAGGAAGCACACCACACATGCACTTCCCACTTAGCCTATAAATACCCTCCTAATCACATTAGGAGGGTGGTTAGCTAGTTTCACTTTTAATTTTTCTTTCTAGTTTTAGAGAGATAAAGTTCCCAACTTTCTCTCACTTTGTTTTTCTTTGTTTTTCATCTTTCAAGTTTTAAGCTTTCATTAATCTTTGTATTTGAGTTTCTTTAATCAAAAGTTTAAGTTTAAGTTTGTGTTCTTTAATCTCTTCTTACATTTCTTGGTTTCATTTTGCTTTTGATCCGAAAATCATAATCCATACCGATTGATTTCATTTGATGTTTAAGTAATTAAAAGGTTAATCTTTTTACTATATATTAAGCTTTTATTTGGTTTAGGCTATAAGCTCTTTATGCTTATTGGCTTATTTCATGCTTTAGCTTATTGCTTTTCGGATTTCTTAAAGGTTTTAGTCATTTTAAAGTTCCTTTCATAAAGTTTATGATCTTTTATGTTTTAAAAGTTGTCGAATTTAAGCTTTTTGAGTTGTTTAAGTTTCAGATGAGGTAGCTTATTCTATGTGCTTATTGAGTTTTCAGCTTACCATCATTTTCGGATTGTTGTGTCCATCGCAATATTAGGGATTCTACACATTCCGACGGATGCTCATTTGTATCGCAATAACCATTGTGGTTTTACTTTGCGATAGCTAGCTTTATCCCCCTTATTCCGATCTGGGATTGCGATCGCACATTGCGATCGCATATTCCGACGGGTAATAAGGTTACTTTGAGTCGAAACTCTGCCTATTTTTTGTCAGCAACATTCCAATAGATTTCAACATTCCGATAGTGTTTGTATTCCGATCTGGATATTGCGACCACATTGCATTCCGACAGATTTGACCTTGAATATTCCGATGGTGTGTTTTGATATTTATTCCGATGGTTAAGATTTTGGTGCATTCCGATAGAGATGATTTGCAACATTCCGATAGACTAAGTTTTAAAGTGTTACAAAGTTTTATGTTTTAAGTAATTTTTCTAAATAACTTTCTAGTGTAACTTTTTAAAACTTCCATTTTACTCAACGACAATTTCTTTCTTTTTGCAATTTAGTTTAAAATTAGATAATCAAAACCAAACCATTCTCTTGTTTACCAAAAGACAATTGAGTCGCACTCTTAACCAATGATCAATTCGAAGAGATCGGACGATAATATTTTATACTTGGTGTAAAGCTTTGTATTAAATGGCGCCGCTGCCGGCTCTTTTCGTTAAGATTAACGGTTTCTAGTCGTGAATATTTTAAACATGTTTAAATTTTTCAAAGTCATGAATATTTTGACTCAACCCGAGTTTACTTATCTAAGTTTACTCTAGCTAGTATCCTTAACATGTTTAAGTTAAGTTTTGCTAGGCTTTTATATAGGGAACTTTAAAACGAGAAAGTCTTAACTCTCACGGGTTAAGAACAAGAACTTTTCGCAAGTTCCTATAATTGATCCTAGAGAGTCGTTTATCAAGGGAACTTTAAAACGCAAATTCTAAACTTGAAAGAGTCTAAGAAGATGCAAGATCCTATAGGCGACTCGAAAACCCAAAACTTTGATTTAATTGGCTAAGCATCCACGAGTCTCATTCCTTGAGATTTTAAATTGTGGAGAACGAGAGATGATAGAGTCAATTATAAGTTTGGTATTCTTTCATGAATTTATGTGAGTTGATTATAAGCCTATTCTCCCATCGCTTGCTAATAAATTTATCTGCAATAAATAAGGTTGTACGATTTGAAAAGTTACTTAGCTTCTAGCCCAAGATCGTTTAAAATTTTCTCGGTATTAATTAGAGTTCATAGCCAAGGCATAATTTATTGAAGCGGGACGCGAAGATTGGCGAGTCCGAAAAGGCCCTAACAAGGCATGAGGGCTACATTTTGTTGCTGAAGATCCAAAAGTGATGTGAAGAATCATTTATCGAAAATCAATATGAAGGATCGAGACACACGACGAAATGCAAGTACTCCCCAAAAGATCATGGAGAAGTCTATCCGAAAAGACCCTAGCAAGGTATGAGGATAAATAGAACCAAGTCCTAAAAGGAGGCGGATCGTTGTATATCGAAGTCCAAAATAAAGATTGGATAAAAATGAAGAAGTCGTGGTCCAAAGATGAAGAATCTCTCAAAACTTCAAGTGAAGAAATTCCTATTATGAAGAGAAGACCATAATTTCAAGAACGTCTCTCAAAGATTTGAAGTATGAAGTCGCTGCCAAATATCGGTCCGAGAAAGGTCTTAAATCGTGAAGCGAGTTATGCCAAGATATGAACTTTATGAGGTCCCGAGAAGCAGTTTTAAAAGATTTTGTCCTTTAGCTAACTATTGATTAAATCGTTCACTTTATTTTCGGCCTAAATAACTATCAAAATAATTCAAACAATGCATCCTCGTGATCATTCAAGACAAAAATAAAATATTAGAGATACACCTAGGAATAAGGGAGTCTAAGTAAATAATTGGCCCACATGAATTCGTGTTAGTTTGCTAACTTATAATAACAATGATCTCGTTTTTAAGCTTGGTATGGGGAACGTGAAACTTGAGGATGATAAACGTTCATAGCAGCCAAAACCCAATGTAAGTCTTTGATTTGTTTCTATCTTTTTATTTTCTTTAAATGTTTAGTATTTAATAAAGGCCAAGGTAGGTTATTTGTGATGGAAAATGTAAACCGTGCTTTAAAATTAATGCATTACACGAGGACATTGCAATGGTCAAGTGTAGGGGATTTAATAAGTGTGAAAACACTTATCCTTTTACCATTTATTTCCAATAATAACAAGACCAAAACGTGTATTTTATGTCGTAAAAGTCGGAATTATGCGTGGTTTGTGTTTTTATTGTGTTTTAGGACCAAAAGATGAAAAAGGAAGAAGACACGGGCTTTCACGGGCTTTTATCGAAGAAAACGAGAAAAGACGAAGTCAAGAGATCAAGAGTGTTTAAAGAACGGATGTCCAAGACCTATTCTGAAGATTTATCGAAGAAAAAGTCTAAAGACGGAAGCTTAATGAAGTCGAAGAACTCAAGTCTAAATTAAAGAAGAAAATTATTAAGACAAGTTCAAATCCCGAGACGACGTCGAGAAAAGACAAAGAATTAAATCGAGTCGAGAAGAAAAGATAGAAGGAAGTACACCACACATGCACTTCCCACTTAGCCTATAAATACCCTCCTAATCATATTAGGAGGGTGGTTAGCTAGTTTCACTTTTAATTTTTCTTTCTAGTTTTAGAGAGAGAAAGTTCCCAACTTTCTCCCACTTAGTTTTTCTTTGTTTTTCATCTTTCAAGTTTTAAGCTTTCATTAATCTTTGTATTTGAGTTTCTTTATTCAAAAGTTTAAGTTTAAGTTTGTGTTCTTTAATCTCTTCTTACATTTCTTGGTTTCATTTTGCTTTTGATCCGAAAATTATAATCCATACGGATTGATTTCGTTTGATGTTTAAGTAGTTAAAAGGTTAATCTTTTTACTACTTATTAAGCTTTTATTTGGTTTAGGCTATAAGCTCTTTATGCTTATTGGCTTATTTCATGCTTTAGCTTATTGCTTTTCGGATTTCTTAAAGGTTTTAGTCATTTTAAAGTTCCTTTCATAAAGTTTATGATCTTTTATGTTTTAAAAGTTGTCGAATTTAAGCTTTTTGAGTTGTTTAAGTTTCAGATGAGGTAGCTTATTCTATGTGCTTATTGAGTTTTCAACTTACCATCATTTTCGGATTGTTGTGTCCATCGCAATATTAGGGATTCTACACATTCCGACGGATGCTTTTGTATCGCAATAACCATTGTGGTTTTACTTTGTGATAGCTAGGTTTATCCCCCTTATTCCGATCTGGGATTGTGATCACACATTGCGATCGCATATTCCGACGGGTAATAAGGTTACTTTGAGTCGAAACTCTGCTGAAGAAATGTAAATCTATGCTTTATGTTTTTAGAGAGAGAAAGAGATAGAGAGATGGTGGATTATACACACTTTTAGAGAGAGAAACTTAAGAGAACTATGTGTAAAAATTATTAACCACACACCCTCTCCATCTAAGGAGAGGGTTTATATACCCAAGCCTTGCAATGGGCTTGGGCTTACACGTTTGGGCCGGCCTACACATGTTGTAGGCTAGGCTTGGACTTGTTTGATAAATAAAGAAAGTTAACCAAACTACGAGCTATTACATGGACTATCGTTGGAGTGACCGATCCTTCTTAATACGTAAAACGTATTTCCAACAATCTCCCCCTAAGGGAGGTCACTCCAAACAAGGGCGTTACCCAAGTTACAATAATAAAATAAACCTAGCATACTATGCTTGTCTTGAGCTCGTAGTCTTCGTCTTTCTTTTTCTTTTTCTTTTCTGGTGAACATGCTGATGTGATCTTTGATATCAATCTTTAGCATCAATCTCTTGCCTTGATCTCGTGCATCCATCACTTGTGATCTTTGCCTCTTCGTGACGCCATGTCCCACATACTTATACCTTCGTAATTCTTGAAAGCTTTAGAGTTCGATACAGCGGAAGACTTAACTTTTAGGCTTTCTTGAATTAGATGAGATATTAAGTGCATAAAGTATAAGCATGCGGGGACGACTTCTTCTTGGATTCCGCAACGCCACCGTCTTCAAATGCCGCAACATAAGTAGACACGAACGAAATGGCTTTGAACATTTCATTCTAAATCGGTAGCATTTTACCTCCGGTCGGTGAAGACCGTTGGACGATATTAGATATCGTACCCGTGACGGATAGTTTCAATTAAGTAACTTCCTGGCAGGATTTCGCGGGTAAACCCGTTCTCTTTATTCGACCGTCCAAAGCTGACTGCGAACATAAAGAGTGAATCATTTGGATAATAATATCCGCATGATTTAAAGCCGTCAATTCATGTTCCTGGAACAAGTGAAATTCAATTAAGAACCACACCATCGTTGCTTTCCAGTTGTCACGAGCTTGATTCGTATAGAATCTTGCAAGTTACCTACCAAGTGCTGTTTGAGGGTAACACTAGAAGGATTTCCACTCATCACTGTGAACAATAAGGTATCACTCTGAGTGTTCTGGCAAGATCACTAAGATATTGCGTAGAGGCCTGTAACGTGTTTAAATTCAGTTAAGAATTAAACCACTGTTGCTTTCCAGTTATAACAAGTTTGATTCATAAAGAATCGCACAAGTCACCTACCATGAGATTTTTGATATTCACTCAAGAAGGATTTCCATCTTCATTGTAAATACTTTCGTATTACTAGGATGTTCAGGCAAGATCATGAAGATTTTGCGTAGGAATCTTAAAATCTTTCTTAGTTTTCACAGTGTGTGAAGAAGCAAGGAAATATGAAAGTGTGTCCTAATGAGATATTTGATGATCTCAAATGGCTCTAGACTCGATCGTGCACTTTGGATTTTAGTAATCGGAGGCTGGAGAGGAGTGCCACCTTTTCAATACCAATTTATTCGGAGTGAATAAATCAATAGATAATGTGTTGTCTCCGTGTGATTAAAACAAATACCTTTTGAGAGATATCCGAGCTAGCTGGGATGGGTTGTGCATTGCATCACTGGGTCCATGATGTCTATCTTCAATATCAAGAATCATTAAAAATGATCTCAATAGCATATGTATTGACCCGGTTTCTGCCTAAAGTTGTAAGGAGGGCTTCTTTCTTTACACCCTTTATCTTTACAATTCTTTTTCATTCTTCAACCCCTTCAATGCTTACCAATACGTCATAACTAGCACCTTGTTGTGATTGTTCCAGTGCTAACTTAAGTACTTGGTCGGCATTCAGCTACGTTCATAATCTTTCCCCATCTTTCCTAAGGACTGCTATTTCTAGCTATGGGATGTCCTTGGGAAGATTCCTCCGGTTCTAGAAGAATCATTGGACTTAACCTATCCTACCATCCTTATGCCACCACAATCTTCATCGTCATGAAATAAATGGGTTTTGGGTAAGTATATATTACCATGAAAATCCATTTTGCTCCCCCTTAACATATGCCACGATAGTCGAAAACATTTCGCATATGTCGGGATGAGCCAACACATTAAGTTAAACCATTTGTGATAATATCCCATATTAAATCACATTTTCTCCCCCATATTAAAAATATTAACCCAATCGATGTTTTTAATATCAATTGATTTAATGTAGTTTTAACAAAGGTTTTGGGAAGAAAAATGCAAGTCCGTTTTATCTTCATGGTATCAAATGTATGAGATATGATACCGATTTATAACATGATCACATATTCACCATATTAGAAAAGAATTGACAAGGTTGGACCTGATTGATGAGAACATCATATGATAAGATCAAATGGTTCTTGTCAGCATATGTTGGTCGCCTCGTCACGTCTGAAGTCATCTCTTGACACCACGTGTACGATTGGTATTGTTGTCTTGACACCAGCTGGTGAGCTTGGCACGTTCGGCATCGAAGATTCTGAATGCTTGACAATTGCTCCCCCTCAATTGTTGACCCGTGTTCTATTGAAAGAGCTGTAGTCGTTGCTTGAGTAGTCGCATCGTCGAGTATGTAGATACCAATTGTAGATTGCTATGGTTGTAGAGATGATAGCTTCATAAAAACAAGACTTCTCTTGTTTTAACAAATAAATGCACTGAAACGTACATATATTTGTGTTAGACCAAGTTATAAAGTAAACTTGATCCCTTACAAGGTTTTAAAGTAAACCTTGCCCGAGAAAACTAATTCCCGTTGTGAGCCAAAGCTTTCATAAGAAATACTTGACTTTAATATGAAAACCGGGTTGCAGTCTGAAATAACTACAAGCCATAAGGGCATGTTTTATGAAATATTTACAACTTTTGTACGAACTCTATTTATGGCGCCGTGTCAATATTAATCGACATTTCTAAGGCTGTAAATATTATCGTACCAAAAGACATGCCTTTGAAAAATAAAGTAAAAATATTTTTGGATTTTTATGAATTTTTCAATTTTTATGGTTTTTATATGGTTTTATATTTTTGTATTTTGCTTTTGTGGATACAAATATAAACAATATATACCAATGATCACCAAGGATACGGAGAATAGTTTTACCACCACTATTCTTTCGCTTCATCTGCCAGTTCCTTTAGAGTCTCAGGCGAGAAAGTTCTCATTCCTAGCTTGTCGGCCAAAAATTCAATTCGAGCGCGATCTAAAGCTTTCGTGAAAATATCCGCCAATTGATACTCAGATCGAACAAAGTAAAGCTCGATTACTCCATTTTCCACTTGCTCCTTGATGAAGTGGTAGCGAATGTCAATATGCTTCGACCGGGAGAATTGAACATTGTTGCAGCATAAGGCAATTGCACTCTTGTTGTCACAGTACATCGGAATTTTGTTGAAACCTAGACCATAGTCGGTTAATTGCGATCTCATCCAAAGAATTTGAGCACAGCAACCGGACATAGCTATGTATTCTGCTTCTGTACTTGAAATTGCAGCGCTTTTCTGCCTTTTCGATGCCCAACTGATTAGTCGATCTCCTAGTAGTTGCAAAGTTCCACTCGTGCTACGCCTTGTATCTTGACAACCCGCGTGATCCGCATCTGCATATGCCATTAGTGCAATAGAAGAGTCCTTCGAATACCAAAGTCCCCGATTAATGGTTCCTTTAAGATACCGAAAGATCCTTTTAACAGTAGCTAAGTGTAACTCAGTAGGCCTAGTTTGATACCTGGCACACATACATATAGCAAACTGAAGATCAGGTCGACTGGCTGTGATATACTAAAGAGTACCGATCATTCCACGATAAAGTGTCGGATCAACGGCAATTCCATGTGGATCTGCATCAAGCTTAGATTTTTCCACCATTGGAGTATCCACGGGGTCGCAAGATTCCATCTTATATTTCTTAAGCGATTCAAGGGCATACTTGGATTGATTGATAAAGATGCCTCTGGGACTCTGAGATATCGGAAGACCTAAGAAGAATGATACCTTGCCCATCATTGACATCTTAAACTTGGAAGACATGAGTGTCCCAAACTCATCCGATAAGGTTTGGGTCAAGGTTGCAAATATAATATCATCAACATATATTTGTACCATAATCATATCTTTACCTCGTTTCTGAATGAACAGCGTGGGATCCACCTTGCCTTTTGCGAAGCCTTGCGTAATGAGGAATTGTGACAATAGATCATACCATGCGCGAGGAGCTTGCTTCAACCCATAGATAGCCTTCTTAAGCTTGTACACATGATTAGGATATTTCAGATTCACAAAACCATCCGGCTGTTGAACATAGACCTCTTTCTTGATTTCACCATTCAGAAATGCCGTCTCAACATCCATCTGATAGACGATCATATTCATATGGGCTGCACAAGCAAGGAATAATCTAACAGCTTCCAAACGGGCAACAGGTGCAAATGATTCCATAAAGTCGATGCCCAATAATTGTTTGTATCCACGAGCTACTAGTCGAGCTTTGTTCTTCAAAATTCCGCCTAACTCATCGAGTTTCACCTTGTAAACCCATTTCAATGTGAGTAACTGAACTTGATCCGGGCATGGGACAAGTTCCCATACTTCAAGACGTATAAATTCATTAAGTTCTTCTTGCATAGCTTCTATCCAACAGGATTGAGTAAAAGCTTCTTGCCATGTCTTAGGTTCAACTTCAGTGAGAAAAGCATCAAAGTGACAAAACATTGCATTTTCTTGTAACTGACTTCGTGTGGATACCAGATGATTAGGGTCACCAATAATAGAATCTATAGGATGATCCTTTGTCCACTTGCTGTCATGTTCACGAATCCGTGGATTGGAGTAAACTGTAGAAGGAGCTTCCTCTGAGGTGGAAGACCCGGCTTGATTAGGGTCGGGAATTGGTACACCAAAGAATGGAAGTTCACTCATTTGAGCGAATTCCAAATCGTGATCATCATCATCCTCTTCATCATCAATAGACATGATATAGGTAGTTGAAACATGTGTTGGTTGAGAATTACTTGTTGAAGGTATATCTTGACCAATTGTAGGTGCAGATGTATCTGATTGTGCAACGGTTGCTGGAGCGACAACTTCGGTTACCGGAGCTATTACTTTAGGTTCTGGAGCAACAATACTTGGAGGAGTAAAGAATTCATCAAAGAACGGTTGAAACAACGTATCCCATTCCTTCCTAGTAGGTGGTGTAAATGATGATGAAGTAGGGTTGTTTGGGACAAGAATAGAACTAATATTACTGGGTCCCATTTCATGAAGTGCGGGTTCAGAGCTGCTTTGCTCAGAAGCCATTGCTGTCAGCTCATCAAAATCAACATTCATAGTTTCGAGGATCTTGCGAGAGTTACGGTTGTAGATTCGGTATGCCTTCTTTGCGGGTGCGTAACCAATGAAAATACCAACATCAGCCTTTGGTTGAAGTTTTCCCAAATTGTCACCATCATTATTTGGATAGCAAAGAGAACCAAATACATGAAGATATGATAAATCTGGTACTTTTCCATGGAGAAGCTCATAAGGTGTTTTACCATGGCGTTTACAAATTAGTGACCGGTTTTGGGTGTACACTGCTGTAGATACTGCTTCTGCCCATAAAAACAATGGAGCCTTTGCGTAAATTAACATCGTTCGAGCAGCTTCCATAAGTGTGCGATTTCGCCTTTCAACGACATCGTTTTGTTGTGGAGTGCGAGCAACAGATGTTTCATGAGATATGCCAACTTCTTCATAATAATCACGCAAAATTTGATTCACAAATTCGGTTCCATTATCTGTACGAATGCGTCGGACAGTAGTGTTGAGACGCACTTGAATCATCTTGAGAAATCCGATGATGAATTTAGGTGCCTCATTTTTTGCTTTAAGAAATTTCACCCATGTAAACCGAGAGTAATCATCGACAATGACGAGGATGTACTTTTTGCCACTAAGACTTTCAACACGCATTGGTCCACAAAGATCTATATGCAACAGATAAAGTTTCTCTTGGTTGGTGTCTTCCGTCTTGGGTTTGTATGATTTCTTAGTGCTTTTCCCCATTGTACACGCGGAACACAAATGATCCTTGTGAAATGATAGTTTAGGAAGACCACGAACAAGTTTGTTTTTCACCAAGTGATTAATAGCGTCAAAGTTAAGATGAGATAACCGTCGATGCCATAACCATGACTTAGTCTTCGATGCTTTGGAGAGAAGACATACGGGAGAGGTGGCCATCATGTCGTGGAGAGACAAAGTATACAAATTATTCCCTCGAGTACCTTTCAATAAATCAACCCCTTCCAAATTACGAATGAAGCAGGTATGCTCTCGAAAAGCAACTTCTAGGTTTGCATCACAAAATTGTCCCACAGAAAATAAGTTGTGACCGAGACCTTCCACGTAATACACTCTTGAAATTATAACATTCCCAATATGATATTCACCATAACCCATTATCTTTGCAATATGATCATTACCAAATCGAACCGTACTAAGAAACTTGCTGACGAAATTTCTGAGCTGAGAGCGATCTCCGGTCATATGCTTGGAGCAACCAGAGTCCAAATACCAGAGAACAATTTGGACCACCTGTTTTCAACAACAGTAGACAATGCATTGGAAACTATTGGTTCCGGAGTGTTAGCAGATACATATATAGAATTATCAGAATTGCTAACATTTTTGAGACCCTTAGATTTCCTGCGTTTTCTAATGTGAGTTTTAGCACTAACAGGTTTTACTGTTCCAACTTTCTTAGGTTTTGGATTATTCGTGGGCACTACAGTGGGAGTAGACCTATTTAAAGGGCACTTTGTTCCTACGGTAGTGTCAGTGTTCCTAGTTAAAGGACACGCTTGTGTTTTGGTAGCCTTGGTACTCCTAGTTAAAGGGCACGCTTTCTTCGCTTTAGTGGGAGTGATCCTAGTCAAAGGGCACGTATTTCCTACTATAGTGAAAGTTCTGCCAGTGGGGCGCCACATCCAGCCAACTTGGGTTAACACTTTCCCAGTCGGTTTCCATTCTAATCCATTTTTCGGGGCATACATCTCATTCACATGGTCAATAAGGCAATAATCATGACGACTAGAAAACATACATTCATTGCAATTCCAACATTTCAAATTAGAATTCACAGTAGGCTTAGAACGCTGCACAACCGCAGAGCCTTTAGGTTTAGCTACATGATTCTTTTTATTCAAAACAGAAATAACATTCCTAGGATGGGCTTCTACTTTCTTCTTCACTTGACTACTAGAGGGGGCAAGATCCTATCATTCTTCTTGTTTCTTTTAAGCTTAGATCTTTGAGCCTTAGTAGTGGTGCTTACTCCTGTAGAAGGCAACACGGGAATATTAGAAGCTGGTTTTGATTCCGCCTTATCTTTAGTGACCAAAGTTTGAGATGGTTTAGTCCTAGGGCCCTTGTTAAGTGGTGTGACGGCTATAAGGTTCCCTTTGATTGCACTAGAGGACGATGCTGAGATAGTGGCTGCGTTATCCACAACATTCTTACCTTTTAGAGTACGAAGTGTTTCCTTTAAATCAGCCAAGACCAGATTTTTATCACAAATTTGTTCCCTCAAATCAGATATTTCCACCGACTTTCGATTCAATTGTTCAATCAACGATTGATTCTGTGCAGTGGTATTAGCACATGTGGGCTTTACTGAATCGAAGAGTCGTGTATTTTTCTGTTTTAAGTTATCAACTTTGGACAAAATCTTGGAAACTCGATTATCTAAATCAAGTTTAAAATTCTCAGCGGCCTCAAGTACGTTAACACAGTTAAGCTCCTTAGATTTCTCTATGTCTATCGGCAAAGATTGAGCAACCTTGTCACTTGGCTGACGCTGTTTGGATTGTAAATTCAATCGAAAATTCTTTTCAAAGTTTGCATCATCGATATTAACACCTTCGAATGACGTTTCAAAGATTTCTTGAATAAATTGTTGCTTGCATTCAAGCGAAATACAATGTGTTTGAATCTCATCAAAACGTTTTGAAAGCGAAGAATATGAGTCTTGAAGCTTTAAAAATTCAGCGTCAGATTCGTGACAATTACTATCTACCACATTATCCACAGATTCAACATTATGCACAATAGAATCATTATCAACACTTTTATTCACACAGACAGAAACTATATCATGAGACATCACTTGCTTCAGAAGCAGATCATTTTGGCGTGAAAACCGTTCTATTTCAAGTAAACTGTTTTCATAGGCATCATTCATTTCATTGAAAACACGTTTAACTTCTTCTATTTCCAAAAACAAATCTTGATCAAGATTATTAAGACAAGCCTTAACATTGTCTACAAACGAAACAATTTCATTTCAGAACGCAGCTCTAGTGTGCTCAAAGTTCCATTCACCTTCCGTTATGGCTGAAGCCGTCGTACGTTCCAAAATGACCTTGTCAAAATCGGCTAAGTGTTGGTGAACCGCATTTAAGTTAACGGACGCCTTGCTTACCGGTGGAATTAACTTTGTTAAATCCGTTTTGACAAGTGTAAGAGACGTACTAGGAAGGTTTTCATTTGACAAACTTTGGGGCACAAGAATTGTCAATTCTGCTAATTCCTTTTGTAAGCGAATGCGTGTCTTTTTCGAAAATTGATCTTTGTTATGTTGATTATAATCAATTGTATGGAATTTTGAAAGCATTTTAGAATGAGTTTCATCCGCAAGTGATTGTGTCACCTCATTACTACGAACAAAAGGTGCTTCTTTCGATTTGCCAATTATGGTCATATCATAAAGACCGGGAATATATTCCTGAGCTTTTTTTGCATAACCGGGATTAGGTGGTAAATCTTGAAGAGGCTTAAGTTCGAGTTCTTTAAATGATTTAGTTAAAAGATGAACCTTTTCTGTGGAAGCGTATTGTTTTAAAAGCTGTTGTTCTTTGAATTTAAGAAGTTTGGTAGCATTAATTTCTGATTCAACCTTTTTAGACTCAAGAGTTTCGAAATCCATTTTAAGTTTCTGAAAATCATTGACAACCGACTCCTTTTCTTTTAATTCATTAGAAAGATTAGATTTTAATGATTCTATTTCTTTCAAGTGTTCAATCTTTTCAAAACGAAATTGGTCAAATTCAGAACATGTTATTTTCTCTGCTTGAGGGACCATTTCGAAAGTTTTGACCTTTTCTTTATGAAACGCAAGCTCAACAGTTAGGGTGGAATTGGTATCTATGGATTATCTGAGGGCCATATGCATTTGATCAATAATATGTTTAGGCACCATGACCAAATCATGTTGAGCATAAGATTCCATACCCGTCATAGCATTTGGTTGAGGTTCACTCAAATGTGTAGGGTTGGGTACCACATCATTTGAGTTACTAGTTCCCGAATGCTGTTCAAGGTTGTCCTTTTCATGCCCAAATTGATGTTGGTTATCATCAATATTATTAGATGTGGTTGGTACCTCACTGACGACATCAGAACCGTAGTGAGAGAGATTAGCAACGAGAGCAGCTTGGGCAGAGTGAATGTCATCACAATCTGAATCATATGCGTCAAGATCATCCGCTTGATAAGCTGCATTAGAAGTAGAAACGACTGCAATGCCTTCTGTATCTGCTGCCCCTGGGTCTGCAAGAAATGCTAACTCCTCTGAATCCAAAATCTTCCCCTTAGACTAAGCATCAACCAAATACATCTTCTCACGAAACCATGCATCATCCCTCCTCCTTTTCGGCTGAGTGCATTCCCTAGCCATATGACCTTGTCCTCGGCAATTGTAGCAAGTCACAACCTTTTTAGGACCAATATGACTCCCATTTCCACTAGCTTGAGAATTCACAGCTTGATTGTTCCCAGTCCTTGTAGGAGTTCCATATGAATTTTGCCTTCCCTGAATAGGTTGCACCGTCACTTGACCATCTTGAGCAGTGGCTTGTTGTCGAGGATTTGATGAGGTGCGGAGCTGATTGTTTGTTGGTGGAAATCCTCTAGTTGCAACAAGTTTTGACAAATAGGCTGTGAGATGGTTTAGAACATCAGCTGGCGTATCATTTAGAGTAAAGACTGGTGCTTGGATTGGTGGAAGTTCATTAGAGTAGAAAGCTTGTGATGGTTGTGCTTCTATTGGAAAATATCCTTGCTGAGGAGTATAGCCCAATGGAGAAGTGTTGGCTTGTGATGGTGATGCTTTATATGGTGGTTGCTGTTGAAAAGATTGTTGATGAACACTTTGTTGATATTCTTGCTGTGGCATCATTGGTGGTTGATAATATGGTTGCCGTGGTTGCTGATAGATGTGTGGTGGTGGCTGCGACAAGTATGATGGTTGTTGATAAGTATAAGCCATGTTTTGCTGAGAAGCATACATTGCAAGTGGATCATGAACTTGAGGTGTAGACAACCGAGCCTCGATCACATGGCATTCGTGTTGTTGAAGAAAAGCTTGAAGTTGATCCACATTGGTGTTATGCAAGTCCTTAGCCAATTTAACATCCGTCACGTATTTTTTCCATTCTGGAGGAAGAGTGTTCAAATACTTGGTGTTCAATTGAAAGGTAGGAATTGCCATGCCATAGATATTAAGCTCATTCAACAATAGGGTAAATCCCAGATAGTAATCATAGAGAGTCTCCCTTGGCACATAGGCAAACTTATCAAAAGTATCATAAAGCTTACATTCTCGTTATTGTTTAGTTAACGAGGTGCCTTGCATTAGAACCCGAATTCTATCCCATAACTCTTTGGCTACTTTATGTTTGCTGACGAGTTTGTAGACATCTGGAGGAAGGGCTTGGAGAATGATGTTTGTAGCATACTTATCACATTTATCTTGAATCTTCATATCTCCAGTCAACTCACCCGTTGTGCGAGGACGAGTAGTCGTACCTTCCGTCACTGTACCATAATCTAATGGTCCATTGAGCACCGATGCCCAAAATAGATGTCCATTCTCCTTGTTCAACATATAAAGTTCCATTCGGGAAGCCCATTCCTCATACATAGTCTTCACCAACATTGGTGGACGATTATCCGTACCCGAGAGGATGGACTTATCCGTAAGAGATGTGTACTCCATTTCAATAAGTGAAGATTTACAAAGTTGATCGATCAATGAAATAAGGTTAAGTATTTTTGTGTTGTTGTGAGTTAAAATCGAGAAACAATGTTAAAATCCCCTAAAATATGTTCTCGATAAACCAAAAATTCCAAGTCAACATTACACACGAATGTCACTATCGGAAAGTCCAGATCGGAATGTAACACAATCTTAATGTCCAGATCGGCATGTCTCTATCGGAATGTCACTATCGGAATGTCACTATCGGAATGTCATTATCGGAATGTCCAGATCGGAATGTCACACTATCTTAATGTCCAGATCGGAATGACCAGATCGGAATATCCAGATCGGAATGTCCAGATCGGAATGTTGCTAAAGTAAAATGGACACAGTGACGTCACAAGAATCCTTAAAGCCGTCGGAATCCCAGATCGCAATGTTAGATCGGAATGTCACGTCGGAATAAGGTGTTTAACTCCAATGATCGCAAAGTGGAACCAATAGGTTATTGCGATCAGACCACCCTCACGTTGTACTTTCTGATGGAAACCTTGCAAGAATTTCGGAATGATGAGAAACAAGAAATTTTGCAACTTTCGATCCAAAAAAACTTGAGTTTTAGCCAAAAACCAAGAAACCCAAGATTCTACGACACGATTAAACACTGTATTCGACTTTAGAACACCAACAAACACGAAAAATTTTGATGATTCGCCAAAGAAAACACAAAATCCTACGATATGCTTAAGAAAACATACACAACACGAAAACCAACCTATATTTCATCCCAAGCTCTTGATACCATTTGAAGAAATATAAATCTATGCTTATGTTTTTAGAGAGAGAAAGAGATAGAGAGATGGTGGATTATACACACTTCTAAAGAGAGAAACTTAAGAGAACTATGTGTAAAAATGATTAACCACACACCCTCTCCATCTAAGGAGAGGGTTTATATACCCAAGCCTTGCAATGGGCTTGGGCTTACACGTTTGGGCCGACCTACACATGTTGTAGGCTAGGCTTGGACTTATTTGATAAATAAAGAAAGTTAAATAAACTACGAGCTATTACATGGACTATCGTTGGAGTGACCGATCCTTCTTAATACGTAAAACGTATTTCCAACATCTGCCCATTTTTCGTCAGCAACATTCCGATAGTGTTTGTATTCCGATCTGGATATTGCGACCACATTGTATTCCGACAGATTTGACCTTGAATATTCCGATGGTGTGTTTTGATATTTATTCCGATGGTTATGACTTTGGCGCATTCCGATAGAGATGATTTGCAACATTCCGATAGACTAAGTTTTAAAGTGTTACAAAGTTTTATGTTTTAAGTAATTTTTCTAAATAACTTTCTAGTGTAACTTTTTGAAACTTCCATTTTACTCAACGACAATTTCAATTTTCTTTTTGCAATTTAGTTTAAAATTAGATAATAAAAACAAAACCATTCTCTTGTTTACCAAAAGACAATTAAGTCGCACTCTTAACCAATAATCAATTCGAAGAGATCGGACGATAATATCTTATACTTGGTGTAAAGCTTTGTATTACTTTCGCGTTTTAAAGTTCCCTATATAAAAGTCTAGCAAAACTTGAATTGAGCGGTTAAGGAATGTAAAGGGCTCCAAAAGCCCATGCAAGTAAAAAATTAGCTCTTATTCTACCCATCGGAAAATATACATTCGTGTCTTAAAAACACTTATGAAAAGAAATTTTGTAAAATTTGGCAATTTTTAGCCTTATTAGCAACAAAACAAAACATTGAAAGTTGGAAAACGTGAGGGCGTAGCAAAGCAAGTATCTATTCACCCCCATACTAAAAGTAAACGTTGTCCTCAATGTTTCGAGTCTAAAGGTGGAGCACCCCCATACTAGAGACGAAGAATCGAATGCTTAGGATCTAGCATTGAAAGGGTGATCAACAATATATCTAAATCCGTTTATGAATTATGCTAAAAGATAATTGTTAGAACAATAAAGGATATGTCATTGGATTCGTGAAAAACTTCTTCAAGCAAACGATGGAGGCTCACGTAAACGAACACGAGAGTCTTCAATCATAGATGATGATGATCTAGATAACACAATCACAATCAACCACAAGACATTGAGTTGGAAGGGCACAAATCCCCTCTCATTAGTTATTAGTAAGCATAAAAGGATAAGCATGGGATCTCCCCCACGAGGCACCTCGTTTTTGATTACCGAGTCATGAGCTCGACTCGATCCCCTCAATGCTAATTATCATTGGGGAAGGTGACTTGGTCGAGGTCAACCATTGAAGGAATTTCCCCACCAAAGTAATGCTTAAGCCTATGTCCATTCCCCTTGAAGTTAGGACCATTATCTTGAGCTAGCTCGATGGTCCCATAAGGAAACACTTGTGTAACGGTGAAAGGACCCGACCAACGAGATTTCAATTTCCCGGAAAATATCTTAAGTCTAGAGTTAAAAAGTAACACTTGATCACCAACGTTAAAAACCCGGTTTTTCATCTTTGCATCATGAAACTTTTTAGTCTTTTCTTTGAAAATCAATGAATTTTCATAAGCATTGTCTCTTAGTTCATCCAATTCATTCAATTGTATTTTCCGGTGATCTCCCGCGGTCTTTAAGTCAAAATTTGCATGCTTAAGGGCCCAATATGCCTTGTGCTCCAATTCAATGGGCAAATGAGAATTCTTCCCATAGACTAACTTATAAGGAGTACAACCGATAGGTGTCTTATAAGCGGTCCTAAAGGCCCATAAAGCGTCATCGAGTTTGTCGGACCACGAAGCACGGTTTTCTCCAATCGACCTCTCTAAAATCCTCTTCAAAGCTCGGTTCGAAACCTCGACTTGCCCACTCGTTTGCGGGTGATAAGCCATAGAAAGACGATGAGTAACTCCATATTTCTTTAAGACCTTCTCGAATTGCTCATTACAAAAATGGGTTCCACGATCGCTTATAATAGCACGAGGGGTTCCGAACCGAGAGAATAGTTGCTTCAAAAACTTCACTACCACACGAGCATCATTAGTAGGTAAAGTCTTAGCTTCCACCCACTTAGAAAGGTAGTCCACCGCGACGAGGATATACTTGTTACCATGAGACGATGGGAACGACCCCATAAAGTCTATGCCCCAAATGTCGAAAATCTCACACACTTGAATTATGTTTTGCGGCATTTCATCACGTTGAGATGATTTTCCTTGACGTTGGCACGAATCACACGACTTCACAAGTGCATGTGCATCACGATAGATAGAAGGCCAAAAGAAGCCTACATCGAACACTTTCTTAGCCGTGAGATTAGCACCATGGTGACCGCCCGTGGGTCCCTCGTGACAAGCTCTAAGGATGTTAGAAGCTTTGGCACCAAAAACACAATGTCGAACGAGTTGATCCGCACAAACTCGAAAGAGATAAGGGTCGTCCCAAAAATAGAAGTTGACTTCACGAAAGAATTTTCGCTTTTGTTGTGTCGTTATACCCTTGATTATGAAATTTCCCGCATGGTAATTTGCAATGTCAGCAAAACCATGGGGTGGTGTCTTTAGAATTCACAACACCAAGAGTCTCGAGAGGAAATGTTTTGGTGATTTCCTTGTTCTCGAAAACATCTTTGTGAGGATCTTCTAGACGAGAGAGATGATCGGCCGCTAGATTCTCGGCTCCTTTTTTGTCAAGCACGGTGACATCAAATTCTTGGAGGAGGAGCATCTAACGAAGCAATCTCGGCTTAGAATCTTGCTAAGCTAAGAGATACTTGATAGCCGAATGGTCGGTATACACGATGCTTTTAGTTAAGACGAGATAAGGTCGAAATTTCTCAAAAGCATAGACCACGGCAAGGAATTCCTTTCCCGTTGTAGTGTACTTTAATTGAGCCTCAATCATCGTCTTACTAGCATAATGGATAGGACGGAAATGCTTTTCATAGCGTTGCCCTAAGACGGCCACTATAGCATAATCACTTGCATCGCACATGATTTCAAAGGGTAATTCCCAATTAGGATCAACAAGAATGGGAGCTTCGGTAAGTTTCCTTTTAAGAGTTTCGAAAGCTCTAACACAATCCTCATTGAAATTAAAAGGAGCATCCTTCTCGAGAAGGTGTGTCATAGGTCGAGAGATTTTCGAAAAGTCTTTGATGAAACGACGATAAAAGCCCGCATGGCCTAGGAAACTCCTAACTCCCTTAACGGTTTTGGGATGAGGTAACTTGGCGATGACGTCTACCTTAGCTTTATCGACCTCAATCTCCACTTTCGAGACCTTATGTCCTAAGACGATTCCTTGTTTACACATGAAATGACATTTTTCCCAATTAAGCACAATATTGGTTTCTTCACAATGTTTTAACATTTGCTCGAGATTAGATAAACACGACGTGAACGAATTGCCAAACACCGAAAAGTCATCCATAAATACTTCCATCGAATTCTCGATCATATCGTGAAAAATGGCCATCATACACCATTGAAACGTACCCGGTGCATTACAAAGTCCGAAAGGCATCCTACGATAAGCAAACGTTCCATAAGGACACTTAAACGTAGTCTTCTCTTGATCACGAGGGTCGATAGGGATTTGAAAATAACCAGAAAAACAATCTAAAAAGCAATATAATTCATTTCCCGCTAGTCGCTCCAACATTTGATCCATGAAGGGCAAAGGAAAGTGGTCTTTACGAGTGGCGTCATTTAACTTTCGGTAGTCAATACACACCCTCCAACCGGTCACAACACGAGTGGGAATTAACTCGTTGTTTTCATTAGGCACAACGGTCATTCCTCCCTTTTTAGGGACACAATGGATTGGGCTCACCCATGGGCTATCGGAGATAGGATAAATCATTCCCGCGTCAAGGAGTTTCAAAACTTCCTTTTTTATGACATTGTGAATTTTAGGGTTCACCCTTCTTTGACTTTGAATTGCGGGTTTGTAGTCCTCCTCCATTAAAATCTTGTGAGTACAAAATTTTGGGTCAATACCCTTAATGTCGGAAATTTTCCACGCAATTGCCCCTTTATGAGCTTTAAGAACTTTCAAGAGCTCGGTTTTTTCATCATTAGCAAGACCTCTTGCAATAATAACCGGCAACTTGTCATCACCTTCCAAGAATGCGTATTCAAGGTGAGAAGGAAGATCTTTCAATTCAAGGATAGGTGGTTCCTCGATTGAAGATTTTGGCTCAACACTCATAACTTCCATCGGCGAAAGAAATGGTGGAATAGAAGTATCATCACTAATAAACACCTCATCTTCATTGTCGATTTCATTTGAAGTGAAATCGCCTCCTTGGAATGGAGTGAGATTTGGTGTATAATTAGCAATAATCGGATCCAAAATAGTGGGATTGCCACTTGATGAGCTATCGGAAAAACCTAACACTTCTTGTGAAAACTCATCGCAAACCACATCAACTAAGTCAATGTGATTGATGGTAGCGATTGCATAAACATGAGAAGGTTTTGAGTTTTGAGTAGCGTTTATAACAAGTTCCTCTTCGTTGGATCTCAAAGTGATAGTTCTTGCATAAACGTCGATAAGTGATCTCGAGGTGTCTAATTCTGGACGACCTAAAATTAGAGGAACTTGAGGATCCGCGGGGATGTCAACTACTATAAATTCAACGGGATAGTAGAACTTCCCCACTTTCACGAAAACATCTTCGGATACTCCACATGCTAAAATCGTAATCGGCCATCTCGATAGACATGTTCGAAGGAGTAAGAGCCGGAATCAAAAGCGATTTCCAAATGGAAAATGGCATCAAATTAATGCTCGCACCAAGATCGGCCAAGGCGAGGCATTCTTTCATATCTTGTATGTCACAAGGAATGAGAAACTTTCCAAGGTCACCAACTTTTTCCGGTATGCGGTTAAGATAAACCGAAGAACAATTAGCAAGATTTGAAAGCTTTTCCTTATCACTCATCATACTTTTAAAAGTGGAAGCGAAACGAGGCATATAGACTAAACTCACATCAAAATGCACTTGTTGAAACATTTTTTTAAAAATCTCGATTTGTTGTTTGTTACGTTCTTGCAATTTCTCTTTGTTTCGTCTCGAAGGGTAGGGTAAGGGTGGTGTGGGTTGGACATTAGGCAACGGCCTTGGAATCTCGGGTTCCATAATTGGTATTGGTTCAACCGTAGGTGTGGTATGAGCGGTACTTCGTGGGCTTGTAATATGCTCCTTTTCGACCATCACCTCGGGCTCTTTCTCGATTTCCTTCTCCGTAGAAGTACTTGGACGAGAGATTGGTTCCTTGAAAGTTTTACCACTTCGTGTAGTAATAACCTTCATTTCTCCCTTTGGGTTTGCAATGGTATCACTAGGAAGACCACCCGAGGAAGAGGGTTTACACATGATTGCTTCAAACATTTTTGCCATTCGGTCTTCAAATTTTGATTGCCTTAAATCCGCTTTTAACAATTCTTGCTTAATCTCATGTTGTCCTTGTTCCATCTTTTGTTGATTTTGTTGAAGACGTTGAACATTTCCTTCCATTTTATTTGCATGAGTTTTAAGTTCATTTGCAAGTTCGTTTTTAAGCTCGTTTTTCAACTCGGATCTTAAGCTAAGCATCTCACGTTGCATGTTATCAAATTTAGCATCATTTGCTTTAGCATAATCCAAAAATTCTCCTTGAAGATTTTTAGTGTGAGCATTTTGAAAACCTTGTCTAGTGTTTTGAAAATCACGGTTTTGGTTTTTATTAGTAACTTGTCCATTCCCACTTTGATAATTCCCTTTGTTGTAGTTACGTGAATTGCCTTGATAATTACCACCTTGATTGTTGTTTCGATAGTTATTAGCATTTTGATTTGGTGGAGCTTGATTTGGGCGGGAACCTTGGCCGTTTTGGTTGTAAGTTCCCGTTGCTACGTAAGCACTCGAAGTGTTACCACCGGCGGTAATGCACTCGGAAAGATCATGAGCTCCACCACAAGACAAACAACTCTTTTCAACCGCTTTAACCAAAGCGGAATTCAAAGCCTCTTGTGCTTTCCAATGAGTCATAAGATTAGCAAATCTATCGAAAAACCGATTTTCCTCATTAGCTTCATCATGTAAGGCATTATTGCTACGAGACGATGACGACGATGACGAACCCATATTGGCAACACTCGGTGTGTTACGAGGGCTATAAACCTCAGATCTATTCTCAATAATCTTTAAAGCTTCATCGGTCGTTTTGCACAAAAAATTACCACCCGCGGCGGCATTCAAGTAATCTCGTTCATGATCATTAAGCCCATTATAAAAAGTATCAACTTGATGCAATTCCGAAAAATCATGGTCTGGACATTCATGTAACATTTCTTTAAATCGTTCCCATGCCATTGAAAAACTTTCATTATTTCGTTGTACAAATCTTGAAATCTCATTTTGCAAATGTGTTGTTTTAGATGGTGGAAAAAATTTGTTCACAAATTTAGAAACGAGATCACCCCATGTCAAAATTGAATTCGGCGGTTCTTTCTCAAGCCAAATTTTAGCGGGTCCATCTAACGAGTATGGAAACAACATCATCTTAATGGCGTCATGTGGATCATCCTTAAACTTGCTAGTAGCGGTGAGACGATTAAAATTCCTTATGTGATAGTGCGGGTTGTCTTTCTCATGACCTCTAAACTTATTAGCTTGCAACATCGACGTTAAACCCGTCTTAATATCGAAATTCTCCGCAAGGATAGCGGGAATCACAATGGCCTCTCCGAAACCCTCAGTGGGTGCTTGAAGCAACTCCATCATAGTACGATTAGCCATGACGACTTCTTGTTCTACAATAGGTTCAACAATTGGAGTTTGTTCTTCAATCAACGTCTCTTGATTTGCTTGCTTTTGAAGACGTTTACGAGCTCGTTTTGCTTGATTACGAGTGATCATAAACTTCACGAAGAATGGGAGGTGAGCAAAGAAGATTCTTTTTGGGTGTTTTGTGAATTTTCAAATTTGTTTTTGTGTTTTTGATTGTTTTTAATTTTTTTTGGATTTTGGTGTATCTTCATAGACAACAATCTACCAAATCTCTCCTCGAATCAAACTCTTGATTAAAGAAACCTCAAAAGAATGAAAACGATCACGTGGAGTGAACGCCTTCGAATGACTTTAGAACTTTGGTGAAAACCAAATTGTTCAAGAGGGTTTAATCACAAAGAAAACCAAGCAAATATATCATACGTAATAATACTTTGGGCGGCAAAACCCTCGATTAGCCTTCAATCTCAAAATACTCACAAGCAAGCGGGGAAACGAGGCAGCGCGAAGAACTTAAGAGCCTTTTTCCTTAGGGTATATTTTATAATACCCGCCTTATACCCACCTTATAGTTCGTATTTTTCAAAATCGAGCTTCACGAAAGTATTTATCTATTTTTGCCTTTTTCTTTTGCTTGAGATTCGAATACAATAATTAGGAGATCAAATCCCAATTAAGGTTGTGTTTTCACACTTTTGGAGATATTTTGTATTGATTGTGATACTTAATACAATATAGTAATAATAATTTCACAAGAAAAACCAAAAAACCCGATAATACGTATTAGTAGAGTTCTACCAATACAAATACTATTTATGGTTAATATTAAAAACAACAAGACAAATTAATGACGACACACCTCCCCGGCAGCGGCGCTAAAATAGTTGTAGTGTTTTACCACACCTTTAGGAAAAGGAGGTAAATAGGGAAAGTATTAAGTACGACGGTTTAGGAAAACCGTGCACAAATAACCCAATGAAGTTCGTTTCCCAAGGAGGTATATGTGTGTGACTAAAATGTAGCAAAATTTGAGATTAATATTTGCAAGAAGGGGATGAGAAAAGAGAATGACGAAGACGTGAAATTAATTACTACGATGCCTAAACGTAAAATCGTAAAAAGAGCAAAAATAAAAACTAATTCTAAAAATTACCAAAAATTTACCTAAAATCAAAATAAATAAACTAAGAGTTTACCAATGATCAAAACTTTTTCAAACCTTTTAATTAATTAAATATTAATTTTTAAATGCTAATTAAAGCATAAAAATCAAATTAATTATCAAAAAGCCCAAATAAAGATTTTTCAATTGGTAAACCTCTAAAATGACCTAAAAAGATTAAATACTATTTTTATCAATTTTTAAACTAAGAAAAACTATTTAAAATGATTTAAAAACTATTAAAACTTAAAATAATTATAAAAATAAATCTAAAGATGATAAAATTAATCTAAGAGTTGCAAAAATTATATTTTAATGTATTTAAGCTAAGAAAAATATAAAAAGAGCAAAAATGTGAAATTTGAAAAATAATAATAAAATAATATTAAAATATTATTATTAATCCAAAAATATTAAAAAATTCTAAAAACTTGCAAACTAGTTTATTTTAACCTAAATAATCTGAAAATGAAAGTGAAATTACCAAATTACCCCTATTGGGCCCTCAAATGGGCCAAAATGAAAATCAGTCAACCTTAATGGGCTTTTTAGCCCAAAAAGTCAAAATAAGCCCAAAAGACTTGGAAAAGCCCTATCTGACTCAAAATTCAATTCTAAACACAAAAATCTGAAGGCCCAAAAGCTGAAAATGAGCTTATCACAGCTTAATGAACACACATCTTATTATTATTGGGCCAATAAGCCCATTAAGCAATAAGCCAATGCCATAAGCTCTAATTTGTCACACAACCTTCTTTTGGGATACTAAAGAGATCTGTAAAAAGAAATTTTGAAATAGCACACTCAATAAGCCAGAAATAAGCAAAGAACAATTCCACAAAACGACAAAATAGTCGGGATAGAGTTCTAGGCAGTTTCAGAAGCTCTAGTTTGTTGCAAACTCTCACAAATAGCTTAACTAAGAATAATTGATGTTGAGTGAAAACACGTCTTTTAGGAAAAAGAACGTATAAGTGCGGCAAGTATTAAACTCGACGATTTAGGAAAACCGAAGAATCGAATAAATTCCAAGTTCGTTCTCGAAGGAGGTGTGTGTATTAATGTGCCAATATATAAAATAACAATGTTTGGATTAGTGACGTTTTGGTTTAGAAGGAGAAAAAGTAAAGACGAGTTACGCTACGATTACACTACGACGAATGACGTAAAACGCGAACGTAATTACGTAAAACGCGACGAAATTAAAAATTAAACCTAAAAATGAATTAAAAGCTAAAACTAAGTCTTAAATAATATAAATAAGAATAAAAATCCAACAAATATATTTTAAAACCTTTTATTAATTAAATATTCAATTTTAAATGCTAATTAAAGCCCTAAAATTAAATATGATTAACAAAATGTCCAAAATATTATTTTATTGAACTAATAAGTTACTTATATTATTTAACGAATAAAAAGTATTTTTCCTAAATTTTCAAAACTATTTTTCTATTTTTAAAACACTAAAAACTAATTTTAAACTAAAATAATCATAAAAAAAATAATAAAATAATGCCAAAATTAATTTGATAATTTTAAAAATCCTAAATTACACTAATGAACAATAGAAAATTGAAAAAGTTTGAAAAATGTAAAATTATGCACTAAAAGACAAAACAGTTTAATAATAAAACCCTAATTATACTAAATTAATTAATAAAAATGATTAAAAAGTGAACAGTGAAATATTTTTAAACTAAAAACCTTAAAATATTTTTCAAAGTCTAAGAAAATTTTTAAAACTGAAAAATATAAAATTTTACCACTAAAAGACAAAAACAAAATAATTAAAAATTAATTAAAAATGCAATTAAATGTAAAAAATAGGAAATGAACAGTAATCAGAAAATAAATTAAACTGAAAAATCACAATTTAAATAAGAAAAATTATGAAATTGGAATCAAGTTCTAAAACCTATTTTGAGTCACTAGAGACAAAAAACTAAGAAGAGTGATAGTGACATGTGTGGACTGTTTGTCCTTTTGCTTGGCAGTACAAACAAATACACTAGCAGGGGTAATGAAGTTCCCACTGCTTAGTGCAATATCAAGGTCTGATGATGTTATGACCTAGAACTTGATGATAACTTGGTTTCTTTGGGACAAATGGGCACCCCCACAACCAGTTGGGTTGTGGGGAGTCAAGATATGCAAATAAACAGGCAAGTCTAACACAATAAAATCACAAAAATCCCTAATTTCAGTCACTGATATACAGAAAAATGCAAATGGTTTGCTTGCTGATACAATTGACCAGTGAGTGGATTTTAAAGCTAAAGAACTTTCACACAACACACCCAAATATCACACAATCAACTAGCAACCCTGAGTAGGCCTATAATCTAACAATCTCAAAGCTTGGTGAGCAAAAATTCACACAAAACAAGGCAATAATCTGGCTTACTGATTTTTAAGCTTTATGCCAATTTTTTACCATGCAAACTACTTATAACTCCTACTGAACTCAAACCAAATACCCTATTTAATATAACTACCCTAATGGAGTGTATTAAAGCTGATTTTAACCCAAGAATTTGTCAAATCCCCAGCCTATCAAGCAGACCCAAACACCCCCTTAAAAATCAGAACTCAAAATTAACAAAGAAACCTTAATCAAATCACTACCAATCTAATTCAAACTAACTCAAGTAAGCATACAACACTTAAACAAGCAATATTAAGCAAATAAAAATCACACAAAAACAGGTTATACTCAAAAACAAATAAATCACTTAAAAAAGTAAAAAGATAGCACAAGGGGGTTCAAGCCTTAGGACCTTAGCTGATGCCTTCCCTGGTGAACCTTTGGACTTTTTGAGCTTATGCAAGCTGTGTAGAGATCCCCTGCTGAGGTTCAACAACTGAACCAGGGGTGTGCAAATGTCTTCAAACCAAAGAAAGATGGTGTTATGAACTTAAATGAAAACCTGCACAAACACAACAAACAGGAACAAACTTCAAGTAGCAGAAGCTACAAGCTTTTGGCTTGTAGCTTTTGCTACAGTAAAATGTCAAATAAAAAGATGATAAAAGATTTTGGAAAATCTTTGAAAAAAAACTTGGAAAAACCAATCTTTGAAACCAACTGAAACTTGACAGGACTATAAGCCTTAGAAAATCATCTTGGATCCACTTTCACTTCCCCAAGATGATTAAACCAAGCTTATAAACAACTTTCCAAAAACACTCACACAAATTTTCTGAAAATCACTTAAAAAATAGAAACTTTAATGAATCCTTAAACCAAATTGCAACACGAATTAAATTTAACTAAACAAACAATGAACTTGGGAACTCAGTAATATTTGCAAGGTAATTAAGAAACTTTAACTATTTTTTCATTAAAATATTTTTACAAATAAAACTGGAACAAAAGTTACAATGAAATTGCTACGTCTATTTATATTACAAACTGATGATTCTAGAACTAGCTAACCATGCGAAAACCCTAGCAGATAGAATTCCTATGTTGCCCTTGAGTCTTGGTCATCAATCTTAGTCAACATATGCACCATGTGATGTTGTACTGGGAAAGTGATGTGCCAGCTAGCTTGAATTGATCATAGACGTCCATCAAGCCTTTGGGGAAAAGTTAAACGTGGTGAACCCTTGATTTGCTGCGAAGATGCCAATTTTGCTATTTTGAGAGGAGCAGGGGACATGAGTGGGGCCCAAGGAGGTCACGGGAGAACTTGTTTTGTGTTGGGTTTTGATTAGTGGGTGGTGAATTGCTGATCTGGAAAATATAAGCCATAACCCCTTTGGATTATGTCAATTTGGGATTAGGGTTTAAGGGGTTGGGGGATGAATAAACAGTGGGGTTAAATCTGTTTGGGGGTGATTAGTTTTTAAAAACGTGTTTACCACCAAAAACAAGTTTAATATTAAACGAGTTTTAAAAATAAGCTGGTGGATACTGACGTGGATGAGAGGGGGATGTTGATTGGTTGGAAGGGTGATGGGGGATGACGTGGCGTGATGGGAGTGGATGGGGTAAGTTTGTTGTCTGGCCACAAATGGCCCCTAGCTCTCTTCAACTTGTCACTTAAACTTTAACAGCTTTCTACCCCTTTTCCTTTGTTAATATCTTTTCGCCAAATACAAATTCAGTCCTTGTGTTTTAAAGATATAATGAATAAGGACTAAACTTGCAATTCTTGTGATTATCAAGGGCTTAAGTTGTACAATCTTCATTCTTAAAGGACCAATGTTGTGAATAGTGATTCTTCAAGGGATAAAGTTGACAATTCTCCAAAGATGAGGGACCAATCTTGCTAATTCTTCAAACTTCAAGGACTTCAAAGAAAATTCATGATTCGGGTCCGGTTCTTTGTGCGGCTTCGTTTCCCGTGTTCGTTTTTGCTTGATTCCTTTGATCTTTTGGTGAATTCACGATATCCGTACCTAAAATACACAATGAACAAACACAAGCACATATATGGGTATTTTGATGATATTTTAAGCATTTTAAGCCCGATTTGGACGATGAGACTATGTATAAATACAGTCTCATCACTCCCTCATACTAAACCATTTCCGTGTCCCCACGCAATGCTAGAATTAAGTATCATAGCACTTCCAAAATTCATTTTATGATGACTTTTATTGAAGACATAAACTTAAATAAACTACTACACGTGTTTTAGACATAATGTATTGTTTTCATCACGATAAAGTGACTTTTGGGATCATAGAACAAGAACACGTGAATGCTTCGTTAGAAATAATTTCATCGTCCTCGATTTTCACTCGATTCCATGCTAAGCGTGTAACGAGATCATTGTTATTATAAGTTAGCAACACGTTCATATCTCATGATTGTTAATTACGAACCTAAACTCCCTTATTCCTACTTGGTATCTCTTATATTTTGTTTTGTCTTAATGATCACGAGGATACATCATTGACTTATGCGTGAATAGAGATTAAGTCTAAAAATAGAGTTTTAACGGTGTAACCAAAATCATCTAATTAATAATTCATCCTAATAGACAATGATGTCAAAAATTAAGTCAACAAGAACGATCGATAAACACGGTTTTATAACGGTTTTGAACATGAGACTTATTACCAAGACTTTTATATGCCCCCTAACGGAAGGGCCTTATTATCTTTGGTTTACCTCCATCTTTTATTCAACTTCGCCATGAAGCTTTTATTATGACTTCGGTCTTGCCTTGCCTTTTATTATCCGCCTCATCGGTGGTTTTATTAGGCAAAGACGTATATCCTCACGCTAAATCGAATTTTGGATCTTTAAAGCTTCGAAGATTAAGGCTTGATTCACTTTCAATTTGGGCATAGATTTTTCGGCCTTGTGTGAAGGCCTACTTAATCTAAGGATTTGGTAAATGAAGGATTAGATCTATTGATTAATGGTGGAAATGGGGAAGGAGGAAGATGAAGTATAGAGAGAGAAAGGAGAGGGAAGAAAAGTAGAGAGAGAAAGTGATTAGATTAAATGAAAAGTTATGAATGAATGAATTACCCCGACCCCCTCCTAACATGCTAGGAGGGGTATATATATAGCCCACCCTACATGTGGGCTATATGGACTATACATTACTAAGTGTACCACGAGCCCATTACATAATTATCGTTGGAGCGACCGATCCTTCATAAATACGTAAAACGTATTTCCAACAATCTCCCCCTAAGGGAGGTCGCTCCAAGTTACAAAGTTCTAAATATTCTATGGCTCGTGATCTATGCTAATAATGATGTGACCGAGACTTTCTTTGGGAAAACACATTTCCAACAATCTCCCCCTAAGGGAGGTCACACCATTTTACAAAATCTTAAACCTAGCATACTATGCTTGAGTCTTCGATCTTGTTCTTGTGAATATGCTTGATGTGATCTTTGACTTTAGTCTTGAGCATGTTTCCTTGCCTTGACCTTGTGCATTCATCACTTGTGAAATTTGCCTCTTCGTGACTTCATGTTCCACATACTTATACCTTTAAATTCTTGAAAGCTTCAGAGTTTGATACAGCGGAAGACTTGACCTTCAGACTTTCTTGAATTTGTTGAAGTACTAAGTGTATGTAGTATAAGCATGTGGTGACGACTTCTTCTGGATTATACATCGCAATGCCACCTTCTTGTTACGCTGCATAAGACAGTTAGCAACAAACCATATACACGGATGAAATGGCCTTGAACATTTCATTCTAATTCGGTAGCATTTTACCTCCGGTCGGTGAAGACCGTTGGACGATATTAAATATCGTACTTGTGGCAGGTAGTTTCAATAAAGAACCTCCTTGACAAGATTTCGCGGGTAAACCCGTTCTCTTTACTCGACCGTCCAAAGCTGACTGTGAACGTAAAGAGTGGATCATTTGGATAATATTATCCGCATGATTTGAAGCCGTCAATTCATGTTCCTGGAACAAGTGAAATTCAATTAAGAACCGCACCATCGTTGCTTTCCAGTTTTCACTAGCTTGATTCATAAAGAATCTTGCAAGTTACCTACCAAGTGCTGTTTGATGTTAACACTAGAAGGATTTCCACTCGTCACTGTGATCAATAAAGAGTCACTCTGAGTGTTCTGGCAAGATCATATGATAATGCGTAGAGGCCTGGAACGTGTTTAAATTCATTTAAGAATTAAACCACTGTTGCTTTCCAGTTATCACAAGTTTGATTCATAAAGAATCGCACAAGTCACCTACCATGAGCTTTTTGATATTCGCTCAAGAAGGATTTCCATCTTCATTGTAAATACTTTCGTATTACTCGGATGTTCAGGCAAGATCATGAAGATTTTGCGTAGGACTCTTAATATCTTTCTTACTTTTCACATTGTGTGAACAAGCAAGGAATAATGAAAGTGTGTCCTAATGAGATATTTGATGATCTCAAATGGCTCTAGACTCGATCGTGCATTTTGGATTTTAGTGATCGGAGGCTGGAGAGGAGTGCCACCTTTTCAATACCAATTTATTCGGAGTGAATAAATCAATAGATAATGTGTTGATCTCCGTGTGATTAAAACAAATACCTTTTGAGAGATATTTGAGTTAGCTGGGAAGGGTTGTGCGCACTGGGTCCATGATGTCTTTTCTTCAATACCGAGAATCATTAGCAAAAATGACCTCAATAGCATATGTATTGACCCGGTTTCTGCCTAAAGTTGTAAGGAGGGCTTCTTTCTTTACACCCTTTATCTTTACAATTCTTTTTCATTCTTCAACCCCTTCAATGCTTACCAATACGTCATCACTAGCACCTTGTTGTGATTGTTCCAGTGCTAACTTAAGTACTTGGTCGGCATTCAGCTACGTTCACAATCTTTCTCCATCTTTCCTAAGGACTACTATTTCTAGCTATGGAATGTCCTTGGGAAGATTCCTCCGGTTCTAGAGAAATCATTGGACTTTAACCTATCCTACCATCCTTATGTCACCACAATCGTCACCGTCGTGAATAGAGATGTTTTGGGTAAGTATATGTCACCATGAAATCCATTTTGAAGTGCAAATCCATTTTTCTCCCCCTTAACATATGCCACGATATCCGAAAACATTTCGCACATGTCGGGATGAGCTAGCACGTTAAGTCAAACCATTTGTGATTAATCATTTCCCATATTAAATCACATTTTCTCCCCCATATTAAAAATATTAACTCAATCAATGTTTTTAATATCAATTGATTTAATAGCTTTTTAAGAAAATTTGGGAAGAAAAATGCAAGTCCAAATATCTTCGTGATATTAACAAGCTCCCCCTCAAATTAATGAGGGTGTACTTGAAACGTAAATTAAATACCTTTTAAACAAAAGTGTAAGGTATTTAACACGTGCAAAGATCAATATATGATAATGAATTCACAAGATTAGCAATGTACGAGGTTGGACCTGAATAATGGAGAACAGCATATGAAAGAAGCACATGGTTCTTGTTCACGAATGTTGGTCTTCCTCGTAACTTCTGAAGTTATCTCTTGACTCCATGTGTATGATTGATATCGTTGTCCTAACACCAATATGTGAACTTGGCACTCTCGGCATTAAGGATTCTGAATGCTGGACAATTGCTCCCCCTCAATTGTTGACCCGTGTTCTATTGAAAGAGCTGTAGTCACCGTTTGAGTAGTCGCATCGTCGAGTATGTAGATATCAATTGCAACGAACTTTGGATTGTGGAGTTGATAACTTCGGATTTTGAAGTCAAAGCTTTCCGGTGAAATGCTTGACTTCAATGTGAAAAGCGGGTTACTATCGAAAATAATAGCAAACCATATGGAGCATGTTTTAAATCTTTTAAACTTCTGCTCGAACTTTATTTACAACCCCGTGTCATTATTGAATGACATTTCTAGGTTCGTAAATATTATCGATTCCAGAAGACATGCTCTTTTTATCAAAACATTTTTGAACACACAATTTTGAAAGATTTAGAAAAACCTTTTGAGAAATTCTTGAAAAATTGTGTTCAAAGTTTTGAAAACCAATTACTTGAGCTTAAGATTTGGAATATCTTGGGAAAGCTCAAGTCCGAGAAGTTGTAAACTTCTCGTTGTAAGGATAAGTTATCATAAAAGATAATCTTTCCTTTATTTTAATTTCGAGTTACAGTCTGACATTTAATTGTAAGTCATATACACGAGCTTAAAACCTTTGAATGGTTTTAATGTAAGCTCGTGTCCGAGAAAATTTTAATTTCTCGTTGTAAGGATAAGTTTATCATCGGCGATAAACTTTCCTGCCTTTGAAGAACGGGTTACAGACTGTCATTTATCTATAAGCCTTAATGCATGAGCTTAAAAACTTGGAATGTTTTTGATATAAGCTCATGCCCGAGAAAATTTAATTTCTCGTTGTTAGGATAAGTTTATCATCGGCGATAAACTTTCCTTTCTTTGAAGATCGAGTTATAGTCTGTGATGTGACCATAAGTCCTTGTGCATGAGCTTAAAAACGTGGAATGTTTTTAACATAAGCTCATGCCCGAGAAAAATGAATTTCTCGTTTTTAGGATAAGTCATCATCGGGATGAACTTTCCTGTCTTTAGAGATCGAGTTACAGTATGTTATGTGACTGTAAGTCCTTGTTTGCAGCTTAACCATGAATCCCCTGAGACATTTGTTTCTCTGATATCTGCTTCTTCAGCAACCAAACTCTAAGAGTGTCCTTAGTTGAACGGTACACAACGACTGGACCGCTTCGTTCTTTTGGAACATCAACTTTGGTACCTGCAATCTCATTAGGAATTTGCATGCTTTGACGTGGGTTAGCGATATCAATTATAGAAGCATGTGGGGGTTCACAGTTTGCTTTACTTGTGTCAGAGGTGGCCTGAGGGGATGATTCACTTGTCTTAGTTGGCAAACGTTTCCTTTTATAGAAAATCTTAAGTTCAGGCTTAAGTGATGTATCATCCTTTGCAATTTCCTCCCTAGTAGTCTTCGTAGAATCAGAGACTATCCTAGTTAAAGGGCACTCGTTTCCTACAAGAGTAAAAGTTCTACCAGTGGGGCGCCAAACTTTACCAAAGGGTTTGATTTTAGCTATCCACTGGGACTTAATTCTAGCACGGGAGTTCACCTCATCAAGTAATTTCTTGACACAAGCATCATGATTTGCCGTAAAGACACATTTTCTACATGTTTTACAAGTAGCATATTTAATGTCTGAATAATTCCTAGATGATTGATCGATGCTCCTAGAAGATGGCATTCTACGGTTAGCAGTGTTGGGTAATCTAGAAGACATCTGACTAGGTTGGACATTGCTATCTCTTACATGTGTCTTTTGAATAGCTTCCCTTTGACCAGATTTATGGCAAACGTCATTTGAACTAGTTCTAGACGTGGTCTTGGTATTTTTAGGGAAACTAGAGGCAATCATATGATTTGGTCTTGCTAAAGCTGGAGTGATCACATTGGGCCTAGTAGCTGGAGTGACTGGTCTAATAAGATGAACCAAATCAACTTGGGAGGCAAACCGCGGTCTCGAGGATTGTGGTCGCTCGGATCTAAATGCAGTAGGTTGTCTGACAGTCGGTTGTCTGACGAACTGATTTGTAGGCGGTTTCCCCAAGATTGATGGTTTTTCAAGCTTAGTGTCCACACTAGATCCTTTAGTTTTCCTTAACTCGTTTTTCAACGCAGCTATAGCAAAAACCTTTTCCTGTACTTGGGCCTTTAAAGTCTTATTCTCTTTGAGCAAGTTATCTTGGGATGCCAACTTAGATTCAAGCAGTTGAATTTGTTTCAAAAGATTATCCTTTTCAGCTTTAGAATCTAAAACAGTTTGATCCAATTTTCTTTCAAGAACAACGTTTGATTTTTCAAGTTTTTCAAAGTATGTTTCAAATTTGACCGTTTTCTTAGAAAATTCAAGTTTGGCATCCTCAAGATCTTTTGATTGTTGAGCTACAATTGTTTCGAGCTCTCTAATCTTGGAATCAGAAGCAATCAATGAAGCAGTTATAGGATAATTATCATGATGTTTAGCATTCTGAACAATCTCTCCCCCATTATGACTTACATCGGATGAATCAGAAGTGGTATTGCTATCACTCGTTTCCATCCCATGTTTGTCATAATTAGGTTCAGAATTCTCAATATGCGGCATATCATCAGCATATACATCATAAACCACATTACATTGTACCATGTTTGCAGGCTCTGCGTCATAAATGGGTAAGGTGTCATCAAGAGAAATCTCGTGAACATTCCCCGACGTGCCACTGATATCATGTTGTCCTTCTGAATCCGTGCTCTTGCCATCGTTAGGCTCCAAGTTGTCAACCGTATGACCATTCTCCTCTTGCATCGAAGAGTCTTGCACTCCATTATCATATCCTTGCCGAAGTCGAGATCTTTCATAAATCGAAGATGAGACCGAGGTCATGAGTTTCAAGATCGTATCACGGAAAACTCGAAGCTCGGTATGTGTATCTCGAAGAAATGATTGGCAAATCACTAAACTTTCAGGCATGATGATATTGAATTGGAGGAAAGGCGTGAGTTGTGTCACAAGAGTCTTGTATGCAAGTGCCGATGCAGAGTGATTAAAGTTGTCACGGTTGAGTTGCTCGGCGAGTTCGGTCAAAGTGGTGAAAATTGAGTCGATGAATATATGATGATCTTGTCCAAAGATTGTCACAAATTCGCTCCCTCCTTGAATCCTCGAAAGAGTGACCAGATGAGACTGAAGCATTTGAAATGAAGTGATGCCACTTTCTCTAGCGTTGGCTTGCACTTGATGCAATTCTCCCTTGTTCGATTTGAACGAATCCATTGAAAATCGATAGAAAGATAATCGTGGTAAATGTCGAAAGACCAATACGATACTTGACAAATCATGGATAAACCAAGAAAATGAAATTCACAGGATTTTTCCACGTTAATTTTCAGAATAACTGCCTCAACAATCCGTCGGCGAAATAATCCTTGTCACTATATCACGTCACTTTGTCCCGACTATAACTTAATATCATAAAATTTTCAAAATAAAAATTTAAATAAAAATAAAAATATGAATTGATAATCAAAATTAAAAAATATAATATCCAAAATAGAAATTAATAATCAAAAATATCCAAAATAACTAAAATATCCAAAATAAAAATATTCAAAATAAAAAAGGAAAAGAAATAAAATTTTAAAAGATAATAATAAAAAGAGAAAACTAAAAAAAAAAACTGATTTGATTTAAAAAATCGGATATATTTTTGAAAAATTAATTTTAAAATTTAGACAAAATCGAATTTGCGTTAACTAAAAACAAATTACTTAAATTAAAAAGCTTTTCTTGTTATGTCCGTCTAACAAAAAAAAACACGTGGCCCAGTAACTTTATCCGCCCAAGGTTTCTTGTTTTGTCCGCCTTTGTTTGACTTTGCCTAGTTAAATCCGCCTGATTTATATCTTAACCTAAATCCTCTCTCTTCCTCACACAGTTAACCAAAAACGCAGCCTCAATCAAAACTCCTCAATTTTGTCCGCCCCCTCTCTCTCTCTTCTGAAACCCAGAAACCAACTCCTTTCCAATCTCATAACCCTAACCTAATTTTCTCCGCCCCCTAACTAATCTGATTCTCACAAAAATCTGATCTTTATCAACAATCCCAATCTCAAACAATTATCATCTATGGCTCCAAGATTCTTTTAATTAAGAGTCTCGGGTAGGTACTCTAATTTTTATTGCATGTTGTTGAGTCTTTCTCTCTTCTGTCGTGTCTTTCTGGTGTGGGTCTGTGTGTGTGAGTGAGTCTTGATTTGTTGAGATGGTTTGAGAGTAGGCGAGGGTCTGTTTGGAAAATCGAGTCGAATGTTGAGTCGGATGTTGAGATGATTTGAGACTGGGCTGTGAGTCGAGGGTGGGTAAATGAGTTGGGGGTTTGTGTTTGGTGTCAGGTCGAGTCTAGTGGTCGAGAGTCTTGTGAGTGATTTTGGTTTGGACGGGTGTAATGAATCGAGTCTGGGTTAGTTTTGAGTCGAGAGTTTGTGAGTGTGGATCGGGTGAGGTGAGCGGGTGTGTTTGGTTTGTGGAGTCCGAGAGTGTGAGTCGTTGGTGAGGATGGTATGAGAGTCGGTTGAGAGGTGAGGGAGTGTGTCGTGAAGGTTTTTGTTTGAGTCAATTAAAAAACACTGAGTGTGGATTTCGTGTAAGTTGGTTTGTGTTTTGAGATGTCGAGAGATGAGTGTACGTATAGGTTTTGTTTGTTTAGGTTTTGTTTGTTTAGTGTCGTGAGGGGAAAGAGTGTGTCGAGGCTGTGAGGGTTCGAGTGGTTTTGTTGTGATTGGGATGGAGTTGGATTGTGGCGAGGTTGAGTTGTCGAGAGTTGTCGAGAGTTGACGAGAGGTGTCGAGAGGTGTCGAGAGGTGTCGAGAGGTGTGATGTCAGTCGAGTGGTGTATATTCCGAATAGACTTCTATTCGGAAAGTGTCTATTTTTTTAAAAAAAATCTATTCAGAATGTTTTTCTATTCGGAATGTTTTTCTATTCGGAAAACTTTGTCAATTCGGAAAGTTGTGTCAATTCGGAAAGTTTTGTCTATTCGGAAAGTTTTGACTATTCGGAAAGTTTTGACTATTCGGAAAGTTTAGTCCTATTCGGAAAATATGACCATTCGGAAAAACCTATGCGGAAAGATTTTCAAAAACTCGTCCATACGGAATGTTTTACAATAAAACTGAATAAAACTGAACAGATACGAGACTTGACAAAGATATGAGACTGATGTTGGACAGATTGATGGGATATGGACTATTTGACTGACTTTGGACAAATATGAAAAAGATGAAAATATGGACTGATTTGGACTGATAACTGATCTAAAAAAAATTTGATTAAAAAAATAATTAAAAAGTGACTGATTAAAAAAGGATTAAATAAACGTGATTATAAAAAACTGATTATTGAAAAAGAAAAACAGATTATTTTAAAAAAATTTAATAAAACTAGATGATTTAAAAAATTGATAAAACTGATAATAAAAACTGATTATATATATAAAAAAAAAAAAAAAAAAAAACTGATTGTAAAAAAACACACGAAAAAAATAAAACTGATAAAAAAATAAAAAAAATTGATAAAATTTATAAAAGATGGATAAAAAATTAGAAAAGAAAGGATTTTTACCACCAAATCAAAAGAAAAAAAAAAATGCAAATCCTAAGATTCAACCATGGCTCTTGATACCAATTGAAGGCCTACTTAATCTAAGGATTTGGTAAATGAAGGATTAGATCTATTGATTAATGGTGGAAATGGGGAAGGAGGAAGATAAAGTATAGAGAGAGAAAGGAGAGGGAAGAAAAGTAGAGAGAGAAAGTGATTAGATTAAATGAAAAGTTATGAATGAATGAATTACCCCGACCCCCTCCTAACATGCTAGGAGGGGTATATATATAGCCCACCCTACATGTGGGCTATATGGACTATACATTACTAAGTGGACCACGAGCCCATTACATAATTATCGTTGGAGCGACCGATCCTTCATAAATACGTAAAACGTATTTCCAACATTGTGAGCTTCAAATTTTTGCTTAATTTAGGTGAGCACTTGAAATCTTATTATTAGGTGAAGCTTTCGATTATTCGGGTGCCAATACTTCAAAACCGTGACGCTGGCGATACCTTAATGTTTTCCCAATTTAATTACATGGAAGCTACCAAAACAAATTAGAAACCAACAATAGTGACTAAACCGCTAAATCAATATTTAGTAACAATTTATTATGCAAAAGCGTGGGGAGAATAAGCTAATAATTACTACACATAAGATCGTGATGATTACGAGACTTATAAATAACTCTATCATTTCTCGTCCTCATTTAAGAGACTTAGCCTAAAAAGTTAAGGAATCGAAGCTAAGTGCTCAACACGCACGGTCGAGTCAAAAATTACTCTTATTCTCACCATCGGAAAACCTACATTCGTGTCTTAAACACTTATGAAAAACAAGAAAAATTTTAAAATTTGGCCATTTTTAGCCTTATTTGCAACAAAAACGATAGCAAAAAGATGAATATTGGATTGCGTGGTGGCGTAAGCAAGGTGAAGTATCTACTCACCCCCCATACTAAAACTAAACATTGTCCTCAATGTTTCGAGTCTAGGGGTGTAAACACCCCCATACTAGAGACGAAGTCGAATGCTTAATCTCGAGCATGGAAAGGGTAAAACGAATAACCTAAAAGTGCTAATAAGATAAACATTAGAACATAAAAGGATATCATCGGATATCGGAATCTCCAAAGGCAACGATCGAAGCTCGAGTGATCCATAAAACGAACACGAGAGGCTTCAATGATGACGATGAACCTAATGAATCACAATCACAAACAACCACGAAACAAAGGTCGGAAGAGCACAAGTCCCCTCGTTACATTAAACTAAGAAAGCAATAATATTTACAAGGATAAGCATGAGAATCCCCCACGAGGCACCTTGTTTTTGATAACCGAGTCAAAAGCTCGACTCGAATCCCCATAAATGTGATCATTTAGGGATAATCTTGGTATGGTCATTTTTAGTGGGACTTACATGATAAACAAGGCCCAAAAGTACGTGGAGTACTTTAAAAACCCGATATACGAATACCGGGGTCAAAGATAGCGTCCTCCTTTTCGGATGAAAGACGAAACAACGCCACTTCGACACGTGCCAAAACCCCAATGGGGTAGAAGAAAAGAGATAAGAAGTAGAAAGGTGGGGCAATGGGTAAGGCAAACTTATGAGCTACTCGAGGTAGACTCGCACCAAGCAAACGAAAAGATTTTCCATTTATTGCATCGGTGGAAGACCGAGATTTCCCTTTACAAGCAATTCCGGGATCGTAAATCTCGTCCTCGGTGGAGAAATGGGAGGGAACATTTGGGGCTTCCCCCACACTAAAACCACACCAACCGTCGTCAAAAGGAGTAGACGAGGTGGTAGCACTCATGAAACACGGTGATGACGGAGTTAAACATGTAGAAAAATCTTTTAAAACATTTTTAAAATCTTTTCCTTTTTCATCGTTCAAAAACTCTTTATGAAAACCCGATTTGATAATGTCGAAAATATTTGGCGTGTCAAATTGAAAATTAGTCGCGCTAAAAATCCTCACATTTAAGTCATTGGTGGGAGGGGGTGGCGGATTATATAAGTTCTCAAAACGTTTGTCAATAAAGAACACCGCCCCCTCGGGGTCTACATACTCGTCATCCTCATGAACGTCGATCTCATCCATTTCTTCATCAAAGATAGGCTTGTCAAACCAAGGTTTGTCATTCCCATCCTTGAGTATCTTAGAAACTCTCTCGAAAAGATCACGATCAAGCATGAAACCATCATTATTTTGTGGGGATCGTTGATAAGTTAGATCCTCACGAATGTGGTAAACGTCATTCTCAAATGAGGAGTGTTGATAAGGTAACTCCTCGAGAATGGGATTTTTGGTGGTCACATGAGTTGGTTCGTCATTGAAAATAAGACGCTCCAACTCATCAAGTTCATCCTCGATTTTGGAAAGGTCGACCTCACTCGTAGGTGGAAGTGAAGGCATAAGAGCTAGCTCTCGTTCAATGATTTCCTCAATCTCGGGATCAAACTCATAATCATCGTACTTCACATGTTTCTTCTTAGGAGAATCAAAAATTGCATGTGGATTTTGAAGTACGTGATCAATCTCGGCAAAATCGCCATCGTCATCGTCAAAGAAAGAGTCGATGTGAGCACTCACAACCATGAACTTACAAGTCAAATGACTATGCTTAGGTGACTTTTCTAAGACGAGAGGATCGATGTCGATAAACCCTTTAGCCTCAACGGGTGTTGGGCTAGGCAAAGGAGGCATTTCGATGGAGTTAGAAGTTGAAGCCTCAAAGACGTGGTCCTTCGAAGGTGGTGAAGACGAGCCCATTTTGGTCATTGTCGTGATGGCACTAACGTCGCCCTTCGGAATTGGTGGTTCACTTGTTTCGCTAAAAATATCCCAAAGTGAGTTTTCATTCATAAATTTACACATACCCTTTTGAATTAGGTACACGTATTCTTTATCATTAAAATCATCATCTTTAAAACCGTTTTTCTTAATTCTTTCAAAACATGCATCAAGCTTCATTCTTTCCGCTAAAGTAAACATTTTGAAATCATTAGAATTTGAATCATTAGGTTTGGAAACCTCGGTTTTTTCATTCTCATTAAACCCTTGGGATTTTCTAGCGAAAAAGTCTATTTTCTCATCCCCATATCTCATAGTAAGTCTCCCCTCGTGAACGTTGATTAGGGTTCTAGCCGTCGATAAGAATGGTCGGCCTAAGATAATGGGACATTTAGGGTCACACTCGTAATCGGATATAACGAAATCCGCGGGAAAAACAAACTTTCCAATCCTAACATATACATCCTCGGCTATTCCAATTGGTATAAGTGGAGTACAATTTGCAAGGTCGATAGTCATGTTCGTGGGGGTAAGCGAAGGCAATCTCATCAATTTCCAAAGAGAATGAGGCATGAGATTAATGCTAGCACCTAAATCGGCAAGGGCTAAACATCCCTCAATCTCGGAAAAATCACAAGGTAGTAGAAATTGGCCCGGATCCTTTTCCTTTCTCGGCATTCGCCTTTTGGGTTTTTTAAGAAGGATCGATGCACAAGTTTCTTCAAGGGTTACTTTGGTAAGGTCGACAAAGCTCTCTTTTTGAACCGTGGATGGAATTTGAGGTACACGAGGGTGTGCACTCTTTTCCTTGGTCGCCACGTTCACCCCCATCGACTTTAGAACAAGAAGACGTCTTAGAAGTCGAGGGTTGAGAAGCATAAACAACTCGAAATCCTTCAAGGTTAGGGGTAATCACACGACCTTTCTCACGAGACGAGGCGGCTTTACATTGCTCCTTCGGATTTGCTACGGTGTCAATAGGTAACGAACTCGATGACGCACCCGAGGACTTGTTCATTATGGCCGAAAATATCAATTTGCCCTTGCTCAATTTTCGTGTTTTGCAATTTCAATGTATTAGAAAAGTCGTTTTTCAAAGTACCAATTTCTCCCTCTAATCGTCTCATATTAGCCTCATTCGTTTTCATGTAACTTTGAAAATCGTTTGACGAACTATTTTGATTAGAATTAAAGTTCCCTTGGTTTTGATTACTTCTTTGAAAATTGTTTTGATTACCACTTGAAAAATTGTTGCCTTGGTTGTTGTTGTTTGAAAAATTCGAGTTTTGGTTATTGTCTCGATTTTTCCAAGTTATATTACGACCTTGATTATAACCTCCTTGATTTTGATTCGAAAAATTTCCTTGTTGATTATTTCCATGAAAATTGTTACGATTTTGAAAATTGTTGCCTTGGTTATAATTGCCTTGTTGTGATGGACCCGCGTTATTTTGATTTGAAA